>NXFQ01000019.1:0-524385 GCA_003004685.1 Pseudozyma sp. F8B2 | reverse complement strand
AACCCTAACCCTAACCCTAACCCTAACCCTAACCCTAACCCTAACCCTAACCCTAACCCTAACCCTAACCCTAACCCTAACCCTAACCCTTAACCCTAACCCTAACCCTTAACCCTAAACAGCGATTGCAGGCTGGAAGTCTCTAGATCCCCTTTCGATCTCTCTTCATTATCTGGGACGGGAGATACAACCCGCTCCCGAAGCATCCATAGCGCAGCTTGTCCGTTGAGACAGCTGAAAGGTGGATTTGGTGATTACAATCGCTTCCAATGAACCCTCTCCCTTATCTACGATTGCGTTGGCGTAATCGCCACACACCATGGTTCCGAGGACGTGGCTCGGACGTAGTCAGGTCGCGCCACGAGCATACAGCCAGTCTCAAACCTCAATCATAGGAGAGTTCTGAGGCAGCGAGGGTCGCGCGACCTCTTCAGAGAATGAGACAGCAGCATCACACAACATAATCTCAATCAAGAAGCCAACATTATCCAAAAAAAAACATGCCATTTCTGTGTTGTTTTCACCAAGCGGATCATGGACAGGCAACGTTAGTGACTCTTCGTCAACTACGCGCAAGGCTCCGGCAGCTTTGAATGATTTGAATGAGGTGCGTCTCATCAAGACATGTGAAAAGGTGGAGAAGGTGGCGTCTCGTTGAGACACATCCTCTTTCACGCATCGACTCTGGAGGCATGTTTGGAGCATGTAGCGCAGCCTACGTCAATCACTTGAGTCACATACTTCACTCAACCGTGACCTGAAGGGAAGAAGAGGGGGGCTGCGCTCGATGCTCGACTTTACATATCACTTCCAATCGAAAATGCCGGCGTCACGAGCAAGAGCACCAAACGCCGAGTCCTCGTCTTCGAACAGCTGCTTTGGTCGTCCAAACTCGAACGACTCGTCCTTTTCTTCGTCGATATTGCCCTGTTTGCGGAGGAGCAGGACCTTGTCGCAACACAAGACAGGACCGAAGCGATGAGATATCATCAGTGTGGTGAATCCTCCAAAAGCGGTGGCGTCGTGCAGAAGTTGACGCAAGAGTGCATCGCCTGCCTCGTCCAGGGAAGCTGTTGGTTCGTCCAAAATCAACAGTGTGCCTTTTTGGCCGTCGTGGCTCGCTCGGATGGCTTGGCAGGCGCTCAAAAGCTGAGCGAGGGCAAGCAGTTGCTTTTGACCGTTGCTCAGTTGAGTCTCGCCGCTCTGTGCTTGGTCGAGAGGTGCATCCAAGCCGCCGAGTTTGACAGCCAGGTCGTCCAACGAGACGCGTTTGAGAGCTTGCCAGAGGTCCGCGTCTGTGGGTTGCCTGCGATCATCATCGACGAGCAAGCACAGATTTTGGCGTAATGTACAGCTCGTGACCACCACTGCCTGTTGAGGCAGCACCAATACACGCTTCCTCCATCCAGTCAAGCCAACCTGGCTTGCATCGACTCCATCAAGCCATATGCTGCCTGCGGAAAGTGGTGTGAACCGCAACAGCGCCGAGATGAGCGACGATTTGCCACTGCCAGTTCGACCAACGACGGCAACCCTTTCACCGGGTAGCAAGGTGAAGGACAGATCACGTAAAACTTTGGTGGGAATGCCCGTTTCAGGATGGATGTGGTTGACGCTGATAGATTGAGCGACGACCTTGGCTCCGAGTGAGCATGCAGTTGCTGACGTTGTCGATTGAGTCTCGTAGGGGTCTGTCTCGGCCTCGAGCGTTCCTACCTGCTGCAGACGCTCGATAGCGACCAAGCACAGTTCCAGTTGCGTCCACGCCTTGGTGAGCATCGTGATCGCCGCAGTTAGCATCATCAACTGTGTCAACCCGACCGCTACCCAGCCCACAGTGGACTGACTCGACCCTCCCTCTCGTGCACTGCGCTGTGCTAGTCCAACACTGAGGGAACAGAATGCAGTCGAGATACCTGCCACGATCAAACCAGACACCAAAGTCAACCAACGCATCAACGACAGATTCAAAAAGAATGCCCTTTGACTGCGTGACACCAAAATCTCGTTCAGCCTGGTAAACACCCTGTGACCTGCAAAGGCACGAATCGTCACGATGCCATCGATCGTCTCGCCAAACAGCGTGTACAACGGACTCTTGGATTCCAAGTCCAGCTTTCGAATCTGCCCCGAGGTTCGCAGGTAGAAGCTCTTGATCAGCCAGAGCGCTGGTAGCAAGATGGGTAGGATGAGCAGGAACCAAGGCGAAGCCAACGAGAGTAGCATCACGCTTCCCAGCACAACGCCGAGGTTGGAAGATACGTTGAAGATGGCCTTGGTCATGTCGTTGTCCGAAACGAACAGGTCTTGACTGAATCGGTTCACAATACTGCCCGCTGAGGTGTTGAGGAAGTACGATAGCGGTGCAGCCAGCGTCGAAGTAAGAAGCAGAGAGTGCATCCTGTCTGCACACGATTGTGCGACGACTACGAAAAGGTAGTAGATCTGTCCTGTCAAGGCCAACGAATTGAGCGTCACCACTGCGGCGTATCCTCCGATCCACGCCCAGAGCTTGGAATTGGGATGTCGATCGTTGGCGTTGGACCAGAAGTAGAGATAGAGGTTGATCGCTGCCAGAGAGACGGCAGCGAAGATGCTAAAGCCGAGATAGATGATGACACGTCCATACCCGGCAGTGCGACAGTAGAATTTGAATGCTGCCCATGGCTGAAGCTCGGATCGTGGATGAGTTGCCCTCTCTTTGGCTGATTCGGTGTGATCTTCATCTTTGCCCGAAGCTTTATTGATCAAACAAGGCGAGGTGTTATCGTCATACCCGAGTGGCGATGTGAACGGTGGGAACGTGATGCTCTGACCATCGTTAGCATATTCCACATTGACCTGCGACAAGCTTTCGCTTGTCTCCTTGTTGGAGCTGAGCTGGATGGACACGTTCGGCTGCAGACCAGGAGGAAGCTTGTGGCAGGCCAGTACGACCGTCCTACCGCCCAACAGCAACGTTGCCGCCGACGTTGTCGCTTCCACCTGCTGTCCAACGGGCCGACGCACAAAGAGGCGAGAAACGACCTTGGCGCTAGTCGAGGCGTCCAGTGCTGCCAAAGGATCGTCAAGCATTACCAGCGAAGTCTTGCTATATAGAGCCCTGGCCAGCGCAACTCGACTTCTTTGACCGCCCGACAATTTGCTGCCTTGCGGACCTACAGATGTAGCGTCACCGTCGGGCATGACGGCGAGATCATGATCGAGGTCCAAACACCACAACACTGCTTGGTAGCGGATGGCGTCAAAGGGCGAGTGGAACAGGATGTTGTCACGAATCGAAGCGTCTTGTAGCCAGGCTGACTGTGCGCAGTACGCTATCCCGTGTAAAGGATCGCGTCGGACAACAATGCCACCAGATCCGAGTGGAGCAACTTCGCCGAGTAGGGTAAGAAGGAGTGTAGTTTTGCCCGTGCCTGTTGCACCGGTGATGCAAGCCAGTTGGCCGCGATTGATGACAAGGTCGACTTTGGAAAAGAGCTGCTTGCCACCAGCGCCAGAAGCATAGACGACGAGGTCCTTCGCTACAACAATTGAGCTTGTGGGGCTTGCACCGATGCCGTCAGCGTCACAACTGTGCCGCTGTTGCAGCTCGGGTTGGAGTAGAAAGTCGCCAATGCCGACCGAGGCGCCCAAGGCAGCCAGAATCATGGGTCCATACTGCGCCAGCAGGAACAACGGATTACGCAAGAGCGTCAGCACCGAGATGACAGTGAACAGCTTGGTGGTATCCAGTGTCTGTTGTCCAGCCTTGCTCTGGGCGATGGCTGAGTAAGCGACCAGTGTAAGCAGCGTCGTGTAGTTTTCCAAATCGTTGGCCGAGACCACCAACAACGTAGCCACCCACATAGCAGCCTTGAACGCAGCCAATTCCGCCTTTCTGAGCATAGACAGTTGACGAGTGATGGTGGAGAACCTGGACGAGAGCTTGATCGAAGTGATGTTGTTCATGACGTTTGTGACAGTCTTGACGCGAGTCTGCATGGTTTTTGTCCACCGCACGACGATGGAACGCATCTGACTACTGATGTAGGTGGTGACCACGATGCTGATCACGGTCATGACGACGGGAACGAGGAAGGCGTACGAAATCTGATCGTACGCTAGCCAAAGAGCGATGCCAATCTGAAGCAGAGATGCCCAGAGTTCGTGGATTAAGACAAGGCCGTTGCATACGCGTTCCATGTCGGCGCTGATGAGCGTAGTTGCGCCTCCGGCCCCCGTCGAATGTGCAGCATCGTGATTGAGTCGCAAGGATTTCTGATAGATGATCGAAACGAGCGTTCGTCGGACCCTACACGCCGAGTCGTCGACAATGGACTGGTAGTGGGCTGTAAGCAGGGCTGTGAGAGAGTATACCAAGGCATAGGCCGCAACAAGCCCCCAGCCGTGGTAGCCTGGTTCGGCTATCTGCGGCTGTGTCGTGCTACGAAGGTAAGACGTTGTGCGTTCGATCAAAAAAGGCTGCGCAAATGATACGGCGATGAACAGCAGCTTGGGCAACACCGGTCGAAAGAATGTTGCTCGAAACGTGTAGAGGATCGTCCAAGCGAGAGCATTGGGTCCCGGACCGCCAACACTTTTGTCGCAGACATGCTGCCATCTGCGTTGGAAGTTGGTAATGTCATTCTGCACTTGGGCTGGATCGTCGGGCTGCTCCAGGAGGTCCAAGGTCAACTCCCTATTGCGGCCACGCCAGATGGTGGGCAGGAGCCAGAAATGAGCTGCACGCGAAAGGACGCTCGCGGTAAGGGCTCGAGACGGTTTGACGTCGGAGAGCTGAATGAGCTCGTGTGCAAAGTTGTTGTTGCCCTGTGTTGAGTCAAGTCGACTTTGCGTCCAAGTGTCGATGAGCAGCGCTCGTTTTGACAGACACTCTACCGTCAAGCAGATGAACGAGACGACGACGCCAATGACCGACACAACGAAAGCTGCTGTTGAGACAAACCCAGATATCGCAAGACTCCTCACCCAAACTGCATCGAAAATGAGGCAGACTGTCAAAAAGACCACGTTTGTAGTGCTGGGACGTGATTGACGGCGCCACAGGACGTGTGCGCGCAATGCGAGAAGGATTGCAGCAACGAATTTTGCAACGAGCGCCGGTACAAGCAAGCTGTGCACCGGCTCGAGCGCGTTCTGGACAGCTTCTATGGCCAAAAAGACGACGAGGCGCACAAGTGTGACGATGGCAAGAAGAATTGGTGCTGCAAGCCCGACTAGCGTGCTTCGAGTGCATATCTTCTTGCTTGTTCCGGCTGCGGTTGAGAGGTAACGAGGCTTGCTGGTCCAGGCGAAAAGGACGTCGAGAGATCCTAGAGCGATGTAGAGCAGTGCGGGCAGAAGCTGGAGGAAGACGAGTTGGAACGCAAAGGTGAAATCGGCGCTACGGCAGAGCGAGGCGGGAGCTGCGGGAAGGATGCTGCCATCCTGATCGCAGAGTCGCATGCTTGAGGGCTTGTCTGCAGCGACAGCGGCAGCAACAGTAGATCCGGAACAGACAGTCAAGTCAGACGAGGCCAATCTGAATGATCTTGACAGCTATGTACTGGACTGAAGCAATCCTGGTGGACGACGGAGCGAACACGAGATACATAAAGATTGTCAGATGGGATGCCCATTTAAGAGAGTTGGGACAAGTTGATTATCTGCGCGTTGAAGATAGGGAACAAGAAGATAGGAAGCACGGTGCCACACTCGTCCTTGGGATAAGAGCAGCAGCCAATGCAGGGTCAATCTGATTGGCAAGCGAACGACCTTTGACTCGGATTCGCCGTGTTTGACAGCGAACCAGATAATACAAATCCATTACCTATTTCTCGGTGCAATGAATGGCTTTTGAGGCTATTCTATAGAATAGAACTCAAGTGTACCAACGAATACACACCGAACGATGCTTCGAATTTGACTACGGCTCGAGCCCTTCCGACGCGCTTATGTTTCATGCGCGCAAAGGCTTGGCAAGGACTCTTCACACTGTCATTTGCTGTTGTTATTGCGCAAAGATTGGTGTACTTTACACACTTTCGAAGGTAAAGAAAGACATTGGCAACTTGTCTGTCACCTGCCGCCTGTCTGGGAGGCACGACCGTCGGCTTATCTATCTCGCCACTTAACGCGGCAACTCCTCAGACCGGATGTTGGCCCAGGCTACTCCGCGCGACTTGTCGCCTCTTTGTCTCTTTCGAGCTTCTTCGACACACTCGCGTGGTAAGGAATTTTCGAGCCTCACTTTTTTGTTGTTTATCGTTGAATTTTGCAATCGCACGCATGCATTGAGTTGTTCGGGATTGGAACGACATACGGTGGTGCGCACGCTTGATTGGATGCTCGCACGAAGCAGCATTGCGCCAGACGCCGAGACCCGCCGCCTCTGCTTCCGAGAAGGTCACCAGATTCTGCAAAATCTCCACATTTCCGAAGAATCGCTTCCATGCATGGAAGCACGCCAAGACACCGCGTCATACGATACGACACCCCTCCTCCCTCTTCGTCGTCTGCTCAGATTCTCTCTTCTGTGTCCCGCTTCGCAGCTGGCCAAGGTTGCTCGGCCTGACTCAAACAAAAGTGAGAAAGCGTATTTGTAAACGACCAGGGTTTCAACTTCCCTCCCTACCTCCTGCTACCCCCACCAACTGCTACTCACCATCAACAGACCACTACACGAGCATGTCCACAGCGTGCAACGGAACAACGCTTCCAACCTCTACCTCTTTTCAGATACCCGCAGGACGTCCGTTTTGCGGCTTCGTCGGATTTGCTCCTTCTTCTTCTGGTAGGTCCACGATTCAGTCGTGCTGTGCCGGTCCGGTTCTCAATGGAAGCCAATATGATAGCAGTGCAGCAGGGGCATGGTCAGCCCGGAAGTACGAAGGTTGCATCGTCTACTGCCAGGTCTCAGAGCAGTACGATGGACGTCCGACGAACTGGCAGCGCTGCGTTGAACCGCTGCTGCCTTCTCAGGCAGGCAATCAATGGACGTGTGATACTGGAAGAAACGAGACGATCCAAGGCGCCGTCACGAACACGTCTCAAACCGGTCAAGGCGACGGACGAGGTTCTGTGAACGCAGCAAACGTGGTCAAGATGACAGCCTTCGATCAAGTCTTCTACCTGGCGATGGCGGTACTGCTCGGCTTACAGTTGCTCCTGCCTGTCGTCGCAGCGACGACGCTGGCCTGAACGGCTCGTTTGAAGAACGCGTGCTTGTGCCTACATCTAGATCCCATCTTGGAGTAACAAGGTACAGAGTACTACGGACGTACAGGTGTCCACCACAGCCCGTGCGACACGAGTCGCTGAGGGACGTCGCATGAAGAAGCCGTTGGCGCAATGGTTTCTGCGATCAAGTCGAAATTCGCCGATGCGATATCAAGGGTTGGTGAGATCAGGAGGACGCCATAAACAACGATGCCCCGGTCGCTTGCCGGCTCCGAGGGCTCCCAATATGGACCTATTTTGGCACACGGCACCAGGCCGATTTTTGATGAGGGGGTTGATAAGGTGTCTGTGACTGCTCGCATGAGTCCATGTTTGAATTCTTCCTCCGAGGTCCACAACACGTAGTCGTCGATGCCCTCTTCAGCGACATCGATCATCGCGGCACTATGGACGATCGTCGTGCGCATGCAAAGACGCTGACAGTTGCCGTCTTGCTTTCGAGGATGATTGCTTCACTGGAACGTCTGAATGATAGCCCAAAGAGAGGGTAATGAGCGGCAGAAGCAAGATATCGATGGTAGTGGAAAGGTGCGGGTGAGGTTCAACCCCCTAGCACGGTTAGGAGTCATTGCGTGTTTGGGTCAAAGCACCCGGCTACAAAGATGGACGCACCGAGATGCGGATCAGTATGCACACTGTATGGTGACCCGTCGGAATGGAGGCAGTTTGCGTGGGGCACGACGAGCCGAGACCCAACCTCTGCATTGGTCTGGGAATACATTTGTAAAGTCCTTGTAGAGTGTTGCATTGTTCGTTACACAAAACAATATCAAAATGAAGGCAAGAAATATTAATAAAGCGCTTATTTTGCCGGCTGCAATACCTGACACAAGCGACAGAAGGAACCGAAAGAATGAAAGGAAGATTCCCACTCGCTCCATCAAGGATTCTATTTCGACTGTGCTACTCACTGCAATGCAGCGTAATGATGCGGGTGACTATGCAACCGATTTTCGGTTGACCCTTTCTACGTCCGCCGACCCCTGAAAGTGAATTGCGTGGAAGCCATGCCAACAAGGAGCAAGCAAAGCGCGCTCACCCACACGCACGTAGCCAGTGAGGTGCAGTGGGTCCAGGTGACAGCCATGGCAATAAGGGCCGGGAGAGCGACAGACGTAGATCCGCGGTATTGCAAATTCGTGATCCTTCTCCCGAGACTGCCTTTCGTCGTGGTAGAGCGTGGCGTCGAGCGGTATTCGAACTTGGTTGCCGCAAGCAGCAGGATGGCAAGAAAAGAGGCCGTGCTGACGAGCGCGTTGACGGTCAAGACTTGCATCATTGCACCGTCATGCGATCAGAGAATGAGCGGGGTCGTGGCGAATGCCTTGCTCGAGTCGACGAGGTGGTGGTAGGCAAGAGTTGAGCAGGCAAAAAACATGGTCCCCGCGTCTTTCCCCAGAATCCGTGCCTATGGCGGCTGCGCAGGAGACCGGAGCGCACTGCTCGGGTGATAAGGCCAGGAGCAGACCCTATTCGCGTACAAGTTGCAATTCTCGTGGAATCAAAGAAGCCAAGTTCGGGAACAGAAGCATACCTCCACATCGACGACCATTTGTGTTCCGCATCTTTCTTCAGAGCCTACCGATTGCAATCGCTACGATGGCTAAAACGGTATGGGCGGACATCAGCACAACTGCACCTCAAATGCAACAAGTACGCAGAGAGCTTCTGGCCCTCCCTCAAAGATATCTGTACGACATCGATGACATCAATCAACTGGTCATCATACCAGCGGAAAACCGAGAGGTCAAGCCGAGTGGAATCGACCGTGATGTCTTCGACATCCTCATCAACCATAATCTGTCATCATCGGTTTCGATGTCCGGGAACACTATCAATCATACCTTGCACAGGAATGCCAAGCCGTTGGAACAACTGGACGAGCGTCCAGAGACTGTTCGAGTCTGTTGGCAAGTCGATGAACGTGATATGTCCTCCGAAGTGGGCAGGAGGCTCCCATATCCAGCGCAGAACATCTAGCGCTCTGTTCGATACTTTTTGCTTTTTCGGCGAGCGGTGCTGTAATGGAAGCATCAAGCTCTTGCATATCTACGAGCTACTTCGAAAGTAACGGTGCTCAGGATACAACAAACCACTTCAGATTCCAATTGACTCGGTGGCCGCACCACAATGGTGATAAGGGTAACGAGCATACTTTTTCTGTTTCGCCAGGGGCCTACGTGTGTGCACCGTTCAACACCTACTCTTACTTGGGAAGGTAGATACTGTGCCTTCTCGGACAACAACGAAAAGGGCCGTCGGAGGCTCGGACCTTGATGATGCACAAACGCGAGCGCGTCAAGGGAATGCTTCCCGTTCGCTCACAGTTTGTTCCCCACCCGTGATGAGCACAGGCACTTGTTCCCTGGGGACGCCCGTGACGAGGATGGCGATGGATTCGTAGCCCACATCACCTCTTTGGAGGCGCCCGAGTATCTGAGTCAATGACTGCGATGCGTCGTCGTTGGGTGGAAAGCGGTTCTTCACAGCGGTCCCGCCGGAAAGATCCTCAATGGTCAGTCTGACTTTCTTGTCCCAAGCCGACATTGTTGCAAACTTGTGCTCTCGAGGCAGGCGAGCTAGAAAGGTACGGCGAGGAAGGCGATCGGGGATGAGAGTCGCAACGATGAGGGAGTCGCGGCGGCTTCAGTGAATCTAAGCTCGTCATGCTGCGCCAAGGGTCCAGCGTCGTGGAAACACACTGTGCGACTCAGCCTCACACAATTCTGTGAACCCTTTGCCGCGGAAATAGAGTGGACGCACGAAGAATTAGCGATTTAGTGAACCGCTGGTTGACCGTTTTGAGTCGACTTACCCAGGTTATTCCGACTCAGCGTTGGCGCACGGTTGAAAGCTCTGTCGTTGACGATTGACGTGATGCTGAGTTACAGACATCCGAAGATCGCATACCCGTCTCGATGAGATGCATTTCCTCCAATTCGCACATCGTTGATCATTCTTATAGTTGTTGGTACCCGAGTCAAGCACCGCTCGAAATGTCCTTGCGTCTCTTTGGCGAATCGCCTCCACCTGGAGCAGGTACGGAACCAGACCCAAGCCAGCAGAACGACACGACTGCCGAGCGACCACGCCATTGCGACTCGGACATCTTGGTTTTTTTCCTCACCAGCAAGCTTTCTCAGGAAGAGAGGCAAGACATCGTTGGTCTGATTGAGAGGGAAGAGTTCAAGGGCTACGTAGTGACAGTGGATTGGCCATACGAGCGGTCTGGGACGCAAGAGGATATAGACCGCCTTGCAAGACAGGCATTTGCCGAAGGAAAGCCGTTTCAAGCCTTGACGGTGGTTTACATCGACGACGAGTCTCCTCGAGACAAAAAAGTTGTCATCACCGACTTTGAAGACGGGAAAATTCGATGCCAAAGGCGGCTGTTGGCTCGCTATGCTGCCATCACCGCCATCAGCTGCAATCTCTGCTGTATGGCTCTGGAAGACGCGGTCGAAGAAGATTAGCCGGACGTCTTACAACTCCGGTCAAGCTGAGCAACATCATGCGGCGTTTCGCTCTGCTTCATTGTCGCAGGGATCGCAAGGATACGAAGTGATGGCTTGATTGCCGTAGTGGAAGGTGAGAGGCAGGTCGATGGCCAAGTTGGCTTCCATTCGGCTTGTGGCCTCGATCTCGAGTGGCGCCCCTTTGAAAGAGTCGGGGTGCACTCCAACAATCACCAATCTTTTGTCCTCATGGGATCTGTCGTCGAGGACGACAAAAGATACATATGCAAATGTCGTTAGCTCTTCAAACAGTCGAGGATAGACATAGTCACGGGCGAGCTTGAAGGGCGGCCAACCTTGGAAGTTGCCCTGAATCACTTCAAGGTGCAGATTTTCTCCACTTTCGGCGGATCGCTCGGCTATTTCACACTGGGCTTTCACCCAGTCCTCTGGGAAAGGTTTGGACGCAGTGATGAAGAGAGCGACTTTGGTTGGGTCGATAAAAGGGCGAGTCGAAGCTGTCGTCATCCTGTGGGCAAAGTCGCTAGCGATGTGATGTTGATAGTGGTGAAGAAGTCACAGAATGCAAAGAATCCCACGCCCTGCTGCTCGGTTCCATTCATCCGAAGCGCATGTTCCATGCATCGAAGCGTCCGCGTACAACTGAAGCTCGACCAACCTGGGCAGTTGAGGAGTGTGGAATCGATTATCTGCCAAAACTGACGCGGTGTTTCGATTTGAATTCTGGGTCCACAAGCTTTGCTGGACCCGCTTTGCTTGGGTTCCTCGTATTGGCCACGCCGTTCGATGATCCATTGTGTCTGCCGCAGCTTACAGATCGAAAGCGTCGACAGTGATGCTGTTTCGCGTCGTGCCGCCGTCGCTGTGACCCGATCGTCTTGTCACTGAACGGTGCGGGTATCGCTAGGAGCAAGAAAATATCTGAAGGTGAACTCTTCATTGCGCTGGTCAAACATGTCGCAAAGATCCCTAAGGATGTCCCTGATGCGCCTCAGACTGAGCGAAGCTTGCAGTTCGGTCTCGAAACGGACAACTACGCTGCTATTTTCGATGGCAGGTGTCTGCGATACTCCGCTGTCTTTGATAGCGATTGCTGCCAGAGTGAGAAGGATTCCGGTGGCCGAAGGATGATCGACTCTCACAACGATGCTCGGCATGATGCAAAGATCCTTTATGCTTTGACAGATCGAATGGTCGACGAGAAGACATGACGGACTGGTCAAACAATTTCTCGTCAGGTGCAACCGTGGCCGCTTTGATCGTTCAGTGGGGCCCGCGGCAGAGCGTCAAAAGTGAACAATAAGAAACAGGGTCCAAGTGAGAATGCAACATGCAATAATTGAAGCGTCCCCGAGAGACACGCACGCCCAAATGAGCGGCAGGGTGATTCCGAAGCTCCGGCATCTCCTCTCGGGCCGTTGATCGTCCAACGAGGGATGCCAGAGAGGGAACGATCCATCAAATCGCCTGGGGTCGCTCTCAACCGTCATCGGCACGACATACCCTAAGAGGATCCTACTTCGGCAGCATGACGCCAGAAGCTACTCGTCCCTGGTCTGATCCCACCAAAGTTGCGCTCTTTGTCACTTCCTCCACGCCGTTCTCAGACGAATGGATCAAGGGACAATGCGACACGGCGGAGCGATCAGCTGAATGTTCAGATGGTCGTGAAGAGCCAGTCCGACTCGAACGGATCCCAGGCGATTTCGAGGGCTGGACTCCGTTCAAGCTGGCTCGTGACTATGTTTTCCCCCGTTTCTTCGAAGAAAGTTCGGACTTTGCGTATGTGTCATTTGTCGTCCTGGATGACGAGTCGCACGACGATCAACTCATGATGATTGTCGGCGTCCATCCAGACTCTTACAAAGGAGCGCCACTCGAAATTGAAGGTACGCTCCGGCTGGAAGCTCACTTTGCCGTCGATCTGCCTATCATCTTTCACGAGGGGATTCAAGGCATACTAGCGTATATGTGACTACGGCAACGAAGCGGAGCAAACTGCGGCCTGACTACCCTTCTCAGATTCCTGTCTTCCCCTGGTCATCACTCGAGCTTGTGTGTATGCCGTATAGCGTTCCTCCCCTCTTAAACACGTGCGTCAGTATGCGCAGTGACACAGTCCGACTGGCGCTCGTCGGCGTCGTTCGGTCGCCTCAATCAATGTGCAACCAAAATCTAGTCCAAATCCACCCAGCCAATGCTTTAAATCATGAGCTAGACTTGCCACGTTCCTCTTACCTCATCAAGTTCGATAGCAAACAAACCGACGGACCGGGTGGACTGCGTGGATGGAAAGTGTTTGAAACTTTCTCCGAGTGGGACGTCAAGGTTGCTTTCATTCAATCGAGAGTGTTGAGACTTCATCACTTCAGCGCTCTCGAAAACTGTCAGTTCCATAGAGGAACTCGAATCGCATCGGATGGCGATCTCGAAGCGGGACCCAAGAGCCACGGGCCTCATATCAGAGTACCGGTACGCATCATGTGCGGGCTCGTTTCTCTCGTGGTTTATCCAATCGAACTGTCGACTTCTGCAGCGTACCAATTCCAGCCTACCTTCTCATTCGCAAAGTTGAACCGAGTTCACTGCTATGCTTTCTCAAAATTGCTTGGCGGTCGTCGAAAACCAAACCTTGACTGCGCACCGGTGTTCCTGGTGTCAAGGAACGCACCAGCTTCCTCCAACGGAAAAGCAAGCAGTGAGAAGATGGCTGCTTCGTGTAAAGGACTGTGGCGACAGCGAACATTTATAGTTGCAGGAGGATCAGAAGTGAGCATCTCGCCACCCAACCTCTTTCCCCAATTTTGCCTCGACAGAGCAAACACCAAGATGAGCGTTCCGAACATCCAAGACGGCGACAATCACGACTTTACCGACCTTTTCGATCTGATCTCGTCGCCGTTGTTCGACGGGCCCTGCTTCTCCAGCATCAACTCAGAAGCCTTTCCGATCACCAGTCTGCCCGTCACATCCTCGCAAACAACGCTGTCAACACCCCTCGAAATGGCATCTTGCAGCACTCTAGCCTCAACACCACTTGGCCCATCTCCACCAGTGTCGAGCAAGCGAAAGCATTCCGAAGTGGAACGAGATCGACGCAGAAGCATCTCTGATGGGTTCAAGGTGAGTTTCCCTGCACTCTAAGCAAGCAAACTTGTGCCGCTGACTGACCTGCTTCGTTGCCTGAAAAGATGTTGCAAAATGTTCTAAACACCGACGACGATATTCAAGCAAAGCCCGTGGCCAAGTCGGTGTTGCTGAAACAGGCGTGCGATGAGATCAGAGAGCTGCGAAGGAAGCTCGACGCCAGCACCGCTATCATTTCAAGGCTGACGCTCGAGGATGTTCTGCCGATCCCGAGGAATAGGTTGTCGCCACGTGGTTTGGAAGGTGGGCCCTTTAACATTCCGAGCACCAGAGCTTCTCACGATAATAGCAAGGACAAGAGCTCTAAAGACGGCAACGATTCCAGCAGCGTTGCCTCAAGCGAAGGTGAATCCGAGGCGAGCAAGAGCGATAGCGATTTCGCCGATTATCAATCGAAATGTCCCAGGGACAAGGCTATCCCGAAGAACCGAGAAGATACAAGGCCGCATAGGAAAGGTCGCAGGCCTCTAGCATGCTCTGACTCAAGCACATCGAGCATCTTTCCAACTCCTTCGCGCAATGCAGCAGAGCTTCAACAGGCGATCCTGTCGCTACTTCTTGAGCTTCCTCATCAGATGGAGGAGCGGGAAGGCGATGAGAAAGCGAAGATTCAAGTGAGAAGCCGGAAACGTCGTCGCTAGTCTTGATTTCGATGTTGTTATCGTTGCAAGAGGGGTTCAGACAATTCAACTTCTCGATGTCAAAAGCGATGAGTGCCCAAAATCTGATGATCCCGATGTTTCGAATCGTTTGGTGTCGGTTGAGGACTGCCGTGTGGAATCCGCCTCAGCGCCCCCGTTGCCATCCTTCTGCAAAGAACGACGTAGGCTATCTCCAACCAGCCATCCCGCCTTTCTTGAACTGCAGTCAGAGGCCACGTAGAAGACCTGAGCCTGGGCAACAAGCGCCACCGAGCGTTCCACAGTCGCAACGACGTCCACCATCCGCTCATCCTCTGTTCCAGTCGCCTCTTGTCCTACCTCCAAAACACCGCTCGGATGCTGGATTGAGATACGATGATGCAGCGTCGACTGTGCAGCTGTCGATATTCGATCGGCAAAAATGTTTGAAACCACCGTTCCCGGGATGAAGGCTGCTCTGGCAGTGCATATTGCGCCTGTGACGGCGTGTGCGGCGTGGCACGATTTGGGAGTAAAGTCTGCTCCAAGAGAGATCCGGGCCAGTCAGTGTCTTGAACGCTGCGGAATTAATGTCTTTCTGGTAGTCGTACTCACATCGCGCGGTAAACGTACTGCCATTCTCACCCGGACCGATCAGAGAGAGCTTTGGAACAACGCTTCCACTCACATCTCCCAACCCCATCCGTCTGCCCGCCTCAATTCTCACCCTCTCCAATCTCGTCAACAGCTCAACATCAGCGTTCAGTTCCTGGGGCGACTCCCGACCGGTAACACCGACATCGGACTGACGAACAAACACTACAGGTACGGCAGCATCGACGACGGAAACTTGAAGTCGATCGATGCAGTCGACTGCGTTCGAAGTCGGCAGGAGCTTTCCCGTGCACGAACCAGTAGTGTCCTCTAATCGCAGCATGATCCGCGTCGAAGGTCGATTGTACGATTCCTCTCCGAGATCATGGTAGTGTACTCGACCGTGTCGCACAGGAATGCTGAGATGGCACAATTGGCCCGAGTTGAGGTTCAAGACTCGCACTTCGCATGTCTCTTCCTCCAATTTCGGTTGAACCAGCCCGCGTTCCACTGCAAACGCACCTACACCAGCCATGATATTGCCGCAATTCGGCGCCGTATCGACAACACGCTCGGTGACGCCAACCTGACAAAACAGGTAGTCGACATCGTGACGGTCGCTGTTGGAACTGGCAGATACGAGCGCCACTTTGGACGTCAGCGAGTTCCCACCCCCCACACCGTCGATTTGCAACGGATGTCCGGATCCCATGATGGATTGCAGCGCAGCATCGCGATGTGCAGGATCGGATGGTAGATCGTTGGCGAGGAGGTAGATTCCGCGGCTGGTTCCGGCTCGGTAGATGGTGGCGTCGATGGAGGTTTGCATTTTGGAAGCGATGAATGCGTAGGTAGATGTGAGACAAGGGAGGTTGGGGGAGGGGACTGGCATTATAACGACCGGCACGAGCATGCTATTGACAGACTGGCAATTCTCAGTTCGGTCATGTCGCCAGCTGAAGCACCATCCACCGAGCGGGAAGCACGCTCTGCTACACTAATGTCGTTTGACAGTCACGCCGAGCACTACCATCAGCGCACCCATCGTCCCGTGTATTGCACGCGGCAGTCACGCCAAGTCACGCCGTATCGAGCACGAATACATTCAGTCTCGTGGCAAGCACGGCCGAACCAATGCGGGCAAACACGAAAAGGTTCCGGACAACCGCTTCTCGACCGCCGAAAGACTGTCCGCTTGTGTCTCGCCGACCTTGGAACTCAGCGAGCTAATCGACCTTCGTTGAGCTTGATTTGAGCCAATGAGTCTTGACGAAATCTTCATCCCCAGAAATCTCAATGCTCTTCACCACCACCATAGCACCATCGCGACTCACGATGACAGCCTCACCAGCAACGAAACCCGCATCGACTCCAGACTCGATCGCCGCCGTCCCTTCGGGGAACAGCAGCCGCGGGTCCAGCCCACCAGAGAGGAGCAACCCGCCTTCCGAAGACGAAGCAGAACCGTACTGCGCCTTCACCTCGCCCTACAGACACTTCGTCGTAGCAACCGTTTCCATGGTGGGATTCTTCTCGCCGTTAACGATCAACATCTACATCCCCGCGCTGCCTCAGATCGCCAGTGCGCTGCACGTATCCGAAGGTGAGTCTCGACAGACCGCGTGGTTGCTGCGGTACATGTTATTCTTACTCCAGTTTGTCGTCGGCAGCGGCGGCCAATCTCACGGTGACGGTGTTTATGGTGGCACAGGGTGTATCGCCGGTTGTATGGGCTCCGCTCTCAGATGTGAGTCTTGATCCTCATCGAGTCCACTATTTCCTCCACGCTGACCTCATCTCAAAACCAGGTGCTTGGCCGTAGACCGATCTACATTTCGACCTTCCTGATCTTTGTCCTGGCCAACATCGGACTATCGTTCACAGCCTCGTACCCAGTCTTGCTCGTCCTGCGAATCTTCCAAGCAGTCGGTGCATGCAGCGCCATCGCTATTGGAGCGGGCACGATCGCCGACGTGACCGAGCCCAAGGAACGAGGCAGCTACATGGGCTACTACGCGCTGGCACAGTACACTGGACTGGCGATCGGACCGGTGATCGGCGGTGCCCTGTCTCGACGCTGGGACTACCATGCTACGTTTTTCTTCCTGACCGCTCTGTCCGGACCGTTTTTGGTGTTCATGGTCCTGTGCCTGGTCGAGACGCTTCGTTCGATCGTCGGCAACGGAGGTGCTTTGGTCCACGGCATCTATCGACCGCTGTTACAGCCAAAATTGAGTCCAAGCTTAGCGAACTCACCTCGACCTCAGATGAAGCATCCACTCTCCACTCCGCAAGCATTCGGTTTCCTCCAACCATTTCTAGTCTTCACCCGACCAGAGACGACCCTAGCCATCATCGCGTACTCGATCGTATACGCCAGCTACTACCTCTCATCTGCATCTCTGCCGTATCTGTTCAAGAAAGTGTATGGGCTGGACGAGCTGTGGATCGGCGTGAGTTTTGTTCCGAGCGGTGTCGGGTGTGTGGTGGGGACGGTGCTGGCGGGCAAGATCCTGGATTGGGACTATCGACGAGCTGCAGCGAAAGATGCAACGCCGGTGAGGATGACACGGGTGAGGTTGCAGTCGGCGTGGATCTACCTGCCGTGCTATTCGGTGTCGCTGCTGGGGTACGGCTGGTGTGTTGGAGAGAAGCTCCATATTGCGCTCCCTGTCGTATTCCAGTTTGCAGGTGAGTCTCACCTAAACATGCTGGCTTGCCTCGTTCGAGCATCGTGCTGACCTGCATCTCTTTGTGCTCAAAAAGTGGGTCTCTTCTCGATCATGTACTTTACCAACATCAACACGCTCATCGTGGATCTGTACCCGGGCAAAGCAGCCAGCGCCACAGCCGCGGTCAACCTCGGACGATGCGTGCTCGGCGCTGGGGCGGTGGCTGTTGTCCAGCCGATGATCGCGGCTGTGGGTGCTGGCTGGACATTCACTGTGGGTGCGGGCCTCACGCTGTTGATCGGACTGGTTTGCCAGGCGCTGATCTACTTGTATGGCGAGATGTGGGCGGCTGCTGGCGAGCGCACGCAATGACGATGCCGTTTGCTCCAAGACCACTCCGCCGTGATCAGCTGCTGTATGGACCCTTGTCCATTGCCACGTGGGACTTATCCGCGTCGAATTTACGCAAAGCAATGTGAGACAGACGAGCGTGCGAGCGAGCGTAGGATGGTTTGTGCAGATGATGAGGTCAAGGTGGGGAGGATCATCTCGAGCTTGTCTTTAAACGACCAGCGTGACTTGAACGTGATCATCACTCGCAGATCACGCATTCCTCACGCAGATTGCTCGACATCGCAGCATCCCACACCAGGACACACGCATAAAAGAGCGCAGCCCACCATGTCACGTCTCGCCCGTTGCACGTCAATGTTGGCGAGGAGTCGAACGGGTCTCTCGCTCAATCAGCTCAGCATGACGCCTTCCCTTGGTCACAGCTCAGCGGTCAAGGCTGCCAGCGCTGCTACCAGCAAGCTCTGCTACTCAACTCCTTCAAACCTCAAGCTGAGCGGTCTTCCCGACCTTTCGGACACATCAGGCACATTCAGCGACATCTTTGGCACCCCCGAGATGCGCACCATCTGGTCCGATCAGAACCGCGTCTCATGCTACCTTCAAATCGAAGCCGCCCTAGCCCAGGTCCAAGCCGAGCTCGACATCATCCCGCACCGCGCCGCCGCCGAGATCGTCTCGCACTGTCGAGTAGAAGAGATCGATTTTGCGCTGTACAAGCAAAAGACCGAACTCATCGGCTACCCCATCCTCGGCATCGTCCAGCAGCTCGTCGCCAACTGCAAAGATGGGCTTGGCGAGTACTGTCACTGGGGAGCGACTACGCAGGATATCACCGACACGGCTACCGTCATGCAGATCCGACAGTCGATGACCATCGTCAAGCAGAAGCTGCACAGCATCATCAGCAGCTTGGAGCGACTCGCAGAGGAACATCGTGACTTGCCCATGGCAGGGAGGTCCAACCTCAAGCAAGCTGTACCCATCACGTTTGGGTTCAAGATGGCGCGCTTCTTGGCTACGTTTCGCCGACATCAGGATCGACTAGCTGAGCTGGAGCAGCGAGTGTATACGTTGGAGTTTGGTGGAGCTGCCGGCAACCTTTCTTCGTTGGGCGACAAGGGTATCGCTACCCACGATGCCCTCGCCACCGCACTCGATCTGCGACCGGCCGAAATCGCCTGGCACACAGAGCACGATCGGTTCGCCGAAGTCGGCACCTTCCTCGGCCTCCTGACGGGCACACTCGCCAAACTCGCCACCGACATCAAACTCATGTCGCAAACCGAAATCGCCGAAGTCTCCGAACCGTACCTCGCCAACCGCGGATCTTCGTCCACCATGCCGCAGAAGAACAACCCAATCTCGTGCGTCTACATCCACGCCTGCGCCGCCAACGTCCGCGCCTCCACCTCGGCCATGCTCGACGCCATGCAGTCCGACCACGAACGCGGCACGGGTCCCTGGGAGATCATCTGGGTCCAACTCCCACTCATCATGAACTGGTCCTCCGCAGCGCTCGCCAACGCCGATTTCATCCTCAAGGATCTGCAGGTGTTTGGCGACGCAATGCAGAGGAACCTCAATATCTCGAAAGGGCTGGTGGTCAGCGAAGCGGTGATGATGGGGTTGGGTGACAAGATGGGTCGTCAGTACACGCACGATGTCGTGTACGAGTGTTGCAGAAAGGCGTTCGTGGAGGATAGGCCGTTGGTGGATGCGTTGATGGAGAACGAAGAGATTGCGAGCAAAGCGAGCAGGGGGGAGCTGGAGAAGCTCTGCGATCCAAAGAACTACTTGGGTCAGAGTGGTCAGTGGATCGATCGTGTGCTGTCCAAGTCAACGTCTCACGAATCTTAAAGCATAGTGTCCCATGCTAGTTGGGAGGTAACAATATTTGCATTTCATCGTTTCGAGGTGTGCGAGATGCTCGACTTGGTGATGTCCGATACTTGCCTGTGGCAACCATCAAACATGATCATACGACGAGAGCTGTGCAGCGCCACCGTGTTTGTCAGCTTCCTTTCACTACTCTTCATTGACCTTGTCTGGAGCCACTCACCTCGACGAGATTCTCGTCAGGATCCCTCACATACACGCTCGTGATCGGACCCACCGCGCCCGTTCGCTTGGTTGGACCTTCGACAATGGCGATCCCTTGTTTCTTCAGATGTCGCTGTTTGCCAAGTCGACAAGGGTGTCAGCGCGATTGTGACACTTTTTTTCTCCTCCCTGTGCGCTAATACTCACCATCGCTTCGTCGATACTTCCATCAATGACGAAGCACAAATCGTGGACTCCAGGTTGCGCATTCCTCGCATCTGCAGAACGCAAACCTTTATAAGTCTCCTTTTCTCTCAACACTCCTCTCACCCCTTCAACGTTTACTTACTTGGAAGACTGCTTCACAAAGCAACATCCCAAATCAGTGCCACGTACCTTTTTCACTCTGCGAACTAGAGAAACACTCACAACTCCTTCCCTCTCTGATGAAGGTTGATCTTCTGATCGCCAAAGGAAAGCGCTTTGCGGTCCTGCGAAAACTGCACGGATCGCATACCGAGTCGCGTGTAGAACGAGATGGTCTGGTCGATGCTGTGACACGTCATGACGAGGTGGTCCAGCGACTTGATAGTCAGATGGCGGCGTTGGGCGAAAGAGATGGGAGAGAAGCTGGGCGCGACCGGTCGTGGTGGCGAAATGAGGGTATTGCCGACCCTCGCTGGTAAGATGGAACGAAACATGATGGTTGGTTGACGGTCGAGGTCGTGAGGTGTGTATGGAGGTGGACAGCTTTTGAATCCTCAATGCGACCGTCTGCTGGCCAAAATAGGTTTGGCAATCGACCTTCGAGCAGACGCATGTCGATCGTCGAGTCCCATTCATCACAGAGCTAAAGGAAGCCAGTCAAGGTTACCGGCTCGTGCAGGTCACGCTTCGATCACGCGCCAAACATGATTCGAGTCGATGCACCGGGAACTTCCAAGAGGTGTTTCTGACACTGATACCCAAATGTAGCGACAGCTGGGCTCATGCTATAAGAAGCAGGAACAGAAACTGTATTGCAGAGGAAGCCCTCATGAAACACCATCGTAACATGAGCGCTCCCACAAACCAGCTTCGATCCGACCAGACATGCTTGCCACTATCCTCGAAGTACCCATTTCGAACACGCTCATCGCTCTATCAGCGATCGCCATCTGCGCCCTGTTCGTCAGAAGCATACTACCCGGAGACCGCTGCATCGACCTACCCGGACCTCGAGGCTGGCCCATCTTTGGATCCTGGTTCGACCTCGGCGACAACTGGGCCGAGCATTTTCGACAGGCAGCCAAAACATACGGTGATGTGCGGCTATCCTTTGAGACCAACTATACTTTTCTGATTCGCGCTGACAACTGTGTGCTATGATTTCCGTTGAGGGGGTGCATAGGTGTTCAAGGTTCACATTGGCAACCGAACCGTAGTCGTCGTCAACTCGCCACGCGCAGCCCACACGCTGTTCAACGAGCAAGGCTCGTCCCTCATCTCGCGCCCTTACTTTCACACGTTCCACAGCGTCCTTTCGAAATCATCCGCCTTCACCATCGGCACCTCACCCTGGAACGAAAGCACAGCCAACAAACGCAAAGCCGCCGCTACGGCTCTCAACCGTCCAGCTGTGCAGTCCTACCTGCCCATCATACGGCAGGAGTCATTGGACGCCATCCGACGGATCCTCAAAGATGGCGAGGGTGGGAGAAAGGGTATCGTTCCGTACGCCTACTTTCAACGTCTTGCGCTGAACACCAGTTTCCAGGTCAATTATGGGTTTCGGATGGAGGAGAGGGACGATGGGTTGTTCGAGGAGATCGCAGAGGTGATTGCCAAAGTGGCGTCGTGAGCATCGTTCCAGCAAAGCTATCCCAATCTTTCCAAGTGCTGACAATCGTTTCCTTGGGCGCAAAGCGTTCGAGCGGTCACCGGCTCGTTGCAGGACTACGTACCGATCATGCGCTATTTCCCAGCAAAGTCCCAGGCTGCAGCTTCGTACGGTGTTCGTCGCAAAAAGTTCATGGACAAGCTGTACGACGAGCTCGAAGAGCGCATAGCCCAGGGAAAGGACGAGACCTGCATCAGTACGTTGTCAGAACAACCGAGCAGACGTTTCGATGGACGAAAGCTGACCTCTTCCAACTTGCCAATTGCCAGCTGGGAACATCCTCAAAGACCCCGACTCGCGCAGGAAGCTCTCTCGAATGGAGATCGACTCGATCTGCCTCTCGATGGTCTCGGCTGGTCTCGACACGTTCGCAAACAGTGAGCCGTTTTTCCCCTGCATCTTCACCGATCTTTCACTGACCTTTTCGTTCACTCACAGCGATGATCTGGACCATCGGGTACCTCGCCAAGCACCCCTCCATCCAACACAAAGCCCACGCGGAGCTCGTCACCCACAACCCCTCCCACTCCTTACCGGACGTCTCCTCCCCCCCACAATTCACCTACATCCACGCTATAGCCAAAGAAGCATCCCGGCTCTTCACAGTATTCCGCATCTCTCTACCGCGAACCAACGTTCGGCCCGTCGTTTACCGCAACACGACCATCCCCAGCGGAACGACGTTCCTGCTCAACTCGTGGGCGTGCAACCTCGACCCGTCGCGCTTCCCTTCGCCGATGGAATTCCGACCGGAACGGTTCCTCCAGTCGCAAAGCGTGGAAACGTATTCGTTCGGGGTAGGTCGTAGATCGTGCCCCGGAGCGTTCTTGGCGCTGCAGGAGATCTACACGACGCTGGTGTTCTTAATCCACTTTTTCCAGATCGAGCCGGAGGGCGAGTTCGATATTGATTCATTGACGGCGGTGGAGGACGGCAGGGGGTTTAGTGTCAGACCGAGGCCGTTTAGGGTCAGGTGCGTGGTGAGGGAGGGCGTGGATCTGTCGCCTCTGGGAGAAGTGGAGTGAATGTGGATGAGGTCAAGCACAGGAGGCTCCGCATGTAGATAGTCGCTCGTGGCGGCCAACACCATCCATCCATTGGACAACGTCGTCAGTATGGACATGGCAGGGACGACGAATACAAGGGTCCCATCGCGTCAGAGATCACAATTCCGAGAGCACCAGCTTCGACCTACCTCGTTGAGCAGATCGTATAGCAGCTGGTGAGCCCTCGCCTTACCGTCAACAAGCGCAGCTTTTAGTGGCATGTCGAGTCAGAGCGACGGCTAACGCTTGACGAAGCTCATCCACCTCGGGCGCAAATTCGCACATCAAGGCGTGGACCGCGATCTCACCTACCCCGTCGAAGAGCACTCGTGCTCCCTCTTTAACCGGTGTACTCGAATGCAGCCTACACACCGCCAGCGATGGATTCGATCATTCAGCTGTTCTCCCCACACATAATCCTGGGCTCAGTGATCGCTGCGGCCAGGTAAAATCGATCTTTTAAAAGCCTTGATTCTCAATCGACTTTGATTTGTTTTCAGGCGCCGAATGTATGCTCGTGGATGGGGCGTTTGGTGACAAGCTTCACAAAGTTTGTGGGTCGACCTGCGCTCAACGCCGCTGTGAATGCCTCTCTGAAAGAGTGAAGATAGCGAGCTGCGATGCTCGTGTTGCGCCCAGCTGTACACTCGCAAAGCTGAGGGCAAATCGGTGGCTCACCAACCGTCTGGTGCATTCGCTGCACAGTACGGCAGTGGCACACGATCTCACCGGAAACGATACAGGCAACTGTATCGAGAGCCGTTGTGGCCCGACGCACTATTCACCCACAAACAGACTTTCGCCTTGCATTTCAAACGTTGTTTCAAATTTTCGATGCTCATGGGCTGCTGCGGTCCACAAAGCGAGATCAACGGCGGTAATCGTATCCATGCTGAGGCGGAGGAGGCGGAGGCGGCTGGTAGTTCTGATAGCCTCCATAACCAGATCCTCCGCTGGGAGGTGGCGGTGGAGGTGGGTGAGAGTACCTTCCGTCTCGGTAGTCGCGCTCGCGACCCTCTCGATACGGCGAATCACGTCGGTCCGGATAGGCGGGTGGGTACGGCTCGCGTCCGCCTCCATAGTGATGCGAAGCAGGCGGTGGCGGCGGCAGAGGCGCACCGCCATGGTATCCGTGTCCATGGCCGTAGCCGTGGCTTGCCGATGACGCTGGATAGTAAGGAGGTGGATACGGCAGGTTGGCTCCACCACCCGGCGAAGCACCGTACCCGTTTCCGTAACCTCCTCGTCCACCACCACTGCTCAAAGATGGCTCCATCGACGTGCGTGGTTTCTTGGGGATCGGTGCGTCCTGCAGCGGGTTGGCCTTCCGCTTGAATTCGCTCGAAGGCGTGCTCGCTGCCGCGCTAGATGTGTGGCTGGCCCCATTCTCGCCCCCTCCTTCGGCCGCGACAGACTCCGATTTGACGCGTCCAGCCGATCCCGATGGTGTTGCTGCTGATGCGGCTGCTGGTGCTGTTGCTGGCGGCGATCCCGACTCGCCGTTGTTGGCAGCTGCAGCGATTGTCGGTGTCGATGCTGCTGGCGTCGAGCTTGCGGGTCCGTTCATCACCAGCTTGTTAAAGATGGCTCGCAACTTCGAGGGCTTGACCTTCTTGGGCCAGAAGAACGCACTGAACGCCCACAGGTGGTGGAACCACCGATCCTTTTCCTTCGACGTCAAGCTGGCAAACTTGGTGTCCAGCAGATGGTCAATGTGTCCACCGATGGCGGAAAGGCACTCTTTCAGCACCGACACCTTCTGGTCGCGCTCCAGGTGGTCCGTTCCGTCCCTCAGTCGCTTGAGCTGTTTCTTGCATGGTCGCATCAGCTCCTTGCATTCGGCCTCGTCCATGCTCGCGTACTCGCTATCGTCCGAAGAGTCGGATGAGTACGCCGGTGCAGGGCGTCGCTTATCCGCAGCCCCGCCGCTGCCACCTTTGCCAGACTTGCCAGCCGGTGCAGGCGAGTTCGTCGATGGCGACGGGCTCTTTCGTGCCTTTTTGCTGCTGCTCTTGGGTGCGCCTCCCTCGGAGAGGCTCTTCTGATACGCCTTGGCGTTGTCGTCGTACTCGCGCAGCACCTTGAGCAGATAATCGCCGCGGCGGACCAGGTGGATGGCGTTCGGGATCGGGCGTGGCTTGCCCTGAGGAGGTCCCGAGGTGCCGCTTCGAGGAGCGTCCTTCTCGGCTGCGTGTGGTTCCTGATTCGCCTTCTTGCCTTCTTCCAGGAAGAACTTACCGGCCATGGCAAAGTCGGGATCGGCTTCGATCTGCTCCCAGGCACCGAAGCCGTACTTCCAGATACCCACCAGCAGCATCGCATCGTCCTTGGCATCCCAACCGCCGGCCCAGTTGAGCGTAGCTTTCAGGTGCTCCGACGGCACGCGCCAGTCGAGCGGCTCCTCCACGTTATCCAGCGTCTCGGAGAGCAGACGCAGCTCGTAGTGTCGGATCAGAACCGTCTCGGCATTGATGCCCGTGATGCCGCGGCACGATACCAGCACCGCCTTTTGACGCAGCGCCGACGAGATCTCTTCGCCGCGCTCCTGCTTGCCCTTCATGAACGCTTGGTGCTCGGCGACCGCATCCTCGCACGTCTTGACCAGCTCGTCTGAGATCTGGTAGAGCACGGATCGATTCTTGTCCTGCAGCTTGCCCTCCTTGATGATCGGGTCCGTTCTGTACCGAATGTCACCCCATCGTTGGATGCCGCGGATCAGCACACGCAGGTCGCGCTCCTTCATCTCGACGGAACGCTGAGCAGCCGTCTTGCGCGAGCGTCGGGCGGCGTCCTTGGCGGAAGCCCCAGGAGACGTGGCCCGATCGTCGCCCTCGCCGTTGTCGTAGGCGCCGGGCGCGACTTGGGCTGCAGCACGTCGACGCGAAGAGCTAGCAGCTGCAGCGGCTTCCTCGACAGCCTTCTTGCGCTCTTCCTCCTCGGCCTTCTGACGCTCCTCCAGCGGGATAATGTCGTCCCAGCTGAGGTCAGCCTTGAAGTCTTGGACCTGAGCAAATGACTTGAGGAACTCCTGACCACCGGCCGAGCTGCCGGTAGGGTCCACCTCGGTCTCGTGCGCCTCGGCATGCGACAGGATGTCGTCCAGGTCCATCTCGTCGAGCTTCTTTTGCTGGCCATCCTCGTTCTCGCTCTTGAACATGTTTTGCGCACCGAATTTGAGGATGGCGCCAAGCTCCTCCTTGCTGAACTGCTGCTGGTTTTTGGCGGACGCTTTGGGCGCAAAATTGGTACCGGAGGTGTCCATCTGGTGGATGATGGCGTACTCGAGCACCATCTTGCGCTTGGCACGTTCCAGCACGTCTTCTTCCACCGTGTCCTTGGTGAGCAGGCGGAACACGCTGACGTGGAACTTGGAGTTGAGGCGATGGGCTCGAGCCATGGCCTGCAGATCGTTCTGCGGATTCCAGTCGCTGTCGAAGATGATGACTGTGTCGGCGGTCTCCAAGTTGATGCCGAGACCACCGGCACGCGTAGAGAGGAGGAAGGCAAAGTCAGGCGAGCCCTCTGCGTTGAAGTGCTCGATGGCCTTCTTTCGCACCTCGGACGAGACGGTGCCGTCGAGCCTCTGGTGGATGTATCCGCGGAGCGACATGTAGTCGGAGAGGATGTCGAGCATGCGTACCATCTGACTGAAGATTAGCACGCGGTGACCGTCGGCTTTGAGTCGTGCGAGGAGCTTATCGAGCAGCACCATCTTGCCGCTGTGCATCACTAGGCCCTTGAGCGTGTCCTCGCGGTTGTCCGAGATGGTCTCGGTGCCGTCGAAGAGGTACGGGTGATTGGAAGCCTTTTTGAGCTCGATGGCGACGTTGAGCAGCGAGAACTGTGCGGTGGTTGCGCCGCTGAGGAGCGAGTAGTTGCGGGTCAGGATAGCTTTGTACATGCGCTGTTGCATGGCCGACATCTCGACGCGGAGAATCTTCTCGGACTTGGTGGGGAGCTCCTTGACGACGTCCTTCTTGAGACGCCTAAGCATGACATTGTCGAGCTTCTCGTGAAGCTCCTTGATGACAGTCTGATCGACATCGTTGATGTCAAAGTCGACGTCGAGATCGAACTGATCGGGTCGAAGGAAGTGGAGGAGCGCGATGAGCTCCTTGACGTTGTTTTGCAAGGGTGTGCCGGTGATGAGCAACTTGCCTGCGGCGTGGAAGCTGTTGAGCGCCTCGTAGAGCTGCGCGTCGGAGTTCTTGAGTCGATGCGCCTCGTCGACAGCCAAGAACTGCCACTTGATATGACTGAGCTCGGCGCGGTCCTTGAGGATGAATTCGTAGGTCGTGACAAGGACGTTAAACTTCATTTTTTTGGGCGGTCCGAACTCGTACTCGCGGATCATGTCTCGACTGGCGCTGTTGCCCATGTAAGCAATGACGTTGAGGTCGGGAGCCCAGTGCTCGAACTGGTTCATCCAGGCGGGCAGTGTGGAAAGTGGCACGACGACGAGG
This sequence comes from Pseudozyma sp. F8B2, assembly GCA_003004685.1. Classification (NCBI taxonomy): domain Eukaryota; kingdom Fungi; phylum Basidiomycota; class Ustilaginomycetes; order Ustilaginales; family Ustilaginaceae; genus Pseudozyma; species Pseudozyma sp. F8B2. The sequence continues at coordinate 496,873 of NXFQ01000019.1, read as the reverse complement.
AAGGGACCGTACTGATAGCACGAGTGGAATAGGTACGAGAGGAACGAGACGGTCTGGACCGTCTTGCCGAGACCCATCTCGTCGGCGAGGATACCGTTCTCGTTCTTGCTCCAGAGGTAGGCGAGCCAATTGAGACCGGTCATCTGAAAGTCTTTGAGCGTGCCTGCGCTGATGTAGGCGGGCTGCTCGGTCATGCGTGTATACTTGGGACGGCCCTGCGAAAAGTTCTGCGAGCGCCATGGGACCGTCACCGAGGCGGAACGTTCGACGTAGGCGTTGATGGCATCCTGTGCGATCTCCTTGATCTCCTCTTCGGCTTCCCACGTGCAATCGCCGTAGGGGAGGCCCTTCCACTTGACGAGGTAGGCGAGATGCGGATACGGAACGTCCTTGTTGGCGTCGTTGTCGCGCTGGGCGATGATACGCTCGACGGTCTTGAAGCTCTCGATGAGCTCGGCTTGCCTCTCCTTTTCGATCTGAAGCGCTTCAATGTCCTCGCGGGAAGCGTGGGGATCGGAGAGGAGCGCCTTTTCGCGCATGAAGACGGCCTTGATGTAGTTGTCGACGCGCTTGAAGCCGCGATAACGTCGGAGAAAGTCGTACGTTTCGTGGGTATCGTGAAGGTGTGAGTAGCCTTTCCACTTGACGATGAAGCGCATGTTTTGGGTGGGGACGTCTTCCTTGTCGTCGAGACGGTCCTCGTGTCGCTCGTGACCGACGATGCTTTCGATGACGTCCTCTTCTTCGACGTCGCCGGCATCGAGTGCATGCCTTTGCGCCTGCATGTCGGCTTCATCTTCGAAGGGATCATCGTCACCGAGGTCGGCATAGTCGTCGGTGTAGTTGGGGATGCGTCTGCCGTTCCTGCTCGAGATACGAGAAGCTTCGAGATCAGCGGAAGAGAGACGGGGAGCTGCTGGCAGTCGCTTGTGCTTGCGCTTCTTCTTGGACTTGGCAGGGCCAAACTCGTCGTCTTGAGCATCGTCGCTGTCGTCGTCGCTGTCATCGGCACCATCATCGGCGCCGTCGTCGTCGCTGGCCTGGACAGAGCTGCGAACGGAAGCACGGCCGCCTTTTACGAGGTGTCGACGCCGAGACGAGACGGAGGCATCTGCATCGTCCGAGTCGGCGTCTTGGTCGTTGAGATCGGTGTAGGACTTTCTGCTGGCGCGACCGGAACGTCTTAGGCCGTAGAGGTCCGGATCGTTCTCTGCTTCGAGGAGATGCTTGCGGTCTGGCTTGACGGACGAACGGGAGGGGCTGCTGTTCCTGGACGAAGCTGGAGAGCCGGCCTTGACGCGGTCGAGCTGGTGGTGGTAGGGCTTGGAGTGGTCTGCGTCGTCGTCGACGTCCGTGTCGTCGAGATCTTCGGCAAGCTCCTTCTTTGCGGAGCGAGACTCTGCCTTTTGGGATACGTCTGACAAGGGGGAAGAGTCTCGTCGTGGGCGGCTCAGTTTGGGCTGCTCCTCGGAGACGTCTGGCTTGATGGGTGCTGAGGACGAGTCTGCGCTGGAGTCCATCTTGAGTGCAGATGCCTCGGTAGGCGGCGGTGATGAAAGCGCGTCAGCCTCGCGCTTGACAGCGTCTGCTGATGCTGTAAGCGAGCCAGATTGGGAAGCAAGAGCTATCGGAGTCAGCGCTGGTTGAACGACCGAGTGGATAGCCGCGCCTTCAGAGCTAGGCACGATGATTTGCCTGACTGATACTTACCCGACATGATGAGCGGCTAATGCTTAATGTATTGAAGGGAGCGAGGAAAACGAGTATGCGAATGCTGAGGCAGCGAAGGGCCGACGTGGGTTTGAACAAGGTGCAATATGCTGCTTGTGTGATTGTAGTGCGTGCGTGCTGTGGGGTTCGGAGATGCAGATGGGCTGACCGAGCTAGAGGAGCATTGTGTTCGAGATGATGTTGCTCGTTGTTGGCAAGTGATGATGAGCGAGAGCGGTGCGGAACAAAGCCGAAAGGTCAACTCGACTCAGCCTCGATGAGCAAAGGAGCGGGTGTGCCGATGTTGTCGAGTGGTGCTGTGCGCAGCGAGACGAGGCGAGGCGAGGACAGGCGCGTGATGCTAGAGGAGTGTTGAATGTCGGGGACGAGCCGAGGTTGTTAGAAGCAAAAGGGCGAAAGCGGCAGAGACCGACGACGGAGTGACCGAGTGACTTGAATGCAATGAAAGTGACGTGCAGGCTGATTCGAGGGCATGCACTGTCGAACAAGGTTGGGAGAAGGCCCACTGGTGGTGGTGACGTGAAAATGCAAGTTTGACGGCTCTTGATCAACGATGGGAGAGAGGAGGTGGTGACGACGAGAAGAGAAGCGTGTGATCCTGCTTGCCTGCTCGCCTGCTGTCGATGCAAGGTGGGCGACGGCGAGAGCGGGCGTGTCGTCGTCGGCGTGCTGTTCGTCCAAGCAAAGCGTGTTGAATTTTCTCGCGCCTGCGTCTGTCTGTCTCTGCAACGCACACGCACAAAGGCGGTAGGGTTCCGGTCGCGATCAGACATCTCGACGCTGACCGGTGCCGGACGACGACGGCACACTTTTCCTTTTCTTTTTTTCCTCTAATTCGTTTCAATTTCCACATTGCTTCACCACAAAGCGCTCTCGTGTCGTGATTTTTGGTTTTTGACTTTACAGTATTGAGCCGCTTCGCTTGGGTTGAGCTTGGCTTGGGTGGACTACTTCGGTTAGCCGTCGCTGTAGCAAAAAGGCAAAGTGCTTCGTGCGTGACGTTCTTCTTCACGAAGGAATTAACCGACACCACGCCTTAAACTTGTAACAGAGCGTGTTGTGCGTATGTGTGTGAGATTCTGACGCCCCGACCTGTGCTGAAATCCAAAATCTCGCACAAAAGGTCGAACCGACGACGATCGCCTCCGCTCGCTCTTGTGGGCGGTTCGGATGGGCTCCAAGTTTACCGTGGATCAAACGACAGATCGGCCGCAACGCAGAGCAAAAGACGAACCAATCGAGGCCAACTTGCTCTACTCTATGATCGCAGGCTCGTCTGCCGTGATTGTGGTGGGTGATCTCGGCAGCCAGCCCGTGCACGACTGTGCTCCTCTTTGTTTTTCACATCGTCGCTATAGCCACGGCGCCGAAGCGTTGTCGCTTCTTGAGACTGGTGGTCCTCCTTTCGGCATTCAAGCCGAACTCGACCTGAGCGTCATTGCAACTGGCGACCTCGAACAGAGAGCGTGACGAGCTCAAGAGGAGTGGGATGTGAGAAGCAGCCTTTCTCTCGTGCAATAAATCGGCGTAAGTAAGGCTGCAGTCCAACCCGACTCGACGTCCGCCTGTTGTCTCTCGGTGGCGATCGTTGCCGCCAGCCGTGGTGAGATATACGACGACGAAGTCCATAAAAAAATGATTTCTGCCGGGTTCGAACCGGCGACCTCCTCCGTAAGCCCTAACGATCTGACGGATCAGAATTGTTAAGGAGACGCGCTAATCAACTGCGCCAAGAAACCTGTACGTGTCTGTTCAACCACTTATTGCGTACATATCCTGTTTTTGCCTTGGTTGAAAAAACTGGATCCGAAGATTTGAGACGCGTGACGTCGGAGGGTCCGCTTCGCGTAAATTGCATATTTGTCTCTGCTCGCTCAGCATTTCGCTGTGTCGTGCAGCAAGCACAAATTCGGCACTTCGGTCAATTTGGCGCAAAGCTGAGCAATCAAGAAGAGCAACACGCCCGGCCAAGTATTCGATACTTTCTGGAGGTGGCGGACTTGCCGTCACACAATTGTCGTGATCATCACCGACAACACACCACTGCCACCAGCGTCCGAAGCTCTCGGCAAGGATCCGACGATTGATATCGACTTGGCCGCTGAACCCCGCAGCAACAAGGTGTGCATTCCCGCGACTGCAATAGCGCTGGTTTGGCCTTTTTTTCCCCCCATCGAGCGGATCACGGTCGAGCACCGCCCTTCCGCCCTTGTTATTGCCGTTCACATTGTCATCGGAGACAACTCAATCCCGTGATGCAGTCGTCGGTGGCCACCCTCATGGACGATGTCACCGACCCGTCAGACTGGAAAGACGACTTCGCCCTGCTTAGGAACCTGGATGCGTCATTACGATGCGATCTTTGCTTTGTGAGTGACCATGCCTCGCCATTTCTTTTGCCTTTCATTTCAACCATCGTGCTGACACGCTTCTCACGTACACTCATCAACAGGACATCTACACCTCGCCCGTGTCGATCAAGAGCTGCCACCACACGTTTTGCTCCACCTGCATCCGCACACACATCAACCAGTCCGGCAACAGCGGCAGCTTCTGTCCCAAGTGCAGGCAGACCAAGGCGTACGATTCCGAATTGATACCGCAGCCCGTCCTGGAGGTCACTGCGCTCGAGTGGAAGAGATCCCGTTCTTTCCTGGCTCGTCTCCAGTCGGAGCAACAGGCTCGTCGGATCTCGTCGCCTCCACCAATAGCGTCTTCGTCCAAACGTGCGCAGCTGGATCACGTCGTCGTCGACGATGGTGCCTCCTCGCCGAGCGCTGCAAGTCCACCACGCAGGTCCAAGCGGATCAAGACCGATGTTTCCGCGTCGTCGGTAGCTGAACAGAACACAGGCTCGCGCTCTTCCCCCCTCACCATCCCGGACGACGATGACGACTTCATCCACGCCACCGACGACGACAAGGACGACAACGAGCGCGATGACGACTACGTCGACGCAGCAGCAGGTGCCCGCACCTCGCCCTCCAAACGACGCAGTCACGGTGCCAGAGAAGATCCCCCGCCGCCAAAGACCTCGGATCGAGAACTCAAAGCGGACGATCTGGTCCAGTGTCCCATCTGCAGCCACAGGTTCACCGTCTCGGCGTTGAACCGTCATCTCGACTCTGCAAGCTGCTACCCCGGTTTTCCAGAACCATCACCGGAAGAGCGTGGTCTAGCATCGAAACCCGCCAAACCCGCCTCGTCCTGGTTCACCAAACCCAGCGCCACCTCTTCGTCGTCCTTCTCCACCACCAACGGCTCCGACGCCGCGAATGAGAAACGACTGCATCGACCGCAGTACAACCTGAAATCCGACCGCGATCTGCGCAAGCTGCTCGACGATGCAGGTCTCCCCACCTCGGGCGATCGGGAAAAGCTGGTGGAACGTCATCGTCAATGGATCAATCTGTGGAACGCCAATCTGGATTCGACGAAAGCGAGGCGCAGCGTGGGGCAGTTGAGGAAGGAACTCGCCGCGTGGGAACGCACGAAATCGTCGGCGAAGGATCACTCGGCCGTAGTGGATAGGCAGAAGGGAAGTTGGGTCAAGTCCAACAAGTCGCAGTTCGACGAGCTGATCGCAAAGGCAAGAGCGGGCGTGGAGAAGGATAGGCGGTTGAGGGAGGCACCAATCGATGGAGCGGAAAGGAATGCGGTTGATGAGAGTGGGGAGCAAAGGCCAAGTGTGATCATCGACAGTCCGGCGACGAAGGATGTAGCGGAGGAGCCGGCGGTAGAGCCGCGAGTCCTCGAGTCCGAATCGTAGAGGTGCAGCGACGGAAAGATCAGCATGCATTCCGATGCGCTCGTCGACAGCTCAACACGACAGAAACGCTACCACACACACTCAATCCACACTTTTACGATCTCGGTATCGTTTCACCATGACAGAAGCTAGGCGACAAAGCAGTGAAAACCATCGGCAGTTTGAGAGAAAAACATCACGCGTTCGGATCGAATGCGCTCTGGCACTTGGGCGCCCAATGCTCCTCCTTGGGCAGATCCACCAGACCCTTGGTATCAAAGTCCGGCGTGACCTGACCGGGGATCCACTGACCGTGAATGCCCGATCGAATCGCGAACGGCAGCTGCACCGCCGCCACCGCTTTCGTAAAGTCTCTCGTGTCGATGACCACCACCTCGCTTCGGTTCAGATCGAGTCGATCGACGATAGCCATCACAAAGCCATCGCCCTCGGGAGCATCGGCCGAACGAGGACTGAACACGGGCTCCTGGATCAGACAATTGTCACCGGCATAGTACCACTCCACGGTACCCTCTTTGCGTCGGTAGTGCGCCAGACCGTTGAGACCCTGGAAGACGTTCTTGTTGCCATCGCTACGGTTGGGGACGAAGACGTTGATGAAGGCGCTCGAGTACTCGACCCCCATGAATCGGTTGTCGATCTGCGGGAATTCGGAGGGTGTGTCGAGGATGACTTTGGGATCTGGGAGCTGGACGTTGTTGTCCTTGCGAGGGTCGATGGTCCACCGGACGAACTGAGCTTTGGGCGTTCCAGCGGTCTGCTGCTTCTGCCTCTGCTCCTCCGAGTCGGGCGGGAAGAACGGGAACGCGTTCCCGTGCACCAGGGACGAGTCGATGATGATGCGACCCTGATCGTCTTCGAAGCCAGAGGCGGTGTGGATGGGCATGCCGTTCTTCCAGTGCCAGTACTTGACCTCGTCCTTGCTCTTGGCGCCGCGAGGGATGGTGATCCAGGTGATGGGCTTTTCGTAGTCGTAGGCCCAGTGGTGTCCACCAGCCTTCATCCTGTCGAGCTTGGCTTCGAAGGGCCACAGCATGAGGACGAGGTAGTTGGGCGTCAGAGCACAGTCATGAATGAAAGCGCACCAGGGGGATTCGAGCCACAGATCGTGAACCACCTTGCCGGAAGGGTCGACTTCAAAGTAGTAGACGTCCTTAGTGGCCAGACCTTTGGCCTCGTAGCCAAAGCCGACGAGGTTGCCCGTGACGGAACACTGCTTGGGGTGCGCGGTCATGGTCTTGGAGGGAAGGTTGAAGGGATTGTAGCCGAGCGTCTTGAGCGTGTGCGGGTCGAGCTCGTAGGCGTTGCCGTTCTCCTTCATGGCGAGGAACCTACCGGCGTGCATGACGACGTTGGTGTTGGCGGTCGAGTCGACGGTCTGCCTCACACACGGATGGTGTGTGTACGGGTTGCGGTAGAGGCCGTACATGCTCTTCCTGGCACGACGCTCCACCTTGAAACGGTCAGTCTCGACGAAACGCTGACGGTAGTCGACTTTTCCGTCCTTGAAGCGGAAGGCGGCGACGGTTCCATCGCCGTCGATGGGCGCGTTAAGTTCTCCGCCCTTGTAATAGGTGGGAGCCTCGGCATAGTCGGGCATGATTCGGTAAAAGGTACCGTAGAGCTCTGTTGGGATGGTGCCTCGTACCATGACGTCAAAGATGGTGCCTTCGAAGCGGCGAGGCTGAGCGCCGCCAGACAGATCGGTGGCGGTGGGCCAGCCAGAGGGGAGGATGTCGCTGGGATGGACATAGCCATGCGAGGCCGCCTTGGAGGAAGGAACGGGTACAGGGACAGGGTCTTGAGTTGCGGTGGGTGCCATGATGGGCAAGCAGGGTGTCAAAAATCTGGAGCGTCTCGTGTAGGATTTGAATCGACGACGATCCAGACGACAGGCTGATCGCGACCAGGCGCGCTTATATGCTCTTCCTGAGAAGCCGCTGGTCGATTGAGTAGCAGCATGCCCTCGAAGAAGCACACATTGCCATTGCCGCGTTTTCCATTGGCTACAGCACCGCACCAGCTTTCACGTAGGTGGACGAACAAGACCCGTCGGAAGCGCGTGACATGCTCGCTTGCACATTCACCTCTGACGACAGCGAGCCGAGTTGGCAATGGAGGTTTGGGTCCGTGGATTTGGAGTGCCATGCCATAGCTGACAGCCGTTCGGAAAGGGTCTTTGCAAGGGTCCCGCGCCTGGCTGAATTTCAACCCCGCAAAAAGATCAACCGAAAAGAGTGCGGGGCAACCAGGTAGGACAAGCTGTCACAACCCGAGCGTGCAGCGCCTAGACCGAATCGGTGCCACAGTTAGGCGAACATTCCAAGGACGAGAGCAGACGGTACGGTACGCGTATGCAAGGTGCGGCTGAAGCCTTGACAGCCGGCTAGCCGAGCATGTGCTCGAGCCATCTTGCACGATTCGCCAACGACGTTGCCACAAATCCGTAGGATCTCCGGACCCTATTGCGTCGACAAGCTCTGATACCTTGCGCTGCAGCCGATTTTAGAGAAGTTTGTGCGCATGACCAGGTCACTGCAGCCCTCGAAGAGTGTAACATCGCCGTGACTTCCTCTTTGCGCGATCGCGGCTTTCGCACGACAATCAGTTACCATGTGCGCGGCGACACTGCTCCTCGATGGATTCGTCATTGTAAGAGCGTCGTGACAGCATGTGAACTACACTGTGCTGTACACTAAATTGCTCTCAGAAGCAAAGGTGCGCAGCTCCGCAATATCCGCGCTGCGTTGCAGAGGGCGGCTGGGCTGTGGTCGAGGTCGTACGACACTTGCGTCGCATTGCAGCGTGACCTTAGCATGCATCGCGGGCGCCGACCACTGGCCAATTTTCAAGGGAATGTGGCTCGACTGGAAAGGCATGCATTGGTGATGAGGGAGGTCTCGATGGAAGCAAAGCCGCATTATGGACTTGGCCGCTCCTCGATTGATCGGGCTGAGATGACGCGTTGCTATGCCGATCGACGATCAATGCGTCGGCACTGCAACGCCACAAGTCGTCAATCTCTCCCAAATCATCTCTTCCAAGCACCATTGCCGACTCGGAAGCGTGGCTTGCTCGGCGTCGTCTTCTGTCGGTTCAGCCGCGCTGTGCTCGTTCCCTTGAGTGGCGCAAATGTGATTTCATCAAGGAATTGTGACTTCAGGAAAGACGTGACTGGGCGCCTTCTTCTGTCTCTCTCATTCCATCACGTCTAACACATTCACAGAGCGGCAGTGTGCGCTGTTGTGATAACATGAAGATGGAGAGGAGCCGCCTCAGCCACATTGGGAAGCTCGGAGCTGAGTCGACCTTGCACAGATGGCTGAGTCGAGGCTGCGCAGAGCGGACTCAAGTCGAGTCGAGTCGCTTACTCTTCCTTCTCTACGTGCCACATCCACCGAGCCGTTTCAGGCAAACCAGTCGCTTGCAACCATCACTCGGCATCGCTATACACCATGGCAGCCATTGATACGGAACATGATCTCCTTCCCCCAAACCTGAGCGCTCTTCCACTAACGTATCCGAAGCCGATCCGCCGAGCAAGCTTGCAGCGATGGTCGAGAAGCCCATCTTTCCACTGCTTCGACTTCCTCAGGAGATCGTTCTCAGGATCCTCTACTGGTTGTCCCTGGAAGCTGTCTACAATCCCCACCGCAGAGGTTACTGGTTTGAGAAGCCACGTCTCGCAAACTGGTTCAAATTCAAGCTTCCTTACGTCAATGCTCTCTTCCACCAAATCTTGACGCCTGTTCTCCTTCCTTGCGTCGGTATTGCGTCAAGGCATGTGTATTCCCGGACTCCGCTTTACGATCTCGTGTCGCACCCGGCACTCGTCGCTCAATTGCGTAACCTTTCCATCGATTTCGACAGGCTGGGCCATGACGTAGCACATCTCGATCGAGCACGTCTCGGACACGCATTTCTCATCATTGCCATGTCCTCTCGTCAACTTGAAACGCTCGAGTTGAACGACCTCGTTCTCATTAATGATGATGATTCAACGGACCTCTACAAGGTTAAGCCGTACATATCCTACAGTGGGGCAAAACCTTGGCAGTTCGACCTGACTTACAGTCACCTTTTGCAAGTTCTGGCCGACATCGACATCGAGGAGGAACGACACCTTGTCCCACGCTTCAAGCAAGTATTTGAAGAACAAGGAGTGGTCTTACCACGCCTCAAGACTGCGCTACTGATGGACGGCAATGGCGGAATCTCGGTGAAGGATTACGCCAACCTTTTCCTGATCCCGCGGGAGCTCTGCGACGTTGACGTCAACGAGACACAATGCTGCAAGACGTCGACCGAGTGCAACAATCTTACAACGGCATGTCCGGCTCTGTCTCATCTCACCCTGTTGCTGTGGTACGACAAGTTGCACGCTGATTGCGCTTTCATCAACGCAATGGCTCATGTCAAAAGTCATCATCAACACCTCTTTCAGCTCAAGCTTGCTTCGCGCCGACTGCGGTATGAGCCTCGTCTCCTGGGGGCCGGTGTGTCTCTATCGCAGTGGTTCGAGCGCGACGTGGTGCCAGTGCTCAGGCATGCCTTCATGACATTTGCCGAGCATTGCATGATAGTGACTATCTACATCTTGACCCCTGACGAGTATGACTTATCCCGAGCTATCGAGACGTTGTGGGATCCTGTCGAGTCGCGCCTCAGGGAACTTTACAAGCCCGAGATCATAGCACTCCATGTGCAGCCTTTGAGAGTGCAGGAGTACAGTCCAATGGACGTATTCGGGGCAGTGGCCCAGGGCCATCGACAGACATCGCTCTACGAAGTTGCTCGACAGAAGCCTTGCCCAACACAGCCAGCCACGTGGATCGACCCTTGCTCGGTGCAACAATTCTTCGACAGGACCTTCAACGAGTACGACTGATACGGTTGTGACGCAATCTCGCAGAGTGTCAATAAGAAATGTCAAAGAGTTTCTCTTGATTGGTGGTGTGTGACAATCTATATTTTGATGTAGCGCTCCAAGACTGAAAAGCGAGAACGGATGACGATAGACAGAGAGTGTTGGTCGACCGGCGAGACGCGGTGGCGGGACGCGGTTCACATAAAAGTGTTAATTTGGCGAAATGCACTGTGACACTCTGAAATTATGGTCAGTGCCACGCTCGCACGCTCGGACGGCAGTCTGAAACGCTGGCTCTCTCTCTGTCTCGGTCTCTCGGAAGGCATTCCGACTGATCCTGCTTCGTATCACATTCATCACGTTCATCACACACATTTGATAACGGCACTCCCGTTTCCTGAACACCGCCATCGGCAACAGCACCGATCTCCGTCAGACTGCTCAGTCGCCGAACGCGTCGCTCGCTGACGCTGCTCTCGAAACTCCCGATGGTATCACTTCCAGCTCAGTCATCGTGTTCGTGTTCGTGATCGCGATCGCAGCCACGGATCATGTCGGCGTCATCGCCATGGCGGTCCTCACCGAACACGCCTGACACCAATCTCATAGATCCATGGTCCGCGATCAATTCGGACTATCTCCATCCTTCCACATCTTCGTCATCATCGCAGCCTCCACAACTACGCAGTCGCAAGTCAAATCTAGCTGCCAGCGCTGAGCTCGTAGATCGACACCCCTTGCGATCGCCTTCGCCCTCGCATCCATCTCAACAGACAGCACGTCCCGGCGCGGCTCCCAGGAGGCCTTCTGCAGTCGCATCCGAGTGGAAGGCCATCGGTGCAGGCCTCGCTGGTCTCTTTGGCGCTTCTTCATCCAACGCCGGCTCGTCCAGCTATCAATGGCCCGCTGATCCATCATCCTCACATTTCCAGTCCTCATCCCGCACAGCCAGGCTCGTGACGACAGGCGATGACGACGACGACGACGATGAGGCGAGAAAAGGTCGACCAATCAACTCTGTGGAGACTACGCTGGATCGTTTGGAAGATTGGTTTGGTCTGAAACAAGGACAACAGCAACAGCAGCAGCAACACCGTACAACTAACTCACGCCACAACACTGCTTCAGCATCATCATCAGCATCCCGCCAAGACCAGGTGCGCGTCCTCATCCATCCCGTTGCGCCAACAGATACGCTTTCGTCCTTAGCGCTCCACTACGGTGCCGACATTCAGGTGCTCCGCAAATCCAACAAGCTCTGGCCAGGAGACCCGGTCCAGATCCGCAAACTCATCTACATCCCCGTCGATAGCTGCAAACACCGTCCGCCAAACGCAGAGATCAAAGTCGTCCCCACCACCGCCGGAGGCGCTGTCTCGTCCACCGAAGCTGGTAATGCCAACGCCAGCTCGTCCAACACGCTCATCTTTGTTTCCAAGGCGGATCAAGAGGATCTGCTCACCGGCACGCCGGTTGCCGAGATCCCACAACCCGAGTTTATCGCGGACAGTCTGGCAGCCATGCGGGTTTCGAATCCGGTCAATGACTTTATGCCAGACACGAATCAGGCGTATACGGATTCGACCGCACCTGCGTTCGGTACATCTCTCACACGAGCTGGTTCGATCAATGGCCACAAGTCGACGTATCCGGTCAGTTTGACTCCTGCACTTCGAACCCTCAACCATGCTGCCGGCTCGGGTGGGAAAAGACCGACGAGCAGCGTAGGAGGTGGTTCGAATCCGCCCAGCATCGCAGCTTCCGCTTCCGCAGCCAGCTCCGGCTTCGTGCCTCCACGTCAGCCTCTGCATGTAGCAAAAGTGCCAGCCGACCAGCTGAGGTTCTTTGCAGCCAGCGATTCCAGGTCGTCTGCCCCGGGCAGTCGCAATCCTGGTCCGGGAGATGCCGAGTTTCGACCCGGCGAAAGCGGTATCGACGATCTTCTGCAACAACACCAGCAGTACAATGGCTCATCCACGCAATCAGATCGTCCAGACTTATCGCGGCACACTTCGATTAGCAACATTTCGACGTCCAGCTACTTCAACAATGACGACGATGACGAGGAAGACGAGTGGAAACCCAACACGTGGCACTTCGGCTCTTCCTCCAAACCCAGCAGCAGCTCCAACCTGACCAGCGGGATCGACTCAACCGGCAGCAGCAGCAACTATGCAGGCTGGAACGATGCGCCACCACCGTCTGCAACCGCGATCGTGGCTAAGGCGTATGACGGGGGTAAAGCGTACCAGAAGCGGCAGGCGCAGAAATCGCACCGGTTGCTGTACGATCTAGCGGCGGGTCTGCCGGCCAATACGGGCGCGGCGAGCAAGTGGGCCAGGCCGATCCAGTTTGGCGATTCGCTGCCGAACGGTGGAGGAATGGTGGAGAGGAAGGGTGGAGGACGAGGTGGATTGGGCAGGTTGCTGGATGATACCGTGAGGGGAAGGATCAGTGTCGAGGCTGCGTTGGAGGGGGTCGTGGAGGGTTTTGGCGGGAAATCCACAGCGCAGACGAGGGAGAGGGTGGGGGCGAGGAGTGGGACGACGAGGACTCAGGTGGACAGGGTTGATGAAGCGAGGCAACCTGCGCCGCTGGTGAACATCGATCCGCTCACGTCGTCCGCACCTGTCAACCCGACGCGATCGTCCTCTGGTCTGGAACAACGGAGGAAGGTCGACTGGACCAAGGGCGGCAAGCACGACTAGATCTGGCGAGTAGTTGCATCGTAAGTTATTCCTTTGTCCCGAGCGTAGGCTCAATTGCTGCTGTGCGTGTGTGTGGACCCCTGGCTGTGGTTGAGGGAGCAGCTGGCAAGTGGGGAAGCATCGACGCGACTTGCTTGAGCCTCGGGCTGACGATATCTTGCCAAGCGTGTGTGCCTGCGTGGATACCACGCTGTGACTCGAGCGTTGTACTGATAACAGAAGTGGCTTGTTCTGCGCCGTCGTGTTTACCACCCACGTTGCAGACTTGAACAAAAGGATCGAGACGATAGCGTAAATTGGCGAGCAGCAAAGATCGTGACTCCGCGTGCTTGCCAAATCCTCGCTCGGTAGCACACATCCCAGACCACTCCCAGTACACCTCAGTTGCGGCAGCGAGCCAGCAGCGACTCTGTAGATGCTTGAAGGTGAAGAGTCATGGTCGAGTCATTGGAGCCTTTATAATCCCTTGCTCCCTGTGTAACAGTCTTCCTCCACAATTTTGAGTGGTTGACGTGCCGAGTGTGCGTGCGGAAAAGAGTCTTCCGGCTGAAAAAAGTATTGGCCGAATTGATTGCCGAAACGCAAGAACACGCTGCAACCTCCTCATCGCTGCAACTCTTCAACCTCCATCAATCACCATCGCAGACCTCCCTCGCTCCCGTGGACTGCGAAGATGACGCTCGACGCAGCCGGCACCATCGCCGTGTCATCTGGCCAGACCAAACCCATCGTCCAGCTCACACCCTCCGATCTGTCGCAACTTTCGCTGCAAGTTTACCCACATACGTCCTCGCCACCAATCGCGACATCGACGCTGGAGACGTTCGTCGACCTCATCAATGCAGCGTTCAGCGGACCGATCCACAGCGCCAACTTTGGGTCAAAGCCGCGGTACGGATCGACAACTGAACTGGTCGATGATTTGAACCGTGGGGAAGGTGGGTGGATGTTCTTGCTAGTATCTGCTGCAGGAATCGCTGTTGCTGGTGCAAAAGTCACCCTGGGCGGAGACGGTATGGACGGCGGTCCTTCAGACGTGATCTTCCCAAACCCACACTACACGCCACTGCCCGTGCAGGGAAACATCTACTGGCTAGGTGCGCTCGGCTCGATCACCCCCGGAACAGGCTCCATCCTCCTAGACGGTATCAAAGCGTTCCTCGCACAACAATCCCCTCGTTTCACCCTCAAAGCCTACACAGTCACGCAGTGGAACCAGGGCCCAGGAGGACTGGCGCAGGCGCCCGAGCACAATGCACTGGTGAGGTGGTTCGAGAGAGAGCGGTTCGAGGTGGTGGATTATGCGTGGAAGGAGAAGGGCACCTGGGGGAGCTTTTACGGTGGGTGGCTGTGTGGGATTGTTTATACGCATGGAGCGGAGTAGAAGCGGTTGTGAGGGAGAGGCGGGATCCAACGGCAATGAAGCTTGGGAGCTAGATCGTCGACGCAGTCTGGCAACGCTGCGAAGATGCGGCAACCGGGCTGGCTGCGGGAGACGTTCTGTGAGAAAAGACGGGGAAGCGACAAATGGAGTCTTCCCAAGTCGACGGATCCAGCGATGGGATGTCACAAAGGGTCGACGTCGCTTCTTTGCCGCGCCCAAAAAAACACCGTACATCAGACCTTTCGAGCAAACCCAACAAGCGAAGACCAAGCTACTTAAAGGAACCACGGGAGGAATCACCAACGACCGAGCCAGAGCGCCAAGCAGGCCGCCGTCTGGCCCGCACTGTCTTGAAGCAAGATCTACTCTCGGATGCGCAACAACTCTTCAGAACATCACGGACTTTTGGCATGAGGAAATGGAAAAAGAGACTCTCTCTCATCATCCCGAGCCTCACATGGCTCTCCCTGGACTCGTTCGGGCGGGAAGCGCTTGCAATTGGAACCAAGCGTCTGGCAACAACGCCTGGCTTGAAATCGTACAAACACCTTCTCTCCATCAGAGTACCGCCTGATCTCCTTGCCACCTCGTGATGACCCCGCAACGATTCGACCACATCCCCCTAACCCCGTCTATTCTCGCTCGACCTTGTGTCGTTTACCTTTGCCCATGGTACGATCCGTGCTGTCCTTGGGTGCATGTGGGAGCTGCTCTGACGAGTTCTTGTGACCTGCCCACTGCGAAATGTTTGCAACGCGGAACAAAGAATCAGGGTGTCAGTCGTTGCCCAACTGCGAGACTGCGGATGGATTTGGGAGCAAGTAAAAGGCTCACCTTGGGAATGTCGTCGTCGAGATCCATCACACGTTCCCCGTAGAAAATGTGCGCGGTGGGAGCGAATGCCGGGGGAACGTGGTGGTCTTTGAATACGAAGGAGGAAGGATAGCTGTGTACCAAGCAGTGATTCCGCAAAGAAGAGTGTCAGTGAGAAATCCTTCCGAAGAAGCGGTGAAATGTCGAACTTACGCCATGACCATGTTCCGTCCCTCGTCACTGCCAACATCGAAAAGTGGTCGTCAGCATCTACCACTCAAACGCTCTATGCCTCTGAAGAAACACTCACGCCATGGGACTTCGACAGTTCCTGCAGCTGATCTTGCACGGAACGCTGTGCTCGCTGTGACCCTCCTGCGTGCTGAAGAAGTCCAAGTTGAGTGGATCGCAGTGCTTTGCCAATCGCACTGAAGTCTTGTGGAAGAGCGCAGCCCATTGGAAAGGCGCACCGTGCAGACGTTGGCACTGGGTGCAGTGACAGTGTTTGGCGTCGATGGGGTCTCCGTGGTATTCAAATTCAACTGCGAGAGAGAGGGGAG
Source organism: Pseudozyma sp. F8B2 (assembly GCA_003004685.1). Classification (NCBI taxonomy): domain Eukaryota; kingdom Fungi; phylum Basidiomycota; class Ustilaginomycetes; order Ustilaginales; family Ustilaginaceae; genus Pseudozyma; species Pseudozyma sp. F8B2. Next base: position 481,041 of record NXFQ01000019.1, on the reverse strand, counting down.
GGTTTTAGGGATCAGACGTGTCTCGAGTTGTTGATGAAGGAAATGTAGAAACAACTTACGCTTGCCGCACCAGCACTTTGCACTGTACTTGACCTCAAACTCCTTCGACTCCCATAGGTAAGGTGGCTGATTCCACCGAGCAGAGGATTGGGGTCTTTGGGTCAGTCAGCCGAACATGCGAGTCACGAAGCTTGGCGCGGAAATCGAACTCACCTTGGAAAGGTACCCTTCCTCACGACCACCCTTGCTAGCAGGGATAGGCCCCTTCCAGCCGGCTGTGTTTCGCGTCAGATCGAAAGGCTGTCAGTAAGACGTCTTCAAACCCGGCATCAAGCCTAGTAAAGAGGGAAAAAAAGAAGTGTGCTTCGGCTCACTGTTGGGAGGCTCGATGAGCTGGTGACCCTGACTGGTCTGCTGTCCACCGCCGTTACTCTTGTCTGCGCCATTGCTGCGCTTGTTGGCGTTTTGATTCGGCATGATGGCTCTGAATGCTCGATGCTGGTGAGGTGGATGTGATGGCAGTCTGCTGATCAGAAGGGTTGCGGTCGGAACAGTGGAACGGTGTCGAAGTGAATGTGATACAGATGAACGGATCGTTGGAAGGAAGGAGCCAGAGAGCATGCTGTGTGCTCTTGCTTGTAGGCCAATTGTCAAGGGTTCGAATGTCAAAGGAGAGAGAGGGGCCAAGCGCAGACAGAAGATGGGTTCATCATAATATATCAGGTCATCAGCATTGTCTAGCAGGGCGGCTGAAGCACGAAATCCTCCACACTCGACAGCGGCATGACGAGGGCAATCTTGCCAGTCTTTCGCATGCATGACAAGCAAGCTCGGCAAGGCAGAGAGAAGGGGGATCAACAAGCAAGGAAGGACACCGTTAGCGAGCGAGCGTGACAGACAGCGGAGGCGGCGGCTGCAGGTCTGCTCACGTCAGATTGAGCCACCGGGGACATCAGCATCGGCATTCATGTCGCTCCGTTCCGCCTGTCGCGTGACACTTCTACGAGGGTGGACCCTGTCGAAGATGCGCTCGCCAAAAGCCATGCATCAGTCATCATGAAGCGTCGGTTGCGTTGCGTAACGTCGCACATTCTCACACATCATTTTGCGCCAAAAACGGAAAATGGCAATCGGAAACAAGGATTGCAGAATTGAACCAAAAAATTGCTCCGTACTGGGCTCGAACCAGTGACCTTCCGTTGTTAATATGAGAAAACTCAGAATCGATTCTGAGGCACCGTGTATTAGACGGATGCGATAATCCAACTACGCTAACGAAGCAGTTGCAGGGCTGGTTGCGGGTTGCATTTATATCGAGTGACCTATTCCCATAATACTCCCGAATAGCTTCGGCGGACCTTCGTTAGCCATGTGCGGCACCTTTGAGGTCGCATGAAGTCAGTAGTAACAAGTCGCTGGGCAGGGTCCACTCGCTCGCAGCTGCCAAGCCATGGCTGTGTTCGAGACAATTCAGGCACATTGCGACCACAAAACGGCACGTTGTCAAGTACTGTTTTTGCATTTCATGGCAATGAGGCGCCAACGTGATCTATCGACAAAGACACTAGCTCGCTGCTACAAGTCAGCTTAAAGGGCCGAGGCACCGGTGATAATGTCGACCAAGTCGTTGGTAATGGCGGCCTGTCGACCACGGTTGTAGATCATGTTGAGCGACGAGATCATGTCACCTGCGTTCTTGGAGGCGTTGTCCATGGCGTTTCGCTTCGAGTTGATCTCGGAAGCGTGACCCTCGACGAGCGCGGCGTAGATGGCGTTGGCGAAGGAGAATTCGGCGAGGTCCTTGGTGACGTCGTCCTCCTGCTCGTACAGCTTGAACTGAGGAGCGTTTCGGAGCGCATCCTCCGAGTAGACCTGCATGACATCCGACTCGAAAGAGAGGGCCGAGACGTACTTGTTGTAGATGAGGTTGACCTTGTCGAACTTGATGCCAGACTTGATGATCTGGTCAGCGATGGCCGAGGCGTCGGCAAAGGTGGGGACATCCTTGCCGATCTGGTTGAAGGAGAGCGCGATGTTCTTGGGGAGAGCACGGCCGAGCTGCGCCTTGGACTTTTCACCGAGAACAATGACGGCAGGGCCTTCGGACGAGGCGGCGTCACCGGCGGAAGAGCCGAGCTTGAGGAACTCAGCCTTGGTACGCTTGGTAACGGACGAGTGGATACCACCGCAAAGACCCTTGTCGGAAGAGACGACGACAAAGAGCTGACGACCACCCTCGGGAGCGACGGCTTCCGAGTTGGTGAAGATTTCTGTGAATGACGGAAGAAGGAGCAGCGGGACAATTGTTCAGTTGATGCTGCTGCTGGTGATTGCGTCGTTGTTGAAGATACTTACCAGTGTTGGCAGCACCGTACGCCTTGGCAGCAGCCATGGCACGCTGAGCCTTGTTGAGCTTGGTGGAGGCAATCATCTTCATGGACTGTGGTCAAAAAAGCAGAGGAGTCGTGGATGCACGGATCGAGAGTCGAGTCAGACAAGGTTGTTCGAGATATTGGCGTGCGAGTGCGATGACGATGGCATGTATGTGCAATAGACGATCGAGTGTGTGCAAGTGTCGGAGGGTTGGATGTGAGACGTTGGATTTGACATGCAAATGCGATTGTGATTGCTGGTTGCGCGAGTGCCGGAATTGCTAGTGAGGGAAACCTACCTTGGTGATCTTTTCAATGTTCTTGACCGACTTGATACGCTGCTCGGTTTCACGAAGAGGAGCAGCCTGAGCCGAGGAAGAGTGGAAGCCGGCACGAGCGGCAATGGCGACAGGGGCGGCCGAGTTGAGCGCCGCCATGGCGGGACGGGCAGCACGAGGAAGCATCGCCATTTTGAACGAATGAAGCGGGTCGAAGAGTAGGGGGGAAAGGTGAGTGATGAGGAGATGGTGACGGAGGAGTGGAAGATGATGGCGACGACGACGACGACGAACAAACCTCAAATTCGAGAATCGTGCGTGACTTTGTGCCAAAAAGTGTGACTGCACAGAGGCAGTAGATCTGTTCGGAAGCTGCGACCGATTTCTTCTCGTGTTTGGCTGGGATTGCAGCGCACACACTGGCGTTGCACATTGGCTCCTGCATTGACCGTGCTCGACTCGGTTCCGGCTTGTTCCTCTGCTTTCGCCTTTTCAAGATTTAGGGCAGCAGCCCAGTCAAAGGCAATTCTAACCACCAAGTCGATCACGAATTTCCCATTTTGCGTCTCTCGCGCGAGAAATTGGAAACGAGAAGAAAGGGATTTGGGTGCGTTTCTGCAGAGCGCGTCTTTTTTGCGCTTTTCTTGTTAGAGACACAGCCAAAGCTCAGTTCGTGTGTGCTTCGAGTCAAGTTGACTCACATCGTTCAACACCATCACCACTTGCGACCCTTGTCCGAATCGACCCCATCACCCGCACAGTCATCACTCGGACTCGCATCGCATTCGACGGTACCACACATTCACGACCGGATCGATTGGATCACCGACATCTTACACCATGTCAGACGTTGACGCACTTCAGAATGCTGCTTCCTCCACTGCACCCGCAGAGCAGCAGAACGACTCGGCAGACTTGTTTGGAGGCATGATGAAGAAGAAGAAGAAGGACAAGAAGAAGCTTGACCTCGATCTCGACCTCGATGAAGATGACAACAAGGACGATGCTGCCGATGCAGACGCAGAGCAGTCCAACGCAGCCGCCGCAGAGGATGACGAGCTCAACGTACGTATTTTCCATAACCTACCTTGCTTGCCCAATGTGACATTCAACAGCCACTGACACTTGTTGCTACCTCTGCTCCCCTCCCTCACAGTTTGGCGAGTTGAAAAAGAAGAAAAAGTCCAAGAAGAAGGTTGCTCTCGACCTCGACGCTTTCGAAAAGGAGATCGGAGAGGCCGACGACCAACAAGACGACGCAGCAGAGCCTACCACCAACGACGCATACGCAGACGCAGATGACGAGGAACTCGGCGAAAACCCATTCGCACAAGACGCAGCAGACGATGCCGACGCACCCTCAAAGGACGACTCGATCGAGGCATGGCAGGGCACAGACCGCGACTACTCATATCAGGAGCTCCTCGGTCGTGTCTTCAAGACCCTCCGCGCACAGAACCCCGCTCTCTCTGGCGACAAGAAGAAGTTCACCATGGTCCCTCCTCAGGTCGCCCGAGACGGCTCCAAAAAGACCGTCTTCGCCAACGTCGTCGACATTTGCAAGCGTATGCATCGTCAGCCAGAGCACGTCATCCAGTTCCTCTTCGCCGAGTTGGGTACCATCGGATCCGTCGACGGCTCTCAGCGTCTCGTCATTCGCGGTCGTTTCCAGCCCAAGCAGATCGAGAACGTACTCCGAAGATACATCACCGAATACGTCATTTGCAAGACCTGCAAGCGTCCAGAGACAAAGCTCACCAAGGAAAACCGTATCTTCTTCGTCACCTGCGAAAAGTGTGGATCCCAACGCTCCGTTGCCGCCATCAAGAGCGGTTTCCAAGCTCAAACTGGCAAGCGTTCAAAGGCCAGGGCTGCTGCAGGTGCTTGAAAGCGCTCTCTCCATCTTACCTCTTGCCACCCCCACCTCAAAAGCGCACCGCCACCCAGTGCGTCTCTTACTGTCTCCACACATTGCATGATCATTCCCACATCTGTATTTGTTCATTCACTTTTGACATTGCCATTGTGTCCAGTCTCGTGTGCTGTCGCCGGCGCGTGCCTTCTTGCCGTTTGACCCAGTGTGCTCTGTTGTAAAGTTGAGCTGATCGCTGTCTCGAGAATGCGGTTCAATCGGCTCGAAGGTCTCCGAAGACTATGACCTGATACTCCAAGTAGCAGCGTACTTTGTTAAGGTTCGTATCTTGACTCGCGCACGACATCATATGACGCAAGTCGTGCAGCCGCAAAGCTGTTCGACAGTGGTGATTTCGATCTGGCGCAGCTTCTCCCTCGTCGTGTGGCTCTGAACCAAACGAAGAGCCTCTTCTGCATTGACGCCCCTCTCCCTGCCGTCTCAAGAGCCAGTCATGCCGTGTCTCGACCGTCGTGATCAACCGGGACCAAGCCAAGCGGCTAAGCTGCTGTCGCTGACCCATCACCAGAAACGACGACGCCAACGCAGCCAGCATCCGTGCGTTCAATACGCAACGTCGTTCTCTAACGTCGCGAGCATGACGCCCCGGGACACAATTGTCACCGACGCCTTATGGATTTTGCAGCACTTTATTGAAACAGTCAACCTCAGCAAGGCACCGTTCTGCTTTGAGAACTTTTTCTAACGTTTCTTGCCACTATTGACGCTGTTATTTCTTGGGTCGCAAAAGACGCAAGGTTTCTTCTAGTCATGACACAGCTGGGGTTGGGGAAACTGACGACAAAACGCAAATTTATGTGATAAGGAATCCTTTTGAAAAAGCCGGACAGGCTAAAACACTTTATTCGCTCAAAGCACGATATCTATGTATAAATTATGACGGTCATTCGATGCGTGCTTGCAAAATTACAATATATCACAAGAGGTCTTTCATACTTGCTTCCATGCGCTAAACAGTGCGCCTGGAATAGGAAGCAAATTTTGCTGCCTCAATGCGAGGGGCCAGCAAAGGTGACTGTTTGTTGCTCGTGTGGTGATTACAAAACGCCACACCGCGTACATATCCGTATGTAGGAAATATTTTTTGCACTGTGCTGACGGAAGTCTGGGTCCCCTTCGCTTCGTGAACGCTTTGCCAGTCTGTCTATGACTCCTAATCGTTTCCGTTAAAAAAAGTATTTACTGCCAGCATTGCCCAATAATTACGACAAATTGCCACAAGTTTGATTTTGATTGAGACAAAAACAATATGATGCCGTCAGGTACACGCTGACGAACAAAATATGCGAAGATTATCATCTTTATCAATTAAATATATATGTATACAGAGAGCATATCGTGTTGACAAAATGCAACCGCATGAGCACGTCTGATCATGTAGATCATGCGCAGACTCTGTCTGGGATCCCTGATCACAAGATCGTTCTGAACAAGAATTTCGCACGACGCTGTGCTCTAGTGTCATCAAATCTGAACTGTCACAATTTGTTTGCCGGTTCCGTCGCCGCGGCTACCAATTTATGGTATGCTCATAAGCATTTGTACGGCAGCCATTGTCTTGCGGTGCTCACCAAAATCCATTATGACGCTAATAAAGTACTCCCTCCCTCGCCACCTTTTTTCCAAAGCCGTAAGTATAGTAAATTTATCTCGATCCGATCCTAGAAATCGGTTGTAAATGTCAATCTGCCGGCCACGGCAAATTGTGTTGAGCTAAAACAATTTTGATTAGCAACACAGGTATCAAATTTAGCGACAAAAGGGCCAAGAAACACCATTCTAAGTCACTTCAGAAGAGTCAAATCAAGCCCGATCAGGTCAGTTCGAATGACGAACCTGGGTGGGTGTCAAGGCTGCGGTCTGGTGCCGCACCGTCCTTTTCGAAGTCTTTGTACGGAACGGTCTCGGTGCCGGACTGATCCGGGACATCGGTCAGTCGGACACTGACCTGCCTGCTACAGCACAAGTCGAATTCACAGAGGGCGTTGGCGAAGGAGTTCACCCCGACGAAGATCATCAACGCGCGTACATAACAATCCCTGCAGTGACAACCATCAATGGCAATTCCGTGACGTCATGATATGAATCTATACAAATGCAAAGTGAAGAGCGAATAGCACAACAACAGGCTCCTGTGAATAGAAAGTGGTGCCGCCAAGCGTCTACAGCTGCTGCTCCATGAGCTCGCGATATCTGCCGCCTCGGGCGATGAGGTCTGCGTGCGTGCCGCTCTCGCGAATGTTGCCATCCTCGACCACAAAAATCCAATCGCACTTCCTGAGACTGCTCAGCCTATGCGCGATTGTGACAGTGGTCCTGTTGAGAGCAGCACGGTCGAGTGCACGCTGCACCTGAATTTCGGACTCGGCATCGAGAGCCGATGTCGCCTCATCGAGGAGTAGAATCTTGGGATCACGCAAGAGTGCTCGTGCTATGCAAAGGCGCTGCTTCTGACCGCCAGAGAGCTGGGAGCCTTTGAAACCGATCTCGGTGTCGAAACCATTCGGGAGACCCCGCACAAAGTCAAGGATGTAGGCATCCTCGCACGCCCTCTCCAGCTGTTCCTGAGTGACGGAGTCGGGGTCATTCGAGCCGAGCGAGAGATTCCAGCGGATGGTTCCTTCGTAGAGGATCGGATCTTGCGAGACGTAGGCCATCTGCTGACGGAGAAGATGGATGGGCACCTGACGCACATCTACGCCTCCGAACTCAATGTTGCCTTGGCATGGGTCGTAGAAGCGCTGCAATAATGCTAGGATGGAGCTTTTCCCGGATCCGGAGGTGCCACAGAAGGCAACGCTCTTTCCGGCAGGAATTGTGATGCTGAGCTCCTTGAGCGCGGGATGGTTCGGTCGCTGAGGATAGCGAAGCTCGATGGAGGTGAGCGTGATGTCGCCGGATGCATGGCTGCCATCGAGCACTTTGGCCTTGGCAGACTTGTCGAGCTCGGGCAAGCCGCTTTGATCGGCGACCAGCGGTTTGCGATTGATCCAGCCAGAGATGGTCCTGAACGAGTTGGTAGCACGACCGTAGTCCGGCACAAAAGTGAAGAGACGACCAGCCGAGAAAGCGGCGATGATGACAGCTTCGAATGACGCATAGAGCGCCGTGATACTGACTTCTTGCCTGCTAAGAAGCGTGCCGCCCCAGTAGAATACGAGGGCCGAGAGCAGCAGGACCATGGCTTGCGAGGCGGCAAAGCCTCCTGCGCCAAAGACGAGATAGCGTGTACGTTTTGGATCGGCTCGTGCACGTTCGTCAAAGATTCGCATCGTCTCTGCCTCTCTGCCCAAGGCGGCGACAGTCTTGATGGCGTCAACGTTCTCAGAGACGTACGAGGCGGCACGATCTGCTGGTTTCTGAGCCACAGCCTCGTACTTCTCCAGCATGGCGATGTTGAGCCAGCCCGAGAAGAAGAGCACAAAGATGGGAGCGAGGCAGACCACCGACGTTTTCCACGAGAGCACCAGACCCAAGATGACGGAGCCAATGAGGTTGACGATGCCGATGATCACCTGCGCCAAGACCAGACCGGTAGCTGCTGCGACGTTGGCCGGATGGCTAGAAACAGCAGCACTCATGGCGCCACTGGCATGCTCCTCGGCGTCAAAGAAGCCGATCTCTTGTCGAATGAGCGAGGAGAGACCTTCCTTCTTGAGCTTCCTCATGACATGCTCAGAGGCAGTCTCCAGGAAGAAGCTTCCGACCAAGACGATGATGAGATCCGCAAGTGCCAAAGTGAGGAACCACAGCGCCCAGCGGTTGGTCTCGCTCTTGAGCCTCGCATTGTCGCCTTCAATCGAAAGCGAATTGACCGCATTTCCCGTAAGCCATCCGGCGATCGGGAAGCTGCCACCGGTCAAAGCAGCGCCAGCAACACCGATGGCGAACCACAGTTTTTGATCGTTGAGGTAGCGGAGGAAAGTCTTGCGAAGGCGGCGCTTCTCCTCTTTGCGCGCAGCCTTGCTGCGATTGTCGCTCTCTTTCCTTCCAGCAGGGCTATCTGCGTCTTGGAGATCAGCCTTGGCTGGCAAGACTCCAGCAGCAGTACCTGCGGGGAGGGCAAGCTGAGCATCGTTGACGCCGACGGTCGCTTCCTGAGCGTGTTCGTGCAGCCCCAATGCGGTACAGGTGCGCCCCGAGAAGGTGCGGTAAGGCTTGTCTGAGGCCCGGCTGCTACGGTGTCGTCGAGGAGCCATCGTAGGACGAGCATCGTGACGAGGCTCGAGTCGCTCAGGCACGACGGACGCAGAGCGAACGGTTGAAGCGCCGTCGACTCTCGTCATCGTGTCATCTGACAGTGCGTACATGGACCTCGAACGGTCTTGATCCTGGAGCTCATCCAGCGGCTCGGCCGAGTCACTAGAAATGGCATCCAACGACTCGTCCGACGATTTCAAGGCTGGCTTTGCATCGACGTCCGCGAGCTTGGCGAGCTTGTTGACGTCTGAATCGTTGTCCTCGCTGCTAGCCTCGTAATCGGCGAGATGCCTTTGCTGCATCACCATGCTGCGATAGACACCCCCTTCGGCAGCAGCCTTGCTTTGCATCAGCGAATCGTGGGTACCTTGCTCGACGACTCGGCCATTCTTGAGCACCACGATGCTGTCTGCATGCTCGATTGTGCTGAGACGATGGGCGATGAGGATGGTAGTCATACCGCGTTCCTCCTGTTCCCGCTGCAAAGCGAGTTTGATCTTGCTCTCAGTGTCCGAGTCCAAGGCTGAGGTGCCTTCGTCGAGGCAGAGCAGACGAGGCTCCCGAACGAGAGCACGCGCGATGGCGACACGCTGACGCTGTCCTCCGGAGAGCAGACCGGTGCGTCCGCCAGAGACAGGCGTATCCATACCTTGAGGAAGCTTGGAGACAAAATGCCAGGCCTCCGCTTTCTGAAGCGCGCGCATGACCTTGTCACGGATGGCGGCAGTTCGAGCAGCGTCATGCCCAGGAGCGCTGGTATCTCCATCGACGTCTGGGAGATACTCCCATTCGGTTCCTGTAAGACCGGTGGCGACGTTCTCAAAGACAGAAGCGGTGAAGAGCTGCGGATGCTGTTGCACAATAGCGATCTGCGATCGCAACCACCGAGTGTTGAGTTCGCGAACATCGTGACCGGCAAAGCGTACTGTTCCTGAGCCCTGAATTCGACCCTTGACATCGGCGGTTGGGTCCGACTTCTCCGCGTCTTGGCTGATCGGAGAGTCTTTCGACGATCTTGATCGGGTCAAGAATGATAGGCCTTTGTTCTTCGCTTTGTCCTTTGTATGCTTTTCTGCTGGATCATTGTCAGATTCAGCTTCCTTGTCCTCCTTGGCAGCTTGTTCGTCTTCAGCATCATGTGGGTGGGGTATGTTGGCAGTCTCTGGGTCGTACTCTCGGAGCAAAAGGCTGGTGATGGTAGACTTGCCCGAGCCCGAGGGGCCAACGAGTGCTGTGACTTTACCTGGTTCGAAGAGGATCGATACTTGCTTAAGACTGGCGACGTTGGGCCTCGAAGGGTACGAGAAGGTGACGTGGTCCAGCTCGAAGCTCGGCGACCAGTCCTTTGCGTCAGACGTGGGAATGGTGCCAGTTTCTTGGCGGATGTCGATCTTGGGTTCGCGCTCGATGGCTCTCCTGACTTGCTTGAGGGCGGTCCAGGCGTCAAAGATGCTGGCGATGTGAGGAACAATGTTGGCGAGCGAGAACAAAGAGTTGAAATAGTTCCAAAAGGTGGTAAGCACATCGCCGACGAGGACCTTGCCCTCGGCAATGTTGATGGCGCCCCACCAGAAAGCAAGAGAATAGGTGAGGTTGAGCATGAAGTAGACCGCGCTCGTTTCGAGACCACGAATGGCGGATTTGCGCATGCCGAGCTTCTCGAGTGGTTTGAGCATAAGCTTGTCAAAGTGTCTTTGCAGCTGCGCATCCATGCCAAAGGACTGGACGACGCGGACAGAGCCGAGGACCTGCTCGAGGAAGGTCGAAGCTCGAGCCTCGAGGCGGAGGGCAGGAGCGCCCACCGCCTCGGTAGCTTTACCAAGGATGGCGAAGATGATCATGGTGAGAGGAAGCAGGGCGAAGAGGACACCAGCAACCCTGGGCGACTTGATGAAGCCGATGATGACGGCGACGAGCAAGGTAGCACCGGACCAGCAAAAGTAGCCAAGCTTTTCGCCGAAACCTGCACGAATGACCGAGATGTCCTTGCTGGCGCGGTTGGCGATCTCACCGGCGCCGTGAAGATCAAAGTGGGAGGCATCCTGAGCCAAGACCGAGGCGACGTAGGTGTGTCGGAGTCTTTGCGTGAGATCGTGGGAAGCGGTGGAGAAGCACGCAAGAAAGAGCCACGCCAGAAAAAATTCGCTGAAGCCGACGATGGTGCAGATCCAGCCGATGTAGGAAGAGGTATCACGGATCGTCTGAGGGCTCGCCGAGCCTGGTGTGACTCTGTTGGTGTAAACACCGTAGAGCAGATCGAGGGCGGGCATACCGCATCCTGCCAAGAGAGCTGCGACGAACCCGATAGCGTACAGGACGCCTGGATGTCGCAAGAATGCATGCGGCGATTTAAGCGGTGATGGTACGGACGGACAGAAGGAGAAGAGGTAGAGCAGCGTCGGCAAGCGCGTTCGATGGGCCTCAAAGGGAAGTCGCGCAACGGCTCGAGCGCCAGCTTTGTGAAGCGCCTGCATGGCTGGCGCTTGTCGTGCTTGTTGCGACTGCTGCTGCTGCTGCTGCTGCTGATCGATCATGGTGTCGATGATGGCAGCATCTGGGAATGTGGCCAGGTGGGATTGGGTTATGCCGCTGATTCTCGCTTTCTAGTAGGATGATGGTGGAGCTGAGTGGACCGCTGTTGCTCTAGGTCTGACGTGATGGTGGCGCTCCTCGAGGAATGGACTGAGCCTCACCTCGGGCGTGATGTCTAGCGAGCGGAATGGCGGTATCGGTGTGATGCGAGAGAGAGAAAGCTCGGTCACAAAAGTGTGGCAGCTGTCAGAGTCTATCCGGATGAGCCGATGCTCGGTCACTTTTTTATCCTTCTTGTTTGCTCTGCTTGCTGAGCCCTTGTTTGCCGTGCTCTTTCCGCGGTAAATTATCTAACTTGGCATCAACGTTCCCATGGCTTGGATTCGGCGTCACTGCCGAGGGTACGTAACGCGCCAGCCTGAAATCTAGACGCGTGAGCCGCCAAGCGCCACTCCTCACCCGCGATTCGCTGTGATTTCGTCGAAACGCGCTTTCTTAGCGAGAATTCTCGCTTCGTGTCTCCATGAATCACATCTCGCCTTGAAATGCGGATCGACGACTCAAGGTAGGACAATTGTGAGTCCGTGCGATTCTATAGCTGTGCTGTACATCGCTCGAATATAAAGCTCTCGTATCCTTGCCGTTCAGACAGTATCACTCGCGATAAGCAGCGGCTTGATCGAGGTCAGAGCCTTATCTTTGACCTTTCTCTGCACGGTCAACTTACCAGCATGCAGACATCGAAGCAAGGTAGGATGTGAATGTGCCTTCCATGACCTGATTGCGACGATTGCAAACATCACCCGAGGTGTCAGTTGTACTTGAATATTGCACTCGGTCGGCGCTGCTTTGATCTCAACTGCAATCATCCAGTCTCATGGGTATCAAATCACAAATCAACAGCATTCGTTTGACCATCCACGCGTCATCGAGTCGGATCGTCTTTCTCTTCGTCCCCTTTGTGGTCAGTCTCTTCTAGCCTTAGCTCATACATCGCCAAGTCACAAGCTTGATCGAACAGCCTAGTGTAATTTCATGCGTTCGGATGTGGCCATGTTGCAGTTTTTTCACGCAGCAATCACGCCGATGGAGCCTCAATTAGCCGACCTTTCCGCTGCGCCGTCCCACCTTACCCCTGCTAGTCGGTGGCAGCAAAGGCGCGACGCCAATCCAATCTCCCCCCTTGCCCCTACTCAACACCGTGTAAACGCTCTTGAGCATCGGTGTTCCCGCCACCGACGGCAGGAAAGGATTCGTAGTCCCCATCAGCAAACTCAAACACCCCGGCATCGTCACATCGTTGCTCTGCATCAGTATATCCGAATCCTTGACGCCGACCTTTGTGCCGTCTGGCAGGATCATCTGCACGCCGAGCTTGGTGCTGCACGGCATCGAGTAGACGATGGGTTCGGCGGCGGTCTTGTTGAACTGCAGACCAGGTCGACTCATGATGGCGTCGACTTGGGCTGCAGGTAGCATCGAGACGGAAGAGCCCGTGTCGACAAGCAGGTCTATGGGGTCTGTGGCGGGGGCGCTGGGAGCGGTGACGCTACTGCCGGACAGAAGCCAACCGTCGTCCGCTTGGACGTTGATCTGCTGCAGCTTGGGATATTTGACGTAGTCGAATCCGCCCACCTCTAGCGTGGCATTCTCGCCCAAGTCGAGCGCGATCGTCTGATCGAATCTGCGGTCTGCCTTTCCCAAGCTTTCCAGAATCGGCTCGGGAGCTGCATCCACCTGGCGACCTAGACCCAGCAGTCCATCATGCTCGAGCTGCCCATCCTTTTCGAACGTCTTGTTGGCACCTCCGATCGTAGCCGTCTTGATCATCAACTTGCCCAGGCTGACCACGTCGGTGTACAGCATCAGATCCATCTCTCCATCTCCGTAGGCTTCGTGGTCGCTTCGCAGCTTTCTGCTGGTCGACGATTTGGCAGGGTTGTAGGTCTTCTTCGTCGCCACTCCCGGGCAATCCTTCTCTGAGCACGACGAGTCGACCGCCCACGTGAGCATCGAGCCGGTGTCGGCGGTCAGGTTGAAAAGCTGGGCCGGCGTTCCCATTCCGACGACCACATTGTACGTCTGACCGAGCATCTTGGGATATCCACCGACAGCGTGCATGGGTAGAATCGTACCGCGGTGACGGACAGGTCGAGGTCGAGCGGCTGGAACGGCTGGAGCCGCTGGAACGGCCACCTTGAGTTGACCATACACGCCGGCAGCCTTGCCACGTCCTTCTTTCTTACGCTCGGCCCACGATGCGTATCGTGCAGCTAAGTGCTCGTAGCCTGCTTTGACGTCGGCAGTGTTGATGGACGCTTGCTCAATCTGCTGTGCACGAGATGTCCAAAGACAGCTCATGCATATGAGCACAGCAAGAAAGACCGCTTTGCTTCGAATGGTCATCTTTGGGGAGATTCTGGAAGCGAGTGAGCTGGTCACAGCAGACTTGCAAAACGCAGCTCCATATATATGCGCAACACAGTTCTGGTGGCGTCACTTCAGACCAGCCTTGAATGAGGGTCGAAAGCAAGTCGTCGGCCCCACACAACTTCATTCCACCAGCCTGACTCGCCTCACCTGATCAACCCACGAGGGCTCACAACGACACAATCTCGTAGATCCAGGGTCTCATTGAACAAAGAGTCTGTGCGACATGCCGCGCGGCAGGCTTGGCCTTCATCATCCAAATTGAGCCGCGGCTCGAACGGCATGTTTGTCCCACTCACAGACTGGGAGAACTCAGACGCAGTCACTCATCGGGTGGGAACCGGTTGCAGAGCCAAGACTTTCTTTCATTTCAGTGCGCCGTCGAGAGGAGCACAACATCATTTCGACTCCTCACAACGACGCCAGCTCATCCCTCCTCTGCTTGCCGATCTCCACCTTTGCATCCTTTACACCTTTCTTCTGCCAGTCGTTGACGATCAGCTCGTCGCCCTCTTGCGTTCCTGTAGCGTTTACGAACTCGATCTCGTGCGCGCTGTATGAGTTGCAACAATAGAGAGGGATTAGCATGTTTTGTCAGGTGCGCGGTGAACAGCAACGTGGGGGGAGACTTACAGCACGACCATGACATCCGAGCACGCTTCCAGTCGAGTCAGCGCGCTGAGCGTTCTCATCGATTTATCCGGAAAATCTTGCATGCAGGAGACGTTGTCGTTCGGGATGGCGCGGTCGGTGACGGCTTGTGCGCTGGTTCGATCGAAGTAACCCGGTGTAGCGCGTTTATCCGTGTCGCTGGAATACGAGCTGTCGTACTTGACGGTCGAGGAGCTGAGAGACTCGGCGTTGAGTTGGAGGGGCGGAGGGAGTGGGTGGTAGAGCGCTTGTTGGTGAGCTGCGTCGCCGGAGAGCAGCACGTAGGTCGGGCTGGGGTGGGATGTGGTTTTGGCGATGAGAACCATGTGACCGTGACAGTGCTGTGTCGAGCAAAGATGATCAGTTCAGGGTCAGCGCTCAACGGCAGAACTTGGTTTCGCTTAGAGAAAGCAACTTACCCCTTCAGCAGAAGCGACGAACACGCTTCCATCGCCAAAGAAGTCCCAAGCTTTGTCGAATGGTCCCACTTTTGCGCCCTTAACTCGACTCTTGATGTGGTCATTGACGCTACTGTTTGCGATTTGATCCATCTCGACGAAAGTGCGATCCTTGAGGAAGCTGGATGGGAAACTCATGAGACCCTTCTCACCTTTCAATGCAGCATCTTCACCTCCTCCGACCCAATCCATCGTACCGGGACCGACGAACACCGGAAGGGAAGTGGGGAAGTCCAGCAGGTTGCCGTAGTGATCCATGTGGGCGTGGCTGATGATGATACCGGAAAGACCTATGGCCTGGATCGAGTCGACGTTGAACTTCTTCAAGAGGACGTTCTTCAGTTGACCATGGTCGTGGAGTTCCGGAGCGAGGAACTTGACCGTGCCGCTCGAAAAGACTTTTGGCAGCACAGAGAAGTCCTGCAGCATTGAATCAAGATGCATTGATCAGCGTACGCTTCCATGAAGCAGATGTGGTCGATCGACTTACGTTGCACATTCCCAGATCCCAGAGCCACTTTTCGCCCGTAGGCTCGTGCTCGACCAGTGCGCTCAGGATCGGAAGTTCCACCGGCTGCTTTGCCTTCTCGAGTCGTCGCTTGCCGTTCGTATCCCAGGTGTCATCTGCCCATGCCTGACGGTAGCTCTTGATGGCACCAAGATGGAAGAGCGTCACCGTCACCTTGGCATCCGAAGCTGCGTCTGCGAGCGTGTGGAAGGGAAGCGAGCTGGGATCGACGCGAGCAGACGCAGGGATGTGCTTGGACCCTGTGACCGAGTCGGTGCTGACACAGCTCTCGAAGCACATGACTGCAAAGCTCGTTGGTGATGAAGTCGAGAATGCGGAATGGTGGGGGGGAGGACGGAGAAGAAAAGGGTTGCGGGAATGGAAATGAAGTCGGAAACCAATGTGCACGGCCTTCAATGACGCACACCCGAGAGAAGATAGCCGCCGGCAAGTTACGCCGACAGTAATCAAGCCACACGACATCCTGCATAATTGAGTTGGAGAGGAAATGAATTTTCTTCGAAATACAGTTTAGGATTTACGTCCAACAAGGCCAACGGCAGCAGAGCCACTGTCTGATGATTTGCGGCAATCCAAATGAAATCCTCTACAACGATTGCCTATCCGCTGCCAATCACTGAGGCTTGTTGGCAACGCTCGCAGCGTCCGAAGCATGACCGCTCCTGCTGCTCGATGTCTCTTCACCAGGAGAAGGAGACCCAGCTTCGGTGTCGATGATTGCCTCGAACAGACCAATCTTTTCGGCCTCGGCTTCGATCTCGGCGGCACTGAGCTTGGGCATCTCCTTTGCGACTCGGTAGGCCGGCTTGTGCTCCAGGTGCGCCTTGGCAAAGATGAGGTCGATCTCTTCCAGTCGTCGACCTGCCGTTTCGGGGTAGAAGAGGAAGATGATCGGGATCCAGATGAAGTTCATCAGCGCGAAGAAGAGGTACGCTCCCCATCGCGTTGAACTGATGAAGAGTGGCGTGAACATGACAACCGCAAAGTTGCAGATCCAGTTGGTGCATGTAGACACCGACACCGCAGCTGTACGAGTTCGCAGAGGCGAGATCTCGGGCGGATACACCCACGGCAACTGCAACACTGACCAGGCAAAGAAGAAGATGTAGAGGTACAGACCTACGGCAGCTCCCTTGGCGTTGTTCGGGGTATCGGGTGCAGCAAGGCATGCCATGGTGATGATGAACGAGATTCCTTGTCCAGAGGCACCGATGAGGAACAGCGGTCGTCGGCCAAGCTTCTCGACTGTGAAGAACGACGGGATCGTTGAAAGGGCGTAGACGGTGGCGAAGACTCCTCCCAACACCAAAGACATCCTTCTTGACTGTCCCAACGATGTTTCGAAGAGCACAGTTGAGTAGTAGATCGCGGCGTTACATCCCGTAAATCTTTTTCGCGTAAAGAACGAAAAATGGCGTGGCAGCAGAGATAAAGGCAAAGTGGATGGTGACAGGATGCATACATATGTTGTTTCTGTCAGTGACCGAATTCGTGGATTTGGGTGTGCTGAAAGACCTGTACTCACTGTTGGAAGAACTGTGTAGAAGCGCCGATTACCATCCTGTTGAAGTGTTGCGTCTTGCCGTTGGTGAAGAGCTCGGAGAGACCGCCCTGACCACCGGTCTTCTGGATCGTGTCTCGAATGATCCTCGCCTCGGTCTCGACCTCTTCCTTGCTAGCTGCGTCGCCTTCGAGTGCGAACAGAACCTGCTTGGCTTCGTCCGAACGGCCCTGAGCAATGAGCCATCGCGGAGACTCGGGCAAGTTGAACGCGCCAATAAAGACCATGAGGGCAAAGACGATCTGAAAGGCGATGGGAAAACGCCATTGGACGCTGCTGTTGACGTACGACATGCCGAAATCAAGCCAGTAGGCTACGAGCGTGCCTACTGCAATGAAAGTTCCCTCTAGGTTGACGAGGAGACCACGGTTCTTAGGCTTCGACATCTCGGATTGCCAGACTGGGATGGTGGCGGTGTTCATGCCATTTCCGAGACCCGAGATTACTCGACCGACGATGAACTGTCCGAGTGCCCAGTGGCCCTTGAAAGGCGTGATGGAGATGATTGTCCCAATGACCATCAGCACGGCTCCAACGAGCATCAGAGGTCGTCGTCCAATTTTTTCGCCACGGAGGAGAGTGAAAATGGCGCCGAAGAAGCATCCGAGCTCGTAGCAGCTGACGACCGCGCCTTGAATGACCGTAGCACGGTGCGAACTGCCAGCGGTCGGTGGGAACTCTTCGTTGAACTTGGTGCCAGTGATGATCCCGCTCATCAAACCTTGGTCAAATCCGAACAAACTGAAGCCTATAACAGAGGTGGTGGTGATGGCCCATCGCAGGCTTCGCCCGCGAAGGCCCATGGTATTGGTGCGAGATGTCAGTCCCGGCATTTTTGGATCGACGTATCTTTGATGGTGGTGGCTGAAATGAAGGTGGGACGGAACGAGTGTGGGTTTGAGCTTATGAAGGATTCGAATGGGGAACCTCCTCGTGGCTCCTCACTCGTGGCTCACCCGCACACACGCTTGCGCAAGTCTGCAAAGAAGTTCAAGCGAACGACACTTGCAACTCAAAGGGTGCGTCACGCGCAGAGTCATTCACAAGCGAGAATACAACTAGGGCTAGCGAAATCGACAGGTATCACGAACCGGACGATGAAGTCACCGGTTGTTTGTATTGGAAAACCACTCTCTTGCTGTGCAACCTGTGACTTGTGCGGAATATTTTTTTGCGGAGTCGATTTGTGCGGAGAAAAAGGCGAACAGCAGCTGCAAATGCAGGCAGAGATCTGCCATTGTGTCCACTCCCCCGCCGCCACGGTCACTGTAGCGGCGGTCAGAGCGGCTCAAGAAACGCACAGAAACGAGACGGCGTTTGGAACACTGCCCACGCGCATGCATCGCTTCCCCCTCGCTTCCTCGTCCAATAAAATATCAACGAAGACCTCGCTTGTAGCGATTCCACCTTTGCAAATCTCTGCAAAAAGCGGGGGAAAACACGGAGCTTGCTCTTCACGCGATGATGGCATACTCGATGGAATTTGGAGCTCCGCCGCAAACATTCACGAAAATACCTTCTCTGGTCCGAAGCCTCACTCTTCCGGATAATTCGCCGCCTTTCACCGGTTTCGACATTGGTCCGATCAACGCCGAAGTCAGAACAGCTGCAGATGGATCGCCATACACGAGCACATATCGAGATTCGCTTGACAAGCTCCGCCGGTCCGGTATCACCTCCAGCAACTTACATCCCATTGTGCGATAGAATCTTGAATGCTAAAGACATGGCAAATTGCACTACAGCGTTGCGTCATACCTCAGAAGTATGTTCATTGACAAGCAATGGTGTTTGCAACGTCGATTCTACATTGCACTCCTGCGCATCAGTAATCAAACGGGACCTCACCCACGCCACCCACCAACCCACCTCCAGCCACGGGAGCGACAAAATCGCTCAAATCAAAAGCATTGATATCCCTCCTGGCGCACTTGCTCGCCAGATCGCTCCTATTCAGCAACTCCAGCGCCACCCTGAACGTCTCCCACAGACTCCCGCTCGTCGCCGTGCCCTTCTCCGCCGCTACGCCCAGTGTCTCCGCTTCCGCCTGCTGCAACGTCAACGCCGTATAAATGTGCTCCGCTGCATCCTGGTACATCTTGAGGTTGAGACACGAGATGCTCAAATTGAAATGACACCTCACAAATTCGGGTTGGAGGTTCAGCGCGTGGTGATAGTACTGGATCGCTTCGGCACTACGTCCGGAGTTGGACAGAGTAGCTCCCAGTCGGTTGTACAGCAACCAGTCTTGAGGTCGAACGGATAGCGCGGTGGAGAAACAATCCACCGCCTTATCGTAATCTTCGCTCGAGTTGAAGATGACACCGAGGGCCACCTGAACATCGGCATCGATCTCGCCCCTCTCGCCTCCGCTGCGCACCATGGCGATGAGCAGGTTCGTGAGACGCGAGTGCTTCTCCAGCACCGACGCCGATGTGCTGTGCGACGAAACGCTGTCGCTGCGAGCACGCTGATCGGCCGCGTTGGCGGCGGCAAGCTCGGCCTTGGCGCGTTGGATCACCTCGGCGTACTTGTCGTTGCTGTCGATCCACTTCTCGATGGCCTCGTAGGCGGCGGTGCGGTCGTTTTCGTTGGTGTAGCTGACAGCGAGCGCCAGCCACGCGTCCCGGAGATTGGCATCGAGGTCGAGCGCCTTGCGCAGCGCCGCGATGGCTTGCACCTCTCGCTCGTTCTCCTGCTGCTTGACACCGAGGTCGAACCACGCCGAAGCGTCCTGCGGGTTTTGCTGCACCGCTGCTTCCTTCTCGAGCACCGACTCGAGACCCGCCGGCAAGCCGCCAGCGTGGGCAGCGTGGGCAGCGTGGTGGCGCGTCGAGGCGATGTACGGGTTGTCGCTCAGGAAGCGGTAAGCCGGTGCGGGTTGCATGGATGTCGTGGTCGCTTCGGAGCGTTGTGGCAGCGTGACAGGTCGTATGCCGGCAGACGTGACCTCGAAATTGTCCCAGTCGCTCTGCAACTTGTCCCATTCGGCCGTCTGCGCACCTGGATACCCTCGGCCCTTTGTTCCCTCCCATCGACGGCCGACGAAATCGACCTCGTCGTCGTCCATCTGGTCGAGCGGTCGATTCATGTCCTCCTCCCACCGTCTGTTGAAGGTGCTGGCGTGCGGGATGTTGGCACCTAGGCGTTGGTATCGCTCGAACTCTTGGGCATCAGCGTCATCCTCACGCATCCTGGCGGTGACATCGCCGCCGTCACCGACAAAGGCCTGAGCACTCTCGCTCATGGCCTGGCGTTCGATGGTTTGGCTGCGTGCATCCTCCTCGGCCCACATATCGTTGAGCGCCTGTTGGTTTTGAATGTGCTGCTCGTTGCGGAGATGCTGGGGCAGGTCGGATTGCTGGACGTTGTTCTTGGCCAGAGCCTCCTGCACGCTGGGCGACAAGTGCGACAGTCCGCCGTTGGCTGCCATCTGATTCGCCCACGAGTACGCTTCCTGCTGCGATTGCGGCTGCGACTGCTGGACGCTCGAAGATGTGCTGAAATCGTGCGCTCGAGATTTGCCCTTATCGAGCGTAGAGGCGGCGGCGTCGGCATTCTCGACGATATTGTCGCCCTGGATGCCCGCCTGCTTGTCACGGATCTTGCGCATGAGATCGAGAAAGTTGCTCTGGCGGAACTTTGAGCTCTGGTCGTGCTCTACAGACGAAACGAGCCTACCCGCGGTCCGTGCAAGTTCATCTCGCTCTTGCGGATCAGCGTAGTCGACCTTTTCGGTGGGTCTTGCGTCGGTCACAGTTACTGGTGCCGGTTGAGCGGGCTTTGATGAGGCCTCGAAGGCGGTGAAGGCTTCTGCCCACTTTGCATTGTCGAGCTGTGGTGCTGCTGTCGAGTTGATCTGATGCTGCTGTTGCTGTTGCGGGGCGTGGTCCTGCATGTGGCTTGGCGAGAAATGCATGCTGGGCGCGGTGTGAGGCATGGACATCATACCCATACGCATGCCCATGGGAATGACATTGGGGTGAACTGCGTGAGTTGAGTGTGGTTCCATGTGCATCTGTTGTGTGGGCTGCGACCGAACGCTAGATTGCGAGGACTCAGCGCTGAGAAAGTCGGTGGCCCAACCAGACTGAGCAGCGGCACGGGGAGCAGCCTGGGCGGTGGTGTTCCTGGAGAAAGCGGGACGAAAGCTGGCTTCGAGATCAGCCATGCTAGGCGCAGGTCCCGGTCGGTGATGTTGACTCTGCATGGGCATGCGCGATCCGCTCGGGAGGTTGCCACGCAGCTGCGAGACGTCAAAAGCATCGTGGAGGTTGCTCTGCTGAGCCAGAGGTGCTTGCTGGGCCGGAGAGTTGAAGAAGGCAGGCTGCTGCTGCGACGAGGAGGCCGCCGGACCATGTGAACGAAACGAGGGGCCTTGCTGCTGAGCGTATGGGTTCGAGGCAAAGGTGTCTTGCTGCGCACCGCGATCCTGACCAAAACGTTTGCCGATGTTTTGCAACGGATTGGACGGGCCGCAGCCAGCACCGCCCGAGACAAGGTCGGACATGGACATGGTGGGCCACGACACGCGCCGACTTCGAGCAATCGGAAGTGCACTTCACTTGGTGTCGAGGTGTGCGAATGGATGGTGGTGGTGATGGTACAGATAAGTGGTGTGGATCGAGTCAAAGGCAGAAGCCACAAGCGGATATTCGGCAAGGCGAGTCGGAGCAAGATTGCCACAAAGCCGGAGCGCCTCAGCTTTTTGTGGGTTCACAAACGAGGCTATCGGCCTGAGCCGAATATTTCGAGCAAGCTGAGCTCAAATTGACTTGACGAAGAAATATCGCGCGACAGGCGCCATCTTCGCTTCACTTTCACAGTCTTTTCCGGACGGACGATCCGAACTGCTAGTCTGAGAATGTTAGCTGAGAACACTAACATCGATGACAAACAATCGATCCACCCTCATCCACGATGCTACATGACAAAGACTAATACCTGCACACAGAGATGGTGAAGAACTACGAATTCGGACGAACCCAACAAGAGAGAGAGAGTGTGTGTGTGCCCCCATGGAACTGCTGCGAGACGATAGAATAACTCTGCGGCAGCTACTGCTCCTCCTGGTGCGGAAGGATGCCCTTCTGTCGGAGCGCATCTGCATTAGGCCTCGATTCGAGATCCTTCTGCAGCTGATTTCCCAGACGAGCTCTCTCCAGCTCCTCCTTCTTACCCTGCAGGGCCGGAGCTACCGACTGATCCTTGAGGATACCTCGATTCACCAAATCCTCCTTCTCGGGTCTCCTCTCGAGCCTTCCTTCCAGCTTGTCGGTCAACTGGCTCTTTTGCAGCTCGTCTCGCTTTGCCTGGAGCGAAGGTGCGACCGACTGGTCCTTGAGGATGCCGCGCGATACCAGATCCTCGCGTTCGGGACGACGCTCGAGTCGACCTTCGAGCTTGTCGGCGCGTTGCGACTTTTCCAGTTCGTCGCGAGCGGCTTGCAGGGACGGTGCCAGGTTGCCAGGCTTGAGAATGTTCTTCTCCTCCAGCTCGTGACGATCGGGACGGTGGCCCAGGCTTCGTTCCAGGCGTGCGCGGTCCTCGTCCGAAATCGGGCTCTTGGGATGGTCGGCGGCTCCTCCGCCAGCGGCATTGGCAGCAGCAATGTCGAGG
Organism: Pseudozyma sp. F8B2; assembly: GCA_003004685.1. Taxonomy (NCBI): domain Eukaryota; kingdom Fungi; phylum Basidiomycota; class Ustilaginomycetes; order Ustilaginales; family Ustilaginaceae; genus Pseudozyma; species Pseudozyma sp. F8B2. Next base: position 458,478 of record NXFQ01000019.1, on the reverse strand, counting down.
TTGTTGATCGTGGCTGTCCAAGTTAAGGCAAGGCGTGTGTGTGTGAGTGTGTGTGTGCCGCATCCATTCTACTCCACTACCACAGTCGATACATACCCATCTTTGCGGTGTCGGTGTGCTCCGATCAAGGCGCAGTCATGGAGAAAGGTAGGAAGCAACTGCCAGATGTCACAGACAACATGGCATTTCAGGGGCTCAGCACAGCCAAATTTAGCCGCCAGCGCAACCGCTCGGGCCTCCTTCCCGGTCAGCTCTCTCCACATTTTGCATTTTCCAGAAGCACGCGAGCTGTGTGTTGTGCATGTGCGCGAGGCTCTCCGCAGAGGTGTGTTGCTCTTTCAGTTGAAGTTACTCGTGACTGCATCTGTCACTTTCCCGCCCTCTCTTTCAAAACGCGTGGCTTGCATCACCTACTTTTCGCTTCACCGCTACACTACTCGGTGAGCAGGTCGACACTCGCTGCCATGTATTGGGGATGAGATAACTTATTAGAGGTTGTTGAAATGCTATAGATCTAAGAATACATTGTGTGTTAGGATGCCAGAGGTGTCGGCGACGAATCACCTGACAGCGGCGAGCGGCTTGTCGTCGTCGTCGCTGCTGCTGTCGCTATCGCTGCTCAGATCGTCGTCGCTCTCTTCCGCCTTGTCCACCGCCTTCAGAGGCTTGCTCATCTTCCGATCCGCAGCCGTCTGCTTCTTCAGAGTACCGTTGGCCGTGGGCGCAGCTTCCTTGGAATCCGCCGCGTCCGTCATGGCCGCAAACGAGCCGCCGTTCTGGCCCTTGCGTTCGGCAGAGTCGAGCTTGCGCATCTTGGACTGGGCGTCCTTGACAAACACCCACTTGGCCGAAATGTCGCGCCCGTCGTCGCCCGAAGCCGCCCACTTGAACTTCTTCTGCAGCGAATTGGCGAAAAATTGGCCGATGTTCATCACCTGCAACCCCAACTCCATCTTTTCGCTGTCGCCCGTCGAGTTGGCGATACCCGTCTTTGCCGCTCCTTTCTTGCCAGCTGCGCCCTTGCCCTTCTTGGGCTTGACGTCCTCCTCCTCCTCCTCCTTCTTGACCTTCTTCTTCGGTGCGCCCTTGCCCTGTCCGAGATCGATGAGACGGTCGTCCCACTCCTTCAGCCAGGCGAGCGTGATACGCGGGTCGATGTAGTTGAGCTTGGACGTGCCCAGCGCCACATCCGAGGTGTTGTTCTTGTTGACCAGCTCCGCCTCCTGCTTCTTGATCATCTCATACTTGCTGAGGATCTTCTTGGCCGAGCTGGCAAAGTTGCAGCTGGTCGCTTGCGACTTGTTGCTCTTACGTTCCTTCTCCAGTCGCTTGGCCGTCTCGTTGAGCGACTTGAGCTCCTCGTCCACCTGCTTCTTGTCCTTGTACCCCTTGATCGACGATCGCACCTCCTCCTCGACGTTCTTGGCCTTCTTGCCCTTTTTCGGCGATCCATCGTCGCCGGTGAGACCCTTCTGCTCCAATTGATACTGCAGCTCGGACTGCTGACGCTTAAAAGTCGACTCGAGCTTGGACTTCTTGTCCGTGATCATCTGCTCCTCGTACTGCTTGACCTTTTCCGCATCTAGCTCTTGCTTTTGCATGATCTTGTCGAACTGCTTCATGAACGGGAACTCTTTCGGCTTGTATTCCTTCTTGAGCTCGCCGATCTTGTGGAACGTGAGGATCTTTTGCTGCTCCTTCATGATCTCGTATCGGATCTGGAAGATCTTGTCCTGAGTGCGCTCGAGGTTGCGGTTGAGCAACATGGGATTGACCGTCTTTTGATGGTTGCACAGGATGGCCACCTGTCGATTGGCTTCGTTGTAGGCCAGACGCAGGTTGGTCTGGTTGATCTCGCGCTCGGCTTTGTTGGATCGCGACTTGAGCCACTCCTCGGTCTGCTCGAGCAAGCCTTGGAACGTGACCGAGGCATTGTAGGTACGGAAGACCTTGGCACTCAAGCCCTTCATGTACTTTGACAAGAACTGGTTGACCGAACCGGGCTGGAGCGGCTGCATCTTGCCGCCTCCGGAGCCGCTCTCGGGCGCGCAGAAGATGGGATCCGAGGGCTTCTTGCGTACAAAGTTACCAGACGCGTCCTTCATGCCGTTGGTCTTGAGGAACATGGCGATGTTCTTGAAGACATCCGGGTTGGTGATCTTAAGATCTTCCTCGAACTTCATCGAGTCCTTTCCCAGAAATTCGAGGTGGATGGTGTCTGGCATCTTGATCTGGGCGTGCTCGCAGCGCAGTGAACAGACACCGTACGTCTCGGCCTCGTCTTCGCCCTTCTCGTTACCGGCACGGAGCGAAAAGTTATCGATGAGCCAGACGATGGTGGCGATCTGTCGCTCGTGGCGCACCTTGGACTTGAGATTCTTGTTGACGTCGCGTCGGATCTGTTTGACCACCGTGTCGAGCTTTCGCGCCTTTTCGAACTTTTCGCGATCCGAGTTGGTCTTGAAGTTGGAGGTGGCGTCGAGGAAGACGTACTTGAACTGTCCGTTGATGTTCTCCTTCCAGTAGGCGAGCCAGGTGACGTCCTTCTTCTCAACCACTTCGGCCCAGTCGCCCATGCCTGCGGGAGGGTGAGGAGCTGGGTGTTTTGCGCTGTGGTTGATGGTGATGTCTCCGGGGTGGATGCGTCGCTTGACCTTGCCCGCTTTCGGATGGGCGCCACGTCCTAGGAAGAGACCAGGCGGTTCTACGTTGAAGTTGCCGACGCGCTGCTCGACGCCATCGACGAGGCAGATCTTCCACTTGGACTCCTCGACCTTGCGCTCTTCGATCTCGCGCTTGCGTGCCGAGGGAGCCAAAGCCTTCTTTCGTTCGAGCTCGGCGTCCCTGAGACTGCGCCAGTAGTTGTACATATCGCGAAAGTCGAGCTTGTCGAACGACTTGATCTGCGTGCCATCTCTAGGCGGATACTTCTTGAGATCCGCCTTGAAGTCGTCGAAGAAGTTGCGGTTGAAGATGGCGTTCTGTGCATGCTGGGTCTCGAGCTTGACGGCGTAAAACATGGCGACCTCTTCAGTCTGCCACGGCAGATCGACGGGCCTCCCGTCGTACTTGAGTTTGACGTCCCTGGGCAACGGCTGATATGGATCAGGGAACCGAGGACCCTTGTGGACGAGCACGTCCCACTTCTTTTCGCCCGAGCCGGTGATGGACATGGTCTTAGGAGGCTTTCGATTTGCTTTGGTTGTCCGACTCAATGGTTTGTCGTCATCGTCATCATCATCGTCGTCGTCGTCGCCGTTGCCATCGCCATCCTCGTCGTCGTCCTCTTCCTCGTCGTCGTCGTCATCATTGTCGTCACTGTCGTTGTTCTTCTTTACGACGGCGGTGAGTGGTGCATCCGAATCGGAGTCCGAGGAATCTTCGTCGTCGTCCTGGCTGCTGCCGCTACGCTTCTTGACGCCATTCTGGGATGTGACTGCGGTAAGAGGGGCATCACTGTCGCTCGAGAGATCGCTGTCTTCTACTTTGGGTCTCTTTGCGAGAGGCTTGTCGTCGTCGTCGTCGGAGCTTGCGTCGCTGTCGCTGAAAATGCTGGGCTTGGCGGGGCGTTTAGCGTGCCCCTTTGTGGAGCCAGACGCCAAAGAGGTGGGCATAGGCTCATTCTTGACTTGGATGCCCGACATAGTGTCGATGAGTTAGGACGTTGAACTTGGAGCGAGTTGATGCGGGGCTGTTCGGGACGAGATCCGCAAATAGAATGCTGGAGCGGGATGCGACTCAATCGGTGGCAGTGGTTGGCGACCGTGGCAACTGAAGAGTTCTCGTACCGCAGCTTAGGGACTGGGCGCGGAGTGACAAGAGTGACGAAAGAAGAAGTGCGCGAAGAATAGCTTGTACAGGACCTGGAATTGGAGCGGGTCAGCGTCGAAAATGAACTCGCGTTGCCGGAAGCGAGCCGCAGCTGTAGAATGGGATGACGGAGTAGGCTCGAAGAGCTAGCGGGCTGACCAGCAATGCCGCAGAAACAGGAGGTGTGGATCAATATGAGACTGTGTAGACGCAAGGGAAGCGATCGAAGCTTGTCCCGAGTCTCTGGCGTGTTGCGTGTTGCGGACTATCTGGAGAAGAGAGAGATCGTGAGACTGAGTCGGAGGTGAAGGCGGCGCGACCGATGCCGACGTGATAGTAGAGAAGGAAGAAGAGCAGAGGGATGCGAGAGTCAGGAGAATGAATGCTGAGTCGTTTGAGCGGGTCGAAGCCGATGCTAAGTAGCTGTGACAGCACGTCGAGATGAAAAGAAAAAGTGAAGTCAAGAGGTCGCTTTTGGATGTGTTGCTTGCAGAAACAACCTTTTTCCCTCGGTCAGATCGTGTTCAAGTGGATCGTGCAGCCAGAGCGTCTGCGGTGCACAACCTTCCTTTTGGACTTTCTTCCCGTCTGCTAGCGGACGTGTCCCTTTTTTTCTCAGTGTGCGTCCCGTGTGACGCGTGGAGGAGAAAGTCGAGCGGATGTCGCTCAGCAATCTCGGTTGCTACACACGCAGTCCGCATGCTCTAAATGAATGAGACTAGGGCGCGGTCAACCACCAACATTGATACCGTTCGACTCGCACTCAACGCGTTGGTTGGTCTGTCTCGTCGGCTGATTTCACTTGTGGTGGTCGTCGAACGACCCCATCTCATTCCAGTCGACGACTGGCTTCAGTTTCATACCTCCACCAGGGAGCAACAGCCTTTCACTCGAGCTCACTTTGATTGACTTTGAGGTTAAGTGGTGTTAAGATTGCTGACTGCGACTGTGTCGTCTCATTCAGCTCGACAGCGAGCAGAGGGCTTCATTGCTTCATTGAATGCTGTGTGCAGACGTACGCCGCTGGACAAAAGCTTGATCCAGTTCGCCTCAGAGACCAGCAATGCTCAAAGAGACGACGAATTGGGTCAAAAGAGGTGCACGCCGAAAGCGTCTCGCCCACAGCGCTCTTCGTAACGCGTCTGGTGAGGATTATTCCGCACGAATAATCAACAAATTTCGGGTCCGCGCTCAGCCTCGAGCGTCCGTCAAGTTCAAGATTCGAGCTACACTGCTCCACACTTCTTGTACTCCCCGTCAAGCATCTTTCGATATAACCGGTGCCGATCCTCTTCATCTCGTCTCATCTCTGCGAGGATCACCGCGACGCTCTCGAGGAAAAAGACAAAAGGTAAGAGCTTCTCTTCAAGCCTATTTAGATTCGACATCGAGCGGCTTGAACGTAGGCCAAGCAAGAACGAAGCAGCGTAGACCGCGACATCGGAAAAGTTGTACATGTACTGCGACAACTTTCGAACGACACACGCGGAAGCGACAATCTCGGCTTTGATGACGCCGTGTGACACGACCTGAAAGCACAGTCTCGAGAGAAAGCAAAGCTGACCAACCGTCCTGTTCGGATCCGCTCCCACTCTTCTCCTTTACGACCCTACCTCGCTGCACCATCGCACCGTCTCGAATCTTTCCAAATCGCCAGGCCACTCATCCTTACCACCCGCCATCTCATATATTCGCAACGATGCCACAACTCTACCGTGATCCATGGGCCAAGCGCGAGGCATGGCGCAAGCACCCCGTCTTCTCGCACCGCTTCTTCGCACGCAACATCTTCCCCGGCTTCGGACTGGGACTCGGCGCGTTTGCAGTTTACCTGGCGATCGACACCATCACACATCCTTCCAACATCGAGAAGCTCAAGGAGGACGCCCGTAAACAGACCGGTCGCGACCACTGAGAACCCGCTCTGCAATCATACACAAACATCCAGCAATTCAGATTCATTGGTAACCGCATCTCTGACTAACCTCAACAGCAATGTGCTTCGTATAGTCTCGTCGAAGATGTTTGCAGCTCATTGGGAGACGATCCGGTGCAGAATCATGAGTAGCATCCCTTGTAAGGATCCGTCTCTGCAAGCATGATCACGACAAGTCCTGTGAGGATACGGGCATTTGAGATCAGATCGGTAGTAAAGACCGATGCCGAGATGCAATCAATTCTAATCTGTTACATCATGTTACATCGAGACCTCGAGACAGTCGAAGGAAATTTTCGATTCCTCGCACGAAAAACCGTGATCCTGCCGCGGCAATACAAGCTCGACCCGTGAGCACGCCATTTGCTTGTCCAGGTGCGTCTTCGCGAAATTTGACAGGCGCCCGGGGCTGCACGGTTGAGTCATGGATTTACCACAGCAGCAAAGCCCTGAGCTAGCGAAGGCTGGGTGGACGCTTCAAACGGGTCCTCTGGTAGCGACGCTGTGGACCCACATCGCTCCCGCATGCAACGGTGTACTGTTCAGCAACGCGCCAGTTCCCCATGGCTACAGTCAAGGCAAGCAACACCTCCGTAAAGGTGCTGCCATGATCGTCGAATGCCATACAGGTTCGTTCATTGCTGCCACGCGACCAAGTCGAAGAGACAATTAGAGACAATTTAGACGATGCTCAAGAGCGGAACGGATGCGAAGTTTTCCCCATTTGCTGAAATGGCTTGGAGCGGCGTTTAGGCGGCGCAAGACGAGACAGCCGAGCAGAAACCGTGCACAGGCGCAGATTTTTGTTTGTCTGATTTCTTCTCAACGATCTTCCCGGTCGTGCCAGCATGTGCCACTGTGACTCTTTGGCTCCACATCTGTTCTCCGATTAGATTTCTTCCTCTGCGTCTCTCTTGATCGCGGAGCGTGTGTGATTTGATCCGAAACACAAAGGCAGCCAAGGCAAATCTCTGCCGCCCGCTCATTGACGCTTTTGCACGGCTTTGGGCATCTGTCGCCATAATGCCAAGAAGAAGTGCACCACTTTCAGCCTTCGGGCGTCAACCGATGCCAAGCTTACGGTCCTGTTCTCTAGGGTTCGTGATTGCACGTCCCACGAACGGACGGGTCGGATGCCGATACGAAGCAGCGTCTGAACGATGAGGCCGGGCAGTGCGGAACACAAGATGTGCCGTGTGTGATCTGAGCAGATAGCCAGGCGTCACCGTCAATTGCCGCATGCTCCGTTGATCTGGGTTTGCAGCAACACGCTGACCGTCTCTCGGAACATCCTCTCGGCTGCGTGAATGCAGTTGCCCCAATTTGACATTTCTTCTTGCTCGACTTCCGAATCTTCTCGTTCCGTTCCCACCATCATCTCATCCCTTCCTCCCGCTACTTCGGCTTCTCCGTCCCTTTCCCTTTCCCACGCATATCATCACAATGGCTAACGCTCCTCACGGTGGCGTCCTCAAGGACTTGCTCGTTCGCGATGCTCCCATCGCCGCTCAGCTTCGTCAGGAGGCTGACACGCTTCCCGAGATCGTGCTCACCGAGCGTCAGCTTTGCGATCTCGAACTCATCATCAACGGTGGTTTCTCCCCCCTCCAGGGCTTCATGAACCAGGCTGACTACAACGGTTGCCTCGACAACTTGCGTCTGACCGACGGCAACCTCTTCCCCATGCCCATCACGCTCGATGTGGACCAGCAGCAGATCGATGCGCTCAAGATCCAGCAGGGTGTCCGCATCGCCCTCCGCGATCCTCGCGACGACAACCCTATCGCCATCATCACCGTCACCGATGTCTACGCCGTCGACAAGGTTCGCGAGGCCAAGTCCGTTTTCGGTTCGGACGACCTCGCTCACCCTGCCATCACCTACCTCCACAAGTCAGTCAAGGACTTCTACGTCGGCGGTGACGTCCAGGCCATCTCCAAGCCCGCCTACTACGACTACGTCGCCCTCCGATACACCCCCGCTGAGCTTCGTCAGCACTTTGCCAAGATCGCGTGGCGCAAGGTGGTCGCCTTCCAGACGCGTAACCCCATGCACCGTGCTCACCGTGAGCTCACCGTCCGAGCTGCTCGTCAGCGTCAGGCCAACGTGCTCATTCACCCCGTCGTCGGTATGACCAAGCCCGGCGATGTCGACCACTACACCCGCGTACGTGTCTACCAGTCGCTCATGCCCCGTTACCCCAACGGCATGGCTACGCTTGCCCTGCTGCCGCTCGCCATGCGAATGGGTGGTCCCCGCGAAGCTCTCTGGCACGCCATCATCCGCAAGAACTTTGGTGTCACCCACTTCATCGTCGGTCGCGACCACGCCGGTCCCGGTAAGGATTCCTCCGGCAAGGACTTTTACGGTCCCTACGACGCCCAGACCCTCGTCACCAAGTACACCGAAGAGCTCGGCATCGAAATGGTCCCCTTCCAACAGATGACCTACATCCCCTCCACCGACGAATACCAACCCGTCGACGAGGTTGCCGCCGGCACCCAGACCATGGACATCTCCGGCACCGAGCTTCGACGACGCCTTCGCACCGGCGCTGCCATCCCGGACTGGTTCTCGTACGAATCCGTCGTCAAGACGCTCCGCGAGTCCTACCCTCCCAAAGCCAAGCAGGGTTTCACGCTCTTCCTCACCGGTCTGCACAACTCTGGCAAGGACCAGATCGCCCGTGCGCTCCAGGTCAAGCTGAACGAACAGGGTGGACGATCCGTCTCGCTGCTCCTCGGCGAAACCGTCCGCTCCGAGCTCTCGTCCGAACTCGGATTCTCGCCCGAAGATCGCCAGAAGAACATCCAGCGAATCTCGTTCGTCGCCGCGGAACTCACCCGCGCCGGCGCCGCCGTCATCGCTGCGCCCATCGCACCGTACGAGAAGTCGCGCGCCGTCGCTCGTGACACCATCACCAAGACCGGCGGCGCTGGAAACTTCTTCCTTATCCACGTGGCTACTCCGTTGGAGTTCTGCGAGGCTACCGACCGAAAGGGCAACTACGCCAAGGCTAGGGCAGGTCAGATCAAGGGCTTCACTGGTGTCGACGACGTCTACGAGGAACCCACCGATGCCGATCTCGTGGTGGACGCTAGCACCCAGAGCGTCGCAGAGATCACCCACTCGATCATCCTCTTGCTCGAGGCCCAGTCGTTGATCTAGAAGATTGCACCGAGACGAATAGAGTTTCCTTTGCTCGCTTTAGACGAGCTTTTTTGCCCCAGTAGCATACACGTTCCCCGTTTACAAAAAAGATTGTTGAGTCCAAGTCCAAGTGTTCAAGCGCAAATCTTCCATTCTGACCACCAAAGCAAGTAGTCCGTTTTCTGAGCAGGAACAAAAGAGAGTGTGATTACGTGACCCTTAAGAGACAAAAGAAAGTTTGAGCGAGTGTGATGTTGTGTAAAAAGAGAGGTAGTGTACAAAGAATCGAAGAAGAGAAAAGAGAGTGTTCGAGCATTGAAGACGAGATATAAGAGAGGTCGGATGCCAATGTTTCCTATGCTAAGGTTTGGCCCGTAGCCTCTCTCTCTCCTCTGTCTTTGCCTATACCATCAGGCTGAGTCGAGATCAAGCGTCTAGGCGATCACATTGACGGTGTTACCACCCCAGAGCTTTCCGCCACCGAGGGGGCGAGACCTCCTGAACTTGATGTGGAAGTTGTCGCCGGTCTGAGGAAGTCCGAGGTCGACACCGAGACCAGTTCCGATGATGATGTTACCGTTGCCCTGACCGTTTCCGGACTTATCGCTACCGACGCTCTGATCGTTGCCGATGATGATGTTGCCGTTGCCGTTGCCACTGCCCTGGTCACCGGAGCCGACCTTGTTGCCTTGACCGAGGATGATGTTCAGGTTTCCGTTGCCGGTACCCTGTCCACTTCCCGTACCACCGTTTCCGTTGTTGGATCCGACAGTGTTGTCACCGAGCGAAAGGTTTCCGTTTCCGGAACCGGAACCGTTACCAGAACCAGTGTTGCCGTTGCCGTTGTTGTCGCCGATCTTGCCTCCACCGATGTTGGCGTTGCCGTCGAGGATACCGTTGGCAGCACCGGCGTTGTTGTTGCCGTTGTTGCTACCAGCATCCTTGGAAAGGTTGAGGTTTCCATCACCAACACCGTTGAGCAGACCAGAGTTGGAGTTGCCGTTCTTGGAACCGTTTCCGGATCCGGCGTTGAGGTTGCCGCCAGCGACGCCGTTGCCGAGGCCGCTGTTGTTGTTGCCGCTGTCGACACCGTTGTCCTTGCCCAGGTTGCCGTTACCTGTGGCGACACCGTTGGCTGCACCCGTGTTCGAGTTGCCGACGTTGTCGCCGTTGCCAGAGCCAGGGTTGAGGTTTCCGTCGGCAACACCGTTGAGGAGGCCGCTGTTCTTGTTGCCGTTGTTGGATCCATTGTCCGAGCCAAGGTTGCCGTTTCCGGTGGCGACACCGTTGCCGAGGCCGCTGTTCTCGTTGCCGTTCTTGGAACCGTTGTCCGAGCCAGCGTTGAGGTTACCGGCAGCGACGCCATTGGCTGAGCCAGGGTTCTTGTTGCCATTGTCGTTGCCGTTGCCAGATCCGAGGTTGGCATTGCCATCGGCGACACCGTTCAACAGTCCAGTGTTCTCGTTGCCGTTCTTGTTGCCGTTGTCGCTGCCAGCGTTGAGGTTGCCGGAAGCAACTCCGTTGCCTGAGCCAGGGTTCTTGTTACCGTTCTCGTTGCCGTTGCCAGATCCCAGGTTGGCATTGCCGTTGCCGACACCGTTCAACAATCCAGAGTTGGAGTTGCCGTTCTTGTCGCCGTTGTTCGAACCAGGGTTCAAGTTGCCGTTGAGGAGACCGTTGCCAGTACCAGCGTTGTTGTTTCCATTCTGGTTGCCGTTGTTGTTGCCAATGTTGCCATTGCCGTTCAGGCCGCCGTTGAGCGATCCGGAGTTGTTGTTTCCGTTCTGGTTGCCATTGTTGTTTCCAGGGTTGAGGTTTCCGTTGCCAATGCCGTTGCCACTACCCGAGTTGTTGTTTCCATTGCCATTGCCGTTGTTGCTGCCAGGGTTGAGGTTGCCGTTGCCAACGCCATTGCCACTGCCGGAATTGTTGTTTCCGTTGTTGTTTCCATTGTTGGAACCAATGTTGCCGTTGCCATCGAGGCCACCGTTGCCGATGCCCGAGTTGTTGTTCCCGTTGTTGTTTCCGTTGTTGCCGCCAATGTTGCCATTGCCGTCTCCGATGCCGTTGCCAATGCCAGAGTTGCCATTGCCGTTACCGCCACCGTTACCGCCGCCGGTGGAACCGCCTCCATTGGATCCACCGCCGTTCGAGCCTCCGCCGTTCGAGCCTCCGAGCCGCCACCGTTAGATCCGCCGCCGTTGGATCCGCCGCCATTGGAGCCGCCACCATTGGATCCGCCGCCGTTAGATCCGCCACCATTGGATCCGCCTGATCCAGAGCCTCCAGAGCCCGAGCCTGAGCCCGAGCCAGATCCAGAGCCAGATCCAGAGCCAGATCCAGAGCCAGAGCCAGAGCCAGAGCCAGATCCAGAGCCAGATCCAGAGCCAGAGCCAGAGCCAGAGCCAGAGCCAGAGCCAGAGCCAGAGCCAGAGCCAGATCCAGAGCCAGAGCCAGAGCCAGATCCAGAGCCAGAGCCAGAGCCAGAGCCAGAGCCGGAGCCGGAGCCAGATCCAGATCCAGATCCAGAGCCAGATCCAGAGCCGGTGCCTTTGCCGGTGCCAGAGCCGGAAGCGCTACCAGATCCAGAGCCGTGACCCGAGCCGGAGCCGGAGCCCGAACCGGAACCGGAACCGGAACCGGAACTGGAACCCCAGCCGGCACCAGCACCACCCCAAGGGCCGTTGGCTGGGTTCCAACCCGAGGTGCAAGTGCAGTAGCAGCCGGCTAGCGGGGCCTGGGAGTATGTGGGAACGGGAAAGGACTGAGGAACGGGAACAGGCTGGGTAGCATTTGCGGCGGCAGGAGGGGCGCAAGTGTCGTCACCAGCGTAGACGAGGGAGAGAGAAGCCAGCACGAGTGCCGAGGAAGAAAGCTTGATCTTCATACCCGATTACTGTATGCGTTGACGTCGAGCCAAGCGAAGCAAGATGGAGGAAGAAGGAGTTGTAGGAAAGGAGTGCGAAGTCGACGGGCTTCGAGCCGACGTGAAGGGACCTTCTTGAAGGTGTGGACGGATGAGGAGGAGAGTTTGATGAGGGAAAGGGGGGTGGGAGTAGCTGCGATGAAGCTCCTTATATCATTCCAAAGAAAGCATTTGGCACGGAGGTTTGACCTGCAATGTAGAAGAAAGGCTGGAGCAGCTACGTCTGGGCGACCAAGGGAAAAACGGCGGAAGGAATGGGCGCGAGCCTGATTCGCTGGGCCACAAACGCGATACAAAGCCAGGTCCTGGAGGATCATCCACTGGACATCCGCTGGGACGTCGGACAGAGAATCCTCGCCAGTGTTTCTGGTTGAGACTGTCGCAGGACAGCTTGTGGACTCTCTGGGCTACAAATCCGCTTGTTGGAGCCGAGGTCCTGGACGGACGATCGACGTGCGGCAGTTCGCTGAGACAATGGCGCCAAAGTCTGGGAGCCGTACATGCTGGTAAGCGAGCATGCTAGACGAAGCAAGCAGAGACATTGGGCGCTGAGGCTCTAATGACGTCGGCTGACCGAACGGCTTCGAAAGAACAATCGGTGCTGTGGAGGCGCCGAAGGCGCTCGCTTACTATGCGGCAGTCCCTGAAGTGAGCATCAAGTAGCTGGGCGGAGGAAAGGTAAGGACGCAAGAGATGCATGTTTCAAACCAAAGCCGCTGTCGTGACGGGGAAAGGGATCGCGACAGTGTGGAGCCGGGTTACAGTAGCCAGGGACGAAGGAGAAGTGGAATGGAAGATGTAGCTGGTTGAAGCTTCTACTGAGAAGGATGTCTCGCATCAAAAGGCGCAGGAACGAACAAGAAACACTGTGTTGAACAGCTGACGACAATGCGAAACCCGGAAGATGACGAGTTTCGCACGGCCTGAGCGGTGCCTGAAGGAGGAGAGGAGGACCCGATGGTGATGTTGGGTGCGGCAAGCAAGGGATTGCGTGTGAACGTGAGAACGAAACGGGAGCCGAAGTCGAAGGAGGCGGTGGTCCGCAGCAAGGCATCACGGTGCGGTCACCGTATTGAAAGCCCGCAACAAGCGGAGGAGGGGGTGGTAACGGGGTAAAGCTGAGACCAAGGTCTGGGACCAGACTGTTTGCGAAGAAGAGGTGAACGGTACGATGCAAGCGAAGCGGATATGCGCTGTGGTAGCAGCTCTCGCGTCGAAGCGAGCAGAGATTTGGCAGAATTGGACGGGCGGGATCAGCTTTTGCATATCGTCTAAGGGGGCGAGGGCGCGATGGAGGCTCAGCTGCGCCACGAGAACGCCCATGCAAAGCAGGGGGTTAGTGGAATTTTGGGATGTATAGCGACATGCTTGAACTCAAAATCTCGGCAGCGGGCATCCAGTCTCAGCCTCCCCGCGTTCTACCTTTGACAGCGTATGAACCGAAGACCGGCAACGGCGCGAAGAAGAACAACGCGGGCGGCAAATGTCTCGCGTAGCTAGAAAAGATGCACAAATTGAAAGGTACATACAGTGCACAGTATGCCAAGTGAACTAGTGCCGGAAGCCGCAGCGCGTGATTTGCCGACAATGGAAGATCCTCTGCCAATTAGTTTTCCACGCAGGTCCAGTGTCTGTGTCGAGCGGATCCACGGTCGATCCCCCGCCACGATTGGCGCTCTGCGCCACTGTGGCTTCTTCCCTCGCCTCGCCTTCACCGACGCTGCTCCTGCTCCCGTCGAGTTTTCGTCTCTGGGGGGATCTGCCAATATTCTATGCTACTCTTGGAGCTGTGATGCTTCGGCGATCTGTCCGAAGGCGTCGATGTGATCAGGTCAGCGTTGTACGGCTGATCCGAGGCAGTCACTGGGTAAGCACACAATATCACGCTCGCGAAATACTCAGAGCAGCTTTCAAGCGTCTTTCATCCAACTCAGCGTCCAAACAAAGCAAACTCAGAGCCGCTCTGCAGCCTGAGATTTGGTATCGGGACTACCTTCCGAGACTCACACGGTCGAGCCGTGTTGCAGACCCTGCAGACCCCTGCAGAGCCAGCAGAGCGTTGGACAATAACGTTTGGGCTTTGTCTCTGATTTTCAGCCCCGCTCATTGGATCCTGACAGCTCTCCTCGCGCCTTAGTGGAGAGCGGAGTCGAAAGAATTTCAAACCCAGCTGCCTGCATCCTGGCGCGCTCCTCAAGCTGCCGTCGATCTACCGCCTAAGCACTGAGGCGAGTTGATCGAGCTAATGGAATTGACCCGCAACCTTGAGACCCTTATGCTTTCTCCGCTCCGTCGGAGCTCACTGGTTCGACACCAAATGACTCCACCCCAGACACTGCAAAGCAGTCTCAGACGTTCACATGTTGTTGACGACAGCCCGACAAGCCCGACAAACACAGCCTTTGCTTGTCGTCTTGCTCACATTGGCACTCCGCGCCTCTAATCCGCTCACCCCCTGCTACTTCACCTTCACTAATGGTGTACGATAATCATAACCGCTCAACTCCGCCATGCTGACTCCTGTCTCTCCGATTCTCCGTGTTTCGGTCTTGCAAGTCTGGACCGATTCATGGGGTCTAAGCGATCGGATGGGAACACCACGTTGGGGTCATGGCGAATGCTATCGATCTTTCGACCGTCGGGGGACCTGTTGCCCCTTGCAGATCAGGAACCCCAAGTAAGGAGTACGCAGCAGATCTTCCTTCGGCTGCGGCCGCCGCATTCGCATCGAATAGGAAAGCAAAGTTTCTGCATCTCACCCACACGGTCGCGGTAACACAAGGTTCAGAGGCTGAGCTTACAGTAGGTTCGGCTGTGGGCTCAATTTCCTTTTCTTGGGCCTCCAGTCACAGTAGCGAGGATAGCCCGCAGGCAGAAATAAAGTTAGGCGAGAAACTCGGATCTTGGCACCCGTTGCGAGACCCTAAGTAAGCAATCGGTCGACGTCCGTCGTGCCGAGGACGCCCTGCACGGCCAACGCTTAGCCTGCATCGATCGTAGGGATCGCCCGCTTTCGTCAAAGGGTTAGCTGCCCCTCCGATCTGGTTGCGTGATCTGCTGGAGCTCATCGAACCGGACGGCAAACGTGCATGGCGTGTATCCTGGACCAGCTAAGGCACGACAGTGCAGACTTTGCGGGCGCGGCAACAGTCCTGTTTTCGGCGCCGTGATGAATCAGGCGGCTGAGACCAAGTCATACTGAAACCACACGGTAAGCACTGTCACCCCAAAGCTTTTTGGTTGACTAGATCGATGCGTGGAACAGCGCTTACGCTCCTTGGCGAGCACCAAAGCTGTTGTCGAAAGGTCAGCGCACCGACAAGCACAAGGTCCTGGCCATCGCCCGACTTCAACACAGCAAACCTCACCCACGGGATCTCGTGGATGCTTAAACAAGCACCGAGGTACAGCGTCTCGGGTCGTCTCTTGAGTGTAGAGTCAGGCCAGATGTGCGCCAGGTCCAAGTGTCACATGAGCATCGGTACACGCTACCCTCGATGCAGACAACTCTTTTTGTGTCATCATTCGACCGTGTCCTCTCGACGCCAATGCAATTCATTGTCGCCGATGAGACACACCTAGCCGACACAGCAGAACCGACTGCTCAGCTCATAATGGCAGAAAAGAGGAAGAAATGGCGAGAGGCGCAGCGCCAACTATTTCGAGCTGCGCGGGAGGCGCTGTAAAAGTGGTTGCGAGACAGGCGGGCAGCTTGGGACAATGCAGCGCTAATGTGGGGGAGACAAAGGAACGGGCTGAATGCGCAAGCTTATTGTTGTCGGATACACGAAGCGAGAGGGCGAGCCGATGAGGAACACCGGCAAGCCTCAGAATGCGGCGCCAAAGCCGGCGCCATTGTCGACGCCGTTGAGTCCCGCCGACAAAGGGGCGTTCGCGCGGCGCTCGGTTTACGGATTGGGGCTAGCGCTGCAAGCGCGCTGCCGATCCTTTTCTGCCGATCCTCTTGCCGAAGTGGAAGCCACAAAAAGGGCAGGTTCCTGGGCGGTGCCTGAACCACTGTTACATCGGTACTTCTCACATTTTGGCACGAATGTTCTTGCAAATCGCCGATTGTGAAGAATGGCTCAAGGATCGAGACGATCGGATTTCAGACAACGTCGTCGGTCTATCAACGGACGGGCGAATCTCGTTCAACACAGCGTCTCCTGCTTAACCTTTCGCGATGCAATCCCGGATCTGTCCTCCCATGCTCGGGATCGTCAAGTGCAGATACCTGTTCGCTGATCGACCATCGTTTCTTTATCTTGTCAATCCAGAGCAGCGAAGATCCTCGTATTGATGTCCAGAGCGGTCCGGTCGCGGAGATGATCAAAGGGTGCTTGCGAGGTGCGGTCAAAAGTGCAAGCTGGACGCCGTGCGAGGCTACGACAAGATGTCCACGTTCCGGTGATGATGGTCGCCGACGCTGCAGAAAGAAAGCCAGTGAGGCAGCAGAGTGTTCGGAGCACGGGCTTTCCGCTGGTTTGATCGCTACGGCGCGATTCGGAACAGACACGCTTTTTCTTGGTGCACCAAGAAGAATCGGGTTTCAACTCTGGTCGGCGAATACAAAATGCTCGAATTGCTGGGCAAACTGGGCGATTTCAAATAGGCGACGCCTCTCGAGAAGTTTCGAACTTTTTTTCCTCGGACCTGCTGGCGGCTGGCTGCTTGGCTTCATCGGCTTTCTTGATATTCAGATAGGGAGCTACGAGAAATACCGACGCCAGCGTACCGCACACAGAAACACGGACGGCGTGGACAAAAAAGTGACAGAAAGCTTCCGACCGGATCGACAGCGGCACAGCGTGGGGACAGCGAAAGAAAGAGAGGAAAAAAAGAGTGTTGCACAAGGCGTCATCGATCCAACCAACGAGATTCGCGATTGGCGCGCACGGAAACATCCTTTCTCTCGCCTTTCGATCCGACACCATCACCGCCAACTACCACCACCACCACCTCTCCTCCTCTCCATTCCGCTTCTTTTCTCTTTCCATCGTCCGGATCTAGAAAGAACATATATCTTAAAAAATGGCTACCTTCACCGAACGTTTCACCAAGGGTACCTACCCCATCCACTCGGTCGCCGAGGCCGTCAAGCCCGGTCCTCAGGGTGTCGACCTCTACTCGAGGTTCTTCCTCGCCGGTGCTCTTTGCTGGTGAGTTTTTCATGCTGTTCCCGAGAAGGCGCAGCGGTGGATCTGCTTTGGTTGGTGCTGCAATTCGAAAATGGTACGGACGACGTCGCGAAGGTTGCGACGCCAGATAAGCCAGCGCAATCGAAGAGGGCTATACATCAGGAGCCAAATGGATCTCCTGCAGAGACCGGCTCTGTTGCTCCGTCTCAGGGAGTATTTCAACGAGAGTCAGGTTTGGCACAGATGGCCCAAACAGTTGGAAAATCAGAGCATGGTCCCCAGATTATGACTCGTTCGGATTAAAGACCAGGAGGCAATGGGAAACCGACCTCGATGCAGTTACCATTCGAAGGAAGATTCGCCGCCTTCTCGATGCTATCGTTCACGTTGAACGCATTACTGACCGTACTTCCCCTTCAATTTTGGCCGCATACAGCTCCATCACCCACGGTGCCGTCACTCCCATCGATGTCGTCAAGACACGTATTCAACTCGAGCCCACCGTCTACAACAAGGGCATGATCGGCGGTTTCCGCCAGGTCGTCGCCAAGGAAGGTGCTGGTGCCCTGCTCACCGGTCTCGGCCCCACCGTTCTCGGTTACTTCCTCCAGGGTGGTTTCAAGTTCGGAGGTTACGAGCTCTTCAAGAAGATCCTCGTCTCGCAGATGGACAACGACACGGCCGTCAAGAACCGCATGGCCATCTACCTCGGTGCTTCCGCCATTGCCGAGTTCTTCGCCGACATCGCCCTCTGCCCTCTCGAGGCCACCCGTATCCGTCTCGTGTCGCAGCCCACTTTCGCCAACGGTCTCGCACCTGCCTTCCTCAAGATCGCCCGCGAGGAGGGTCTGGGTGGCTTCTACGCCGGTTTCGGTCCCATCCTGTTCAAGCAGATCCCTTACAACATGGCCAAGTTCGCCACCATGGAGGTCGTGCTCGAGAAGGCCATCCAGGCGTACGGCAAGCCCAAGTCGGAGCTCAGCGGTGGTGAGGCTACCTTCCTCAACCTCGGATCTGGTTTGATCGCCGGTTTCGCTGCTGCCACCATCTCGCAGCCCGCCGACACGCTCCTCTCCAAGATCAACAAGCAGAAGGCGCTGCCCGGTGAGACGGTCGCCGGACGCATCACCAAGATGGCCGGTGAGCTCGGTGTGCGTGGTCTGTTCGGTGGTCTGACCACCCGTCTGGTCATGGTCGGTTCCATCACCGCCGGTCAGTTCGGTATCTACGGTGAGCTTAAGAAGGCTCTCGGTGCCACCAACACTGTCGAGATCTCCAAGGCTTGATACAATGCAACTCGATAAAAAACTTCCCATGTACATTTCTAGATCCGCACGTTAGCCGACTCCCCTGTCCAACGCTAAAGGACGAGGTTGTTGGTGGCACTCGTTGGTTTGACCGCATCGCAATCCAGCTTGCCAATTCTTACACGTGCTGAGTGGGTGCAGCGTATGTGAGTGGTGATTTTTTTGGCCTCTATTTTCGGTGCTTGATTAATCTGCATGTATTTCACTGTTTCCGTCATGGACGTGTGATGCTGAGATCGCTGCATTGACGGTTCGTGAGTGCGGTCCTTGGAGTCTGGTCGTCTCGTCGACAGTCCAGATTCGCCGGGTCTTCCGATTCTTGCAATGCGATACGGTCCAGTGTCGCTATCGGAAGGGGGCCAGGCCCCACGTTCTTCGTGAGTGCAGTGTATGTGAGTGGTGCTTTTTTTGGCCTCTATTCTTGGTGGTTGATTTTTGTGCATGTATTTCGCTGTTGCCGTCATTGAAGTGTGATGCTGAGATTGCTGCCTTGGCGGTTCGTAAACGACGACTGCAATGCGGCTCCCGGAGACTGACTGTTGAGTTGACATTGCACATTCTCATGGTCCAAGTCTGATGCATGCGGTACGATCCAGTCCAGTGTTCGCTATCGAAAGCGGACATGGTGTCCATCACATTTTGGCTCGAGCCTGAACAGATTTCCAACTCCGCGGACGCGAGTGGGGGAAAGACACGTCTCGTGCGGGAAATGCAATCAACAGAGCACAGCTTGAGAGAGCGTCGAGCACAAGCCAGCCACACATCCCAACTCCACACACAACGCGGCGCTTTCATCCGGTCATCCTCCTTCACCATCCATCATCCACCGGTCCTTGATACGCGTCCTACAGCTCTATCCTTTTACTGCTAGGAATCCGCGAACTACGACGGCTGCATCCATCACCTCTGGATCCGAAGTTGCGCACTGAGGAAACGCTGCTGTGTCTCTTTTTCCGCACCCACCTCCTCTCTTTCGACTGTCTGATCGATTCCTTCTTACCGCATACTTCCACCATGGTAAGTCCTCCCCTCAACCCCCTTCCTCTGTTGCCTCCCCCTCACAACCTTCTAATCTTCTTCCCACCATTTTCTCTTCTGCTACTACCGCCTTACACAGTCGAACACACTCCGACCGTACCTCTCCTGCGTCCGGTCCACCCTCACCGCCGCTCTAACCCTTACCAACTTCGCCTCGCAACGCGTTGAACGACACAACTACCCCGAGATCGAAGCCTCTTCCTCCCTCGAAGTCCTCCTCACACCCCTCACGATCTCGCGCAACGAAAACGAAAAAGTCCTCATCGAGCCTTCCGTCAACTCGATCCGCATCTCGCTCAAGATCAAACAGGCCGATGAAATCGAACGTATTCTCGCCCATAAGTTTTCTAGATTCCTCATGCAAAGAGCCGAATCTTTCGTCATCTTGAGAAGGAAACCAGTCAAAGGTTACGATATCAGCTTTTTGATTACGAACGGGAATACAGAGACGCTCTTGAAGCACAAGTTGGTGGATTTCGTGATAGAGTTCATGGAGGAGGTGGATAAGGAAATCAGCGAAATGAAGCTCAGTATCAACGCGAGAGCGAGGATCGTCGCCGAGAGCTATTTGAGCAGCGTAAGTTGATCCCAACACCCTTCGGGGGAAAAAGAAAGGAAAGGTGTTTTACTGACAAACAACTGTTGCTCTATTTCCCTTCCTCCCTGCGATGATACAGTTTGCATGATCGAAATCTTCCCCCCATCTCACATCTGATTCGGAGCAACACGAAAGCACGCCTAACGCTTCATTGATCCAAAGTGACAGGGGATGCCAGTCGAACAACATGCAAGGAGAATGCCAGAATCACATTCAGTATACTATTCCCAACTAACGCTTCGCTCGTGCATCGTGTGTTGTGTGTGTGTCTGATAGCTCCATACTTCCTCCCCTCTTCCAAACCCAGTCCTCTTTGCTCGTGAGAAGTGAACCCCATACTTAACAGTCCTGCGTACAGTACTGTACAGGAACCACAAGATGCTGCTCGTAGAGCGCACACACACGCAAACCCCTTTCGTTCTTCCTGACCTCTTCGTCTCTCGTCACACTCTCAAGTTCTGAGAGCGACGTGAGAACTCTCTGTTGCAGGCTGGAACGCTCCTCCCTCCCCAACCGCTCACCTGTCATGTCTCTCTCTCTTCTGTCAGAGTCCGCACATGTCCCCGTCACATACCAACGAAGAACGGCAAAATCTCCATTCTCACGCTCGACCACATCCGTTCGATCGCCATCCGTCACGCATCGCGCTTCGACAAGCGTCGTTTTCTCCCCACCCCCGAACCCCCATTGTGAGACTGCGGCTCATGCAGCGGCATCTCGTCATCGTCCCATGTCAAGTCGATCACTTGTATCGCTTCGCTCTCCTCCGTCGCTGGTGCCGCCTCGACGTGCTCCCGCTCATTCGCGACGATCCTCGGAAGACGCGCCCGCGCCAGCAACCCGCGCCTCAGATCGCGCGAGAAAACAGGCTCGCCCGCCGTACGCTGCCCATACGTCCTCTCCGACTCGACAAAGATCGGCAGCGTCGCTAGCGCGTCTTCGCCATCCATCACCGCTGCGCTAGCAGCTGTCGTAGCAGTCGAGCTGGAAACAGCCGCGGCAGCATTGCCCGTGCTCGCAGCCGCCGTCGTCGATGTGGACGAGGGCTGACTGGAGGACGCATCGTTGCTTCCGATCGAAGCAGCACTGGGCGAGGCCGGCGATGCATAGTGTGGCACCAGATCGCGTGTGACGCGCAGTCCCAGCATGGACGAGGGGATGGCTGTGTTGAGCGAGAGCTTCGAGATCCACCCGGTTCGCGCGCCCGGCAGCGTCGTGGATGTGTCCCCATCGGCTGCTGCTGGCGATTGAGCGGCGGCTGCGCCCCGGGACTGGATGGGACCGGTTCGAACAGCGTTCCCCGCAGCGCCACCACTCGCAGCGGCTGCCGACGGCGCGTCGAGGTACTCTGCACACTCCCACGGATTCAAGCCACCGGGCGTGAACCAGCCCTTCTTCACCGCCGCTCCAGCGCTCGGCGCTACAAACCATCCACCAGCGGTGCTTGCATCGTCCAAACGATAAGACAGTTGCCGCAGCTTTTCGGTCCTTTCGTCCGTAGCCAGCTCCGCCGCCTGCAACTGCATCTCGAGCTCGGGCAGACACGCTCCGAGCAGCTGCGGTGGTAGTTCGTCGAGTACAAAGTTCAACGAGTCGAGCAGGAGCGCGAACGCTCCGCCGCATTGAGCCTTCTCGCCAGCTCGGCGCGAAAGCTCGAACAGCACCTTGACGAGTCGCAGCGCCACGGCTCTCATCGCGCCGCTCCAGAGGCAGCCGAACCTCAAAACCAAATGCAGCAGCTGGAAGGTCATGCCGTCATGCAGCAGCGCAGACAGTCGCGCGGCATCGTCATCGGGGCGTGAGGCGATTTGACCGAGCGCGGCTTCGAGCGAGGCGATAACGTGAAGCAAGAGCTGTCCGCACGAATCAGCATCAGTGGCATTGAAGACAAAGCCGTCTTGCTGTTCGCACATCCGCAAGACAGAGCGTAGAGTCGATCCGACTTCTCGCTCGTCTGCGGAGGATGCTTCTACGCCATCGTCGACTGATGCTGGTGCGTCACCATCGAGCGCACTGTCGAGCTGCTGCTGTGGTTTCGTTTCGCTCGCGCCGGCCGCTTTGACTCTGTCCGACAACAGCTTGATGCCAATGTCGGTAAAGCGCGAGACCAGCCCGCTCGAGTGGCAATCGCGCATCAGCTGCGCCCCAACGTCTGGCAACCGCACGAATAGATCGTCAAAGATGCCCGAAGCCAACGCCTTGGTCTTGCTATCGGCTCTGGATTGGAAACTGGACTCGACGAGCTGCAGGCGCTCAAAAATCTCGACGAGCTCGTTGGCGACCACGGCAGTGTCCCAAGCGTCCAGTCGGCTCTTGACAGAGGCGGCGTCGATGGTAGCGACATCACGCAGCAAGAGACTGGTCGGATCGAGACAGGCTATGGCCAGATCAATAACGCGCGATGGGTTGCAGCCCCACATGGACTTGCACGTGTCCTTGACGGTCAATATGCAAAGTCTTGGATCCTGGCGGAAGGCGATGTGCATCGGCTGCGACCGCAGCAGAGCCCTCCAGAAGGATTCGATCTGCGTCTTGTCAGCCGAAGCCACGGCGGACGGCTCGTCCGACGCACAGATTAAGCAGGTGGCAAGGCGTAGAAGCGAAGGCAGGTTGTCTCGGGCAAAAAGCAGTGTGGTCTGAGCGCCAAATGCACGCGAATCTTCGTACGAGGTTGCATGCGCCATTTCCCCCAAAATGCTGGCAAACATGTCGCCGAGGCTGCTGACGGCGGCGCCGAGGTGCAGCGTCGCATCTGCGCCACGCGTAGCTGGATCCGTCAGCCTTCTGACTGCGTACGTCGTGTAAGGAAGCAGGAAAGTGTCCATGGCGAGCTGCAAATTGAGCGTGCCGTGCGCGATCAACCGAGTCAAGAGATGGAGCAACGCCCTGATGCATGCGTCGCTGTGTGTGCCTTGTTCGATGCCGACAACCAGATGCGAAAGCCATCGTGCGTGCCGTTCGTCGATCTCGAGCGAGGCTTCGAGGTACAGCTGGTCGATCAATCGTACGGCTGCTGGTACGATGGAAACGTCGCCGCGGGTCAGGACGCTCTCCACGATGGCCCGTTCGATCATTTCGTCGCACGTCGCATCCGCCTGCACGAAGAGGCTGCGGAAAGGTGTGAGCATGTCTGAACCGTCGACGGGCGAGGACGCAGAGGCGCTGTTCCCACTCGACTCGGAGCTCGACCTTGTGAGTTTGGCGAAGCGGTCGAGCAAGGCATCGACATTGGGCCGGAGCGCTTGCACGTGCTGTTGCATGGCGTCGTGCTCCGGATTCGTCTCGAGGGCAGGTGCGCTCACGCGACCTGGAAGGCCTTCGATCAGAGTTCGAAGGCGGAGCAGCGTTGTTGAGGCCATGACCGCCTGACGGTCGTTCCTGACCGAACTAGAATGGTTGAGCTGCTGACGCACGAGCTGGTTGAGTGTGCCCAAGATGTCCATGGATCTCCAGACGAGGCTGTGCTCGATGACCATGTTGAAGGCAGCGCGGGCGACGCTGTCCGAGAGCGGACGCAGCAACAAAGAAGCAAGAAGCTGGGCCAAGCCTTCGAAATCGTCGGCGGCGACGAGCACGGCCGAGACCTGCGAGAGCTGTTCGCCATTGAGGCTTTCGACGCGTGCCGTGACCGCAGGGAGTAACTCGTTCCGCAGAAGTCTGCAGCGGACAAAACGCGAAGCCGACCATAGACGCGACAAGTCCTTCTCCAGATCGCTCGGGCTCGCTTCGGGCGGCGGTGCGACGATGTGCGATCCTTCCACGGCGTCCGCGTCTTGCGCAAAGGCGAAAGGCAAGAAAGATTGAAGCTGACGCAGGGCTCGACGTTGAGCTGCATCCTCGTACGTCTCTTTTGTGCGGTCACCGTAAATGGCCTGCTTTCGCTGCTGGTAGACAGAAGCCGGTTGATCGTAGAGCGGCAAGGATCGCAAAAGGCGCAGATGCAGAGAATCGCGTGACGTTGCAGCAGGTGCACGTGCGCCATCACCGGTTGAAACCGCATGCTCTGTGGAGCCCGATGACGGTGCGGTGGTCATGCCGCGAGCAATCAACCTCTGCAGGTACTTTGTGTAGGAGAAGACGCCCCTGCGAGCGAGCTCGCCGACGAGGACGACAATGGCAGAGACATCGACGGTAGCTAGTAAGGTGCTGCGCGCCGGGTCTGAAGCCTCCTCCGCCTTCTGATTGAGGGAGGTCTCGACGTCGCCGAGCCACTTGATCAGCATAGGTTCTACGTTGATCTTGCGCGTCTTTTTGGAGTGGTCGTCAAGGTCGAAGGCAGGCAGCGAAACTTGGTCAGACTCTTCGCTCGACTCCTCCCACGACACGCCAAACCGGATCTTTTCGATGAGCGTTGCCGCAAGAAACTGGCGCACGACGCCCGAGCGACGGTCGGTGCAGGCCCATGTGAGGATAGTTTCGATTCTGGGAACCCAGACGGCATCGTCGCGATCGTGCCTTGCGTGACGATGGGAGCCGCCCACATTGAGCAGGAAGACGCGGTCGATGGTCCGGATATCGAACGAGTCGAGGGCCTGGACATCGACATGTTGCTGCAGCGGGAGCGAAAGTAAGGTTTCGGGACCAGAGGTCTGGGAACGAAGCAGAAGCCGGTCGACACGTGGTCTGACGGCCTGCTCGACGAATTCGAGCACGTGGTGAGGAGGGGCTGGGACCTGCGCATCAGAGTTGGTCTCATTAAGCAGCTGGGTGAGTGTGATCGCATGTTCCGACCAGAGACGAGCACTGATGAGCGAGTTGGGGCTGTTCTCGCAGACGATGCGGAAAAGTAGCACGAGCTTGGTTCGCAGACCACCACCGGCCACTAGATTAAGACGCGCGTCCACATTGGATATCTGCACGAGCAACGCCGTGAGGAAAGGTCTGGCAAAGCACCGACGCCGGAGGATGAGCAGGAGCACCTCCTGAACGAGCTCGAGGAGGAAGGGAAGCTGGACGAGATTGGATGCGGCAAACGCGTCGACGATCCACCTGACGAGCGTGGAGCGGTCCAGCAGGCTTTGAGCGTGCAAATGACGAGCTAGCGACAGGCTGTAGGACCACTTTGCAACCCATCGCTCTTCGTCGACCTCGTTCTGCAAGACGGCACAGACCTCTTTGGCGGGCGCCGAAGACGGAGACGAGGCCAGGTGTAGGTTGGATGGGGTGCGAGCGAGTTGCGCAGCTGCCACGGAGCGCGATAGAGGCGTAGGAGCAGCACCTGGAGTACGAGGAAGATGCGTCGAGGGAGATGTGGGAGCGGGGGAAGGAGCGGCGGTGGAGGAGGATTCGGCGGTCTGAACGAGATTAAGCTCGGCGATCTGCTTTGCCATCCATGTGCACAGATTCGATGTGATCTCGGGGATGATGGTCGCAGCGGACTTGTTGCGGAGCGACGAAAGCTCTGCAGCGCCCAGTGCGCGGATGAACCAGACAGCGCGCGAGATGTCGACGCTCTTTCTCGGAGCTGGGGTTGCCGCGACGGAAGCGTTGGCGGAAGGCGTCGAGGCAGAGGATGCGGCTGGCGTGCGCGAGTGAAAGTAGTTGCTGGTGGCAGCAGCAGCAGCAGCAGTCGCACCGCTCGAAGGTAGAGCACCACCTGCCCAGAGCATCTCGAAGAGCTTCTCGCCACGAAAGCCGTGAGGGACGCTCCTCGAAAGACGTGTGAGAGGTACGCTAGGATCGGCAAGGTCTTTGACGTAATTGGCGAGCTTGGCATCGTTGAGCGTGACACGAGACGGCGGCTTGTACCGACTCGGAGCGACGCTGGCACGATCGAGTTGGCGACGACGCTGCACGACCTCGTCCATCCAACTCGAGAGGGTGCGGATGGCGTCGGGGGCAGCGAGTCGAGCGTAGATGGCGTCGTGTGCCGAGAACGACTCGTTTTGAACATGAGCGCGGGGAGCGAAACCTTTGCGCACCGATATCTGCGACATGTCGTCCTCGGGCTGGCCAGGTTTGGTGGGGAAGAGGTCCGGAACACCGCGATCGCTGGATGCTGGGTGGAGTGGTGGCCTCCATGGCGGCTTTTCCTGCTGATAGGCTTCGGGAAGGCGTGCCTCATCCTGCTTTGATCGCTTCGACGTCGACGAGGGCAGACCTCGGCCTGCTGCGCCGCTACCGCCGGTTCCTCCGCGCAGCATCGAGGATTGTAAAGACGCCATGCCTGTCGTTAGATATGGAGCAAGCGCATGTGCCGTGTCGGCGACATTGGTCTAGTAGGGTCGGATCAATGCGAGCATTGCAGCACTCCTTCCGACTACAGCCGCGCACGGCTCGCCTCCGATCGCTGAGATGGCTTGGATCAGTGATGCTCGATGAGCGGCGAGTTCCGATCGAGAGACAGAGAGAGATCAAGGTAGAGGTGATCATCCAGACTGCAGCTGTCACAGTTCGGAAGCCTCTCCACAAAGGCACAAGCCAGCCAAGCCAGCCGCTGCCTGAGGTGCACACTACATTCAGGGTTCAAGAACGCGGACCGACACAAAGCTGGGATTTTAGAGTTTGTATCGTGCGAGCGAGTTGGATTTCTGAGAGCGGACTGCATTTCTTCTTCTACGCGCCTCTCTTTCTGCAGGTCAGGAAGGCCAGAGCAGGCAGAGAGGAAGGCTGAGCGCAAATTGCAACTTTTTCAGAGTCACCGCTACGAAGCTGCGCAGAAGGTGTATGTTTCGTCAAATCGGAAGATCCGTTCCTTTCCCACCATCAATATCGTCACCTATCCGGCATCGCACACCCGCCGACACATTCCCACGCCTCTCTAGAGTCAAAGTCGGATCTGCGGCTAAGACGACAACGACGACGACGCCCCTTCGCCTGTTCCGATCCTTGGCCCTGAAGCCGCGCACAGGGCCCATCCCACGTTCACTCGTCCGCCCTGCAACCTTCACACCCTCTCTCGCGGCGAACAGATCCTTCAGCACCGCCATCGCCACTCGCAGCACCGCCACCATGCCACCCAAGGATGCTGCCAAGGACGCGGCCGGTCCCATCCAGCTCGAAAACACCTCGAAACGTGATTTCCTCCAAAAGCTCGAAAAGGAGTCGCAGGACTTTTGGGCGCAGCAGCATGTCTTTGACGTCAACGCGCCCACTCAGGATGACGGTCTTGTGGACCTGACGCCCGAGGAGGTGCGCGCCAAGTACCCCAAGTGGTTCGCCACCATCCCATATGCCTACATGAACGGCTCGCTCCACCTCGGTCACGCATTCACGCTCTCCAAGGTTGAGTTCGCTGCCGGTTACGAGCGCATGCAGGGCAAGCGAGCTCTGTTCCCCTGGGCCTTCCACGTGACAGGTATGCCCATCCGTGCCGCCGCCGACAAGCTCGTTCGCGAGATCGAGCTGTTCGGTGAAGACTTTTCTGGATACAAGGACCCCGCAGACGAGGCAGAGCAGGAGGAAGCACCCGAACCACCAGCGCCCACCGCCAACACCTCGAGCGCCACCAAGACCAACGTCGCAAAGGCGACCAAGGGCAAGCTGGCGGGAAAGGACACAGGTCTCAAGTATCAGTTCCAGATCATGCTCAACTCGGGTGTGCCCAAGGACGAGATCAAAAAGTTCGCCGACGCCAACTACTGGCTCAGCTACTTCCCTCCCATCGCCAAAGCCGACTGCACCGCATTCGGCTCCAGAATCGACTGGCGACGTAACTTTATCACCACCGACGTCAACCCATACTACGACAGCTTCGTCCGATGGCAGATGAACAAGCTCCACGCCATGGACAAGATCAAGTTCGGCGAACGTTACACCATCTACTCGCCCAAGGACGGCCAGCCGTGCATGGACCACGACCGATCGGACGGTGAAGGTGTAGGCCCACAAGAGTACACTGGTCTCAAGATGGAGCTCGTACAGTGGGGTGCGCTCGCTGCACCGGAGCTCGACGCCAAGCTGCAGGGCAAGAACGTCTACTTTGTCGCCGCCACGCTCCGTCCAGAGACCATGTACGGCCAGACCAACTGCTACGTTGGACCCTCGATCGACTACGGCGCCTTCCAGATCAACGACACCGACGTCTACATCTGCACCGAGCGCGCCGCTCGCAACATGGCTTTCCAGGGCATCACCAAGGAGCGCGGACAGGTCAACTCGCTCGCCACCGTCAAAGGCTCGCAGCTCGTCGGCACCAAGATCAAGGCCCCCTTTGGTCTCTACCCGGAAGTCTACGTGCTGCCCATGGAGACGGTGCTCGCCACCAAGGGTACCGGTGTCGTCACCTCGGTCCCCTCGGACTCGCCCGACGACTACGCCACGCTCATGGATCTGCGCAAGAAGGCCGAGTACTACAAGATCGACCCGCAGTGGGCCGGCCTGGATCCCATCCCCGTCATCCGCACCCCCGCCTACGGCGACATGACCGCCGAGACGCTCGTCAAGCAGCTCAAGATCCAGAGCGCCAAGGACAAGAACCAGCTCGCCGAAGCCAAGGAGCTCGCCTACAAGGAAGGCTTCTACAACGGAACCATGCTCGTGGGTTCGTACAAGGGCGAGCCGGTGCAGGACGCCAAGAACAAGGTGCGCGACGAGATGATCAAGGCCAAGCTCGCATTCGCCTACGCCGAGCCCGAGGGCAAGGTCATCAGCCGAAGTGCCGACGAGTGCGTCGTGGCGCTTTGCGACCAGTGGTACATGGACTACGGCGAGGAGTCGTGGAAGGCCCAGGCCAGCAAGCTCATTGCGCAGATGAACACGTTCGGATCCGAGGTGAGGAACGCGTTCGAGGGTACCATCGACTGGCTCAAGCAGTGGGCCTGCGCTCGTTCCTACGGTCTCGGCTCGAAGCTGCCGTGGGACCCTCAGTACCTGGTAGAGTCGCTCAGCGATTCCACCATCTACATGTCCTACTACACCATCGCACATCACCTGCAGGGAGGTGTCGCTGACGGCAGCAAAGTTGGTCCGATCGGCATCAAGGCTGAAGAGCTTACTGACGACATCTGGGACTACATTCTCGGAGACGCCGCTTACCCCGCCGACACCACCATCCCCAAGGAGAAGGCCGAGGTGCTGCGACGCGAGTTCCGCTACTTCTACCCCATGGATCTGCGTTCGTCGGGCAAGGATCTGATCCCCAACCATCTCACGTTCTGCGTCTACGTACACTCGGCACTGTTCCCCGAGCACCACTGGCCGCGCGCCATCCGCGCCAACGGCCACCTGATGCTCAACGGCAAGAAGATGTCCAAGTCGACGGGCAACTCGCTGAGTCTGCGCCAGTCGGTCGAAAAGTTCGGAGCCGACGCCACGCGTCTCTCGCTCGCCGACGCCGGTGACGGCATCGAGGACGCCAACTTTGAGGAGAAGACGGCCAACGCCAACATCCTGCGTCTGCACACGCTCATCGAGTGGTGTGCCGAAGTGGTGGCCAACAAGGACAAGCTTCGATCGGGCGCCAAGGACACGTTCTGGGACAAGTCGTTCGAGAACCAGATCAACAACCTGATCCAGCTGACCAACGAGGCGTACGAAAAGTCGCTGTACAAGGACGCCACCAAGTTTGGGTTCTACGAGCTGCAGACGGCGCGCGATCTGTACCGCGAGGCGACGTCGGATGTGGGGATGCATGTGGATTTGGTGCTGAGGTGGATCAGGACGCAGGCGCTGCTGATTACGCCGATCGCGCCGCACTTTGCCGAGCACGTGTGGCGCAACTTTTTGGGCGAGCAGAGTTCCATTCAGACGGCGAGGTGGCCGGAGCCATCGGCGCCGGTGGATCACTCGATCACCGAGGCGCTGGCGTATGTTTCGGGTACGGTCAAGACGGTTCGTGACGCCGAGATCCTGCTCACTAAGAAGGCCAAGGGCAAGAACGCCACCGCTCCAGCGGTCAAGTACAACGAGCGTGCGCCCAAGGAATGCCGAATGTTCGTGGCCAAGCACTTCCCCTCGTGGCAGGACAAGTGCGTCTCGGTGGTGCAAGAGCACTACGACGCCTCGACGGGCTCGTTCGACGACAAGGCGATCCGCGAACAGCTCGCCAAGGACGGAATGCTCAAGGACAAGAAGGTGATGAACTTTATCGTCACGTTCAAGAAGCGCATCGGCGATTTCGGTGCGGAGAGCGCGTTCAACCGGCTGCTTCCGTTCGACGAGGTGGCAACGCTGAAGGCGGCGAGCGGGTACTTTAAAAAGACGATGGGTTTCAAGGAGATCCACGTGTATTGCATTGAGGAGGAGAGGGAGACGGTGGAGGGGCTGGACGGGGTGGATGCAAAGCTGCTCGAGGTGGCCGAGCCTGGACAGCCGAGCTTTACGTTCTTCAATACGGAGGCGTGATGTGTAGGGTTAACACCTTGGCGACGAATGAAAAAAGATTAGGTTCGTATATAGACCGCTATGGTGTTGAACGATCACAGCGGTAGGTGAGACGTGCGAATCAACGAAATGTCCGTGGAAGAGTGCGATTAGCACGCTCAGAGTGAAATCGCCATCGGACGTTGAGTGCACATTTGTCACGTTCGCTGCACAATGAACCGCTTGTCTCGCTCGCAAATGTACATCTTTTAAATTATACACGTCGAAAAGTGATGGTATGATCACCTCAACAAAATGGGGTGTTTTCAGTGTTCCTTCTTGCCTATAAAGTCGAGCATATACCTGAGACCAGCTGCAACCTCCTCACCTGCGGGTATGATCTGTTTTGGCGGCAGTAAAAATCCATAAGTACCACCGTCTCTCAACTCGACGCTGAAGCTCCACTTTACCCTCCGTTTCTCACCCTCTGTTCCCGGTAAGGGGGAATCGCTAGCGTAGCTCCAATCGATGCTGTTTCCACCACCCTCTGCGTAAACCGCACAAACCTTCCCCGCACTAAACTGTCTTCCATGAACCTTCTTCACCGCCGATACCGCTCCCAATGCCAACTCGAGCAGATCCTCTTCGTCAGCTACAGGTTGGGAACAATCGTAGCTGAAAGGGTACATCATGAGTTGACCGTAGGAATGAAGATCAAAGTACGCGCGAACGTTGTTCTCCTCAACCTGGAGATAACGACCGATAGCCGTCGTCTCTGCGGAACTGAAGGGTGTAGTTCCAGGGTACATCTCCGAACATGGACTTGCCAAAGCAGAAGAAGCGAAAGCAAACCCATAGTTTCGGTTGAGATCCACACCTTTGCAGAAGAGTCCCGAGGGAAACTTGTTCGGCTGTCGATTCTTCCTCCACATCCGGTTTTTGGTCCAGGAGTAGGTGTATCCGTCGGGGTTGGAGACGGGAATGATGGTGATGGAGAAGGTTTTGAGCACGGCGAGTGCGGAGGAGCGAGTCCAGGTGTTCTTCTTTCGTCCCTTTCGAGACTTCTTCTTCTTCATCGTAGTTACGTTGGCGGGAGGACCGAGAGCGGCGTGGAGCAGATCAGAGGCGAAGAAGAGAGAGGTGGAGGTGGAGATCCATTCACGTGCGTGTTGACCGGCTGTGATGAGGATGCCCGTTTTGGGTGCGAGAGAGGTGATGTTGGAAGGGGGAGGTGGGGGTTGAGGTTGCGGATCTTGCGGTGGTGGTGAGGGTGGTTGAGTTGGCAGCCCTTCGCCGAGTTTCAATGCCAGGATCGACCTTCCCTCGTGCGTCTTGCCGATCTCTTCGACCCGAACGTGCCCAGGATAGCTGTTCTCGAGCATGCTCATGTACGCCTCGATCTCTTCCAAGTTGTGATACTGTTTATGCCAATCTCGCGCCTTGCCGACCGACTGCATGTTCGCCTCTGCGCTACGGGACTGTTCTTGCAGGAGCTGATCCAGATCCTCGATCAGCGTCTTGCTCCTCAAATTCTTCTGAAAAGGCTCCATGAGCTGGACCATGGCCTCGTCTGCACTCGTCGATGCACGGAATGGATCCTCATCAGCCGTCCCGCTCGCCATCCTGATATCCACGCATCCAAACGAGGGTTGCGAGTCCGCTCCACATGCAGCACCCAATTTAGCGCCCCACACATCGAGCGCTAACGCATGTGCCTGTTCGAGCAGCTTCTTGTGCTGTGCATCGGATTGCGTGCTGAATCGGATGACCTTCTGACCGGCAAAGTTGACTGGATCGGCGGACGAGGTGGATGCGAATGCGAGTGGATCGTATTGCAGATTGAAGGGTGCTTGTCCGGCGAATGTTGTCGATATCGCGAGGGCGAGAGCGAGAAGCCCTGTCGCGGTGAGGGAGGGACTGCGCATGGTGTGTTGACGAGGGGATTGATGGTGGTGAAGGGTGAGGATGGATAGAGAATTGGTCGTGTGACCTTGGAAAGCAGAGATTGTGGAGCAATCACTCTCCATTCGGCCGGTTGGTTTGAGTCAGAGTCGGAATTCGGGCGTCGCTTGTCTAGAAAAAATATTAAAAAAGAAAAAGTCGTTTTGGAATTTCTGATTTTTCTTCTTGTTTGTGACATTTTTGACACGAGCGAAAGCAATAGCGAAGATTTGTGCCACTGACAGCTTGTCCCCCTCTCCCTCTTCCTCCTCATCGTCATCACCATCGACACCTTGCTCGCTCAGCTCAGATACATCATCGAGCTGCAGCCACCGCAACCATGGCAGACGCTCAAGTCCTCACCCCAGACCAAATCGCACAACTCCTCGCAGCCCAACAACAGTCTGCCTCCACCTCCTCAACCTCAACCTCAACCCCTTCCCAGCCCCGACTCAAAACCTCCTTCAAACAAACTCGCTCCCTCCCGCCCTTCTACACCGGCGGATCCGTAGCGCTTCACCCCTCCGGCACTTTTCTGTACTCCACGCTCAACGACTCGGTATGCGTCGTTCAGGTGTCCACCGGCACGGTGGTGCAACAGTTTTCGCCCGATACCGAGGAGATCACCGCTCTGACGGTGACGCCTTCGGGATCGCATCTCGTCGTCGCGAGCAGATCGCTGGCGCTCAACGTGTACTCGCTGCCCGAGTGTAAGCTCGTGCGGAGTGTGGCCAAGAGTCATGCGAGTCAGGTGAACCTCATGGCGGTGGATCCGACGGGGACCTTGTTGGCGACGGGCGGGAGTGACGGTGTTGCCAAGGTGTGGGATTTGGAGGGCGGATTTGTGACGCATGCGTTCAAAGGGAATGCAGGGGTGGTGAGTGCGTTGGCTTGGAACATGCCTCCCCAGACCACACCTGCAAGTGCTGGAGCGGGGAAGAAGAAGGACAGGAAGAAAGGCGGAGGGAATGGGAGGATCATCCAGCTCCTCACAGGCTCCGTGGATGGCAAAGTCAGAGTGTGGGATCTCAACAACCCGGCTGAAACCAACAAACCCATCGCAACGCTAGCGGGTCACGATTCGGTCGTGAGAGGAATCGCCGTCACCCCGGATGGCGCTAACGTCGTCACCGGTTCTCGCGATCGCACCTTGGTCATCTGGCGTCTACCTGGCGTCAAATCGGGTGTTGTGGCATCTGCAGCTGGTTGGAAGCAATCCGAGACGCTATCCGCAAACGAAGGGATCGAATCCGTCGGTTTCCTTCCCGCTTCGACCTTCCCCGACCCCGTCTTTTACACCGGCGGCTCCTCCGGCTCCCTCCGTCTCTGGTCCCTCGCCACCTCCAGCATCATCGCCGTCCAACCAAAATCCTTCAACGAAAACCTCGCACACCTCGCCAGACAAACCCGCATCCAACGCGCCCTCGCCTCCTCTTCCTCCTCCAGCCGCATCGTCGACCACCTCGACGCCGAAGACGAAGAAACCCGCGCCATCACCGCCGTCCACCTCACCTCCACCCCCACCGGCGTCAACCTGGTTTCGGTGCATGCCGATCAGAACATCGTCGTCCGATCCGTCGGTTCCTCGCACGCTACACAGCTGAAGAAAGTGAGGCAGCTCATCGGGTTCGACGACGAGATCGTCGATCTCGCCATGCTGTCGGCGAGCGAGGTGGGAGTGGAGGTGCAGGAGACGCATCTGGCCGTGGCGACGAACAGCAGGTCGTTGAGAGTGTACACTCTGGGAGAGGAGGAGGAGACGTCGGTGGAACTGCTGGCGGGGCATACGGATATCGTGCTGTGTTTGGACAGGAGTCCGGATCTGAGGTTGTTGGCCTCCGGTGCGAAGGATAAGAGTGTGAGGATTTGGGCGCACGTTCCCAGGTCAAGGTTGGGCTCCGTCGTGCAGGAGGGGGGAGCAGATGATGCTGGGACGAAGGTCTCACGTTACAGTGGCGAAGAGGCAGTGGATGAAGAGGGGGATGGCGAGTGGGTGTGCGTCGGGATTTGCGAAGGGCACGCCGAGTCGGTAGGAGCGATCGCGTTTGCTCGTCGTCCCTCCGCTCCCGGCTCGCCCTACGCGCCCTTCATCGTCTCCGCTTCCCAAGACCGCACCGTCAAGATCTGGGACCTCTCCCCGCTCACCACCCTCCTCTCGCCACAATCCACCACGCGCATCACCCAACCCCTGCACCTCAAATCCCTCCTCACCCAACGCGTCCACGAAAAGGACATCAACTGCCTCGACGTCTCGCCCAACAACGCCATGCTCGCCACCGGCTCTCAAGACCGCACCGCCAAACTCTTCAACCTCTCCTTCCAGTCCCCCACTTCCAAAACCTCGTCTGCAACAGCACGTCTCTCGCCGCTCGCCACGCTCAAGGGCCACAAACGAGGCATCTGGGCCTGTCGCTTCTCGCCGGTCGATCTGGCGCTCGCCACCTCCTCCGGCGACAAGTCGATCCGTCTCTGGTCGTTGAAGACCTTTTCGACGGTGAAACTCTTCGAGGGCCATACGAACAGCGTGCTCAAGCTGGCGTTCCTTTCCGCGGGGATGCAGCTCGCCTCGTGCGCCGGAGACGGTCTCGTGAAAATCTGGAATGTCAAGGAGGAGGAGTGTCAGACGACCATCGATGCGCACGACGACAAGATCTGGAGCTTTGTCGTTTCGCGCAAAGAGGAGAGCATGGTGAGCGCGGCGGCGGATGGAACGATCAAGGTGTGGGAGGATAGGACGGAGGAGGAGAAGCAGGAAAAGAGGCAGGAGAGGGAGGACGAGGTGCGGATGGAGCAGGAGTTTGGCAACATGTTGGTCGAGAAGGATTGGAGGAGTGCGATCGGGTTGGCGTTGCAGATGGGTCAGCCGAGGAGGTTGTTGGGCTTGTTTACGCATGTGAGCAACAGCAGACCGGATGAGGAAGGGAGCAAGAAGAATGGGTTGTTGGCGAGTGTGTTGGCGGGGGAAGATAGCGATGATGACGAGGAGGAGGATGGGTTTGAAGGGTTCGAGCGAGGAGATGACAGGGCGTTGGAAGCCGCTGGAATTCGAACCACCCGTCGCAACCGTGGTGTTTCGAAAACAGCTTCAGCCTCGCACACGTCGGCCAACGCTGCGGACGCCAACTCGATCACCGGCCTCTCCTCCGTCGACACCATCCTCTCCACCCTGCCCGCACCGCTCCTCATCCAGCTGCTCATCTACATCCGCGACTGGAACACCTCCACCCGCACCTCGCCCATCGCCCAAACCCTGCTCCACGCCATCCTCTCCACCCACACCGCCTCCTCGCTCATCTCCATGTTCGATTCCTCCTCCAAGAGTCACCGAGCCGCGCTCGCCGAACGTCTCGAGAACGAGGAGCTCGGGATCGTCGACACGCTCCCCGAGAAGGAGAGGGCGAGACGCAGGAGGATGGAGAAGGAGAAGAACGTCGATCTGGGTACGCTGGTGGAGGGGCTGTTGCCGTACACGGAGAGACACTGGCAGAGGGCGGATAGGGTGATGATCGAGAGCAGTATGTTGGAGTACAGCGTCGAGGCTATGGATACGTTGCTAGGGTTTGATGATGGAGAAGAGGAGGAAGAGGTGGAGGAGGAGGAGGTAGAGGGAAGGACGTTCGGAGAGCAGCTGGGAAGTGAAGGTGAGGGAGATGTCGAAATGACCTCGGACGACGAATCCGCCTAAACTCTTTCAGCATTCCATTCGCATTCAAATCACACAATCCACGCAGCGCACACAATCTTTCCTCCCATGAACTTTGACCGTATTGCTGTCATTCCTTTTTCACGTCTGCTCAACGAACACCACCTTGACCCCCGCCTTCCCCGCCCTGACCAAACACAACCCTCCTCGTCCATCCTTTCCCGGCACCAACTCCTCCTCGCCCACCACATACCCTTCCCCCACCTGCCTGTTGTTGACGTACAACCCTCCACTGGCAGCCAACCTCTTCGCCTCACCTCTACTCTTGACCAACCCAGCTTTCACTACGACCCTCGTTACGTCCACCCCTGCCACATCGTCGCTGTTCAACCTCGCTACGACGTCTTCTTCATCGATGTCGTCGAGGTTGAGCTGAGCCAGCGTAGCCCTTGCATCCCCGTCGATTTTTGTGTGGGAGAACAGCACCTCCGCGATCAACCTGCATCTGCGAACAGCGTCTTTACCCCTAATCAACCGGGTCATGTGATCGGCTAGTGCGGTTTGCGCTTTCCTCTCCTTCTTCCGCCCTTCATGTTCCTGCATCAGCCTCTCCACCTCTCCTACCGGTAGAAGCGTTAGACTTTTCAAGTACCGTTCCACTTCAGCATCGCTGGATCGCAGAAAGAACTGGTAGAACTTCCAATCCGACGTCTTTCCTTTACTCAACCAGACTGCATTTCCTGCACTCTTGCCGAACTTTTCCCCGGAACTCGTCGTCAGCAGCGGCAGTGTCATCCCGTACGCCGGAGTCTCGAGTGATGTCGGGGAGGTTCGACGGATGAGATCTATGCCAGCGGTGATGTTGCCCAGTTGGTCGGAACCGCCGATTTGGACGGTGCACGAGTGGTGGGTGTGGAGGAAGGAGAAATCGTACGCTTGGAGGAGTTGATAGCTGAACTCGGTGTACGACATACCCGCTGCACCGGGCGAGAGTCGCGATGCGACAGATTCCCGAGACAACATCGAAGTCATACGAGAGTGACGGCCGACGGTGCCGAGGAAGTCGAGTAGAGATAGACGGGACATCCATTCGTAGTTGTTCATCATCGTCACGCCCGAGTCGAACTCGCTTCCGGTCTCGGCGAGAAAGTCTTTTGTGTGAGAGAAAAAGTCCCGAATCTGCTGTCCAATCGCAGCTACATTTCGCTGAAGCGTAGAAGCGTCGAGCGCATTACGTTCGGAACTCCGACCGGAGGGGTCACCGATGGAACCCGTCGCTCCACCGACGAGAACGATCGGGTTGTGGTGGAACCGCGCAAAGTGGACGAGCGTCAGGAGAGGCAGCAGGTTCCCCACGTGGAGAGAATCTGCGGAAGGGTCGACGCCAGAGTACACGGTGCGTGGTGCAGCGGAGAGATGCGGAAGCAGAGCGCGAGAGGTGATGTGCGAGACGAGGTTGCGGGATTCCAGTTCGGAGATGAGGTCGGTCGAAGTGGAGGCAGACGAAGAAGAAAGGTGCCGAGGTGAAGGGAGTCGATGCAGACGAGGAGGAGGGTGGGAGGGGAGGATGGAGCGCGATGTTGAGGCTATCGATCGAGGTATTGACGGTCGCATCGTGTCGAAGTGGGAGAGGGCGGATAGGGAGGGATGGTGTAGGGACTGATGGTGTTGTACAATTGGGGAATGTGAGAAGAAACGTCAAATTGAGCCGACTTTTTCTTTTTTGGCGTGTGGAATCGGGACTCGGACTAAGCACAACTCTCGACCAACGTTGCTGCCAACGTACTTTCATGAGGACCCTCATCCCTTCTCAGCAAGACATTCATGTGGTGTCTCTCATGACTCTATATCAGATGCAAGCACACAAGCGAAGATGCAGATGTCAATTCACTGCATGAAGAGCGAAATCTAGGCTTGTTGCGTGTTCGCAAACGAGTTACAGCTCCTCTTCATAATCCTCCCCGGCAGCGCCGTTCACCACGTCCTGCTCCTCCTCCTGCTCCTCCTCCGAATCCATATCCTGCCCCTCCAACAACACATCAAACATACTTCCCGTCCCCTTCCTCTTGACCCCCTCTCCATCCCCTTCCTTGCTCTTCACCTTCACCGCCAGACTCCCGAACATCCCTTGCATCCCCTTGCCCGCCACCTTTCCTGCGCCCTCCTCGTCCCCTCCTTCACCCAACTTATGCCCTTCCAACTCCCTCACCAGCCCCGCTCCCGCACGCGCCTCCTTCTTCTTCAACTTCTTGAGCTTTCGCCTGGCCGCACCGGTCAGCGGTGCCATGGACGCCAACTCCTGCTGCGAGAAGGCGAGCGACAGCTCCGCGGTTCGTTTGGACGTCGAGGTTGCTTTGGAGTGCAGTTTGTCTTTCCACTCGGACTGCGGGTCGGTCGAAGGGACAGGTCCGATGTCGTCGTCGATGGTGTCGAGGTGAGAATGGCTGGAGAAGCCGTCGTCGGATTCGTCGTCGGATTCGTCGGAGGACGAGGAGAGACGCGATCGTTTCCCCAGCGTTGATCGTCGAGACGTGTCGGCTGGTTCGGGTTCAGCAGCGATGGTCGGGGGAGGGACGGGTGGTGCGTGATCGTCTCGGATCTCATCCGAGGCTGCCTCGGCGAACCTAGGCGCGGGGGCGGAAGGCAAGTCTTTACCAACACCTGTTCCGACGCCGAAAACCTCCGCATCCGCTTCGCCTAACAACCCAGCCAGATCGAACGCCTCGCTGAAACCAGATACGATCTTGGAACTCGACTCCAACGCTCCCGCTTCTTCCTCCACTCCCTCTCCGGGAATCTTTGATTCGGTCAACACCGCGGATCGATGCAGTTTTGGCGGGTTGGTAAAGTACTTGATCCTGCCCGAGTTCCAATCGTGAAGAACACTCCTCGCCATGCCTTCCAGATCCAACTTGCCTCCACCTCTCATCCTCCCCCGACCCACCGCCACCCTCATCAGGAAATCCTGCGCATCGCCTTCCTCGAACCAGTCCAGCCCGTAGATCTCCAGCAGCTCTTCCCGCGGCACCCTCGCGAGGATCGCTTCCACCGGCGTGATCGGATCCTCGACCAGTTCGACCTTGACCACGTTGCGGAGGAGAGCGGATTGACGTCGAATCAGGGTTTCTTCCGGACTAGAGGAAGAGTGGTCTGGATCGGTAAAGACGATTCCAGGACAGTCGATGAGTCGGATCGACTTGTCGAGCATGATGCTCTGCAGCACTTTGGTGTGACCGGGAGTGGAGGCGACGGAACAGACGCGCGAACGTTTGAGCGAGTTGATCAGTGAGGATTTGCCCACGTTGGGTGCGCCAAACACTCCAACCGACAGAGAGGTCTTGAGGTTGAGCGAACGAGAGTAGTTCTTGATGAGTTGGAGCAGTGCACCTGCCCCAATTGCTTCGGAGCCACCGCTGATCGATTCTCCCGAGCCGGAAGAGTGGACGGAGAGAGCACCCTGCGAGAGATTGTTGCGCTGAGACTGGGTGGAAGCTTTGAACGCCAAGGTGGGGAAGTCGTGTCGAAGGTATTTGAGCCACGCTTCGACGTTGGATTTGGGGACGAGGTCGATCTTGTTGAGGATGAGGACGATCTTTTTGTTGGAGCGGAGGAGAAGCTGTTCGGTGGAGAAGGAGCGGCAGCCGAGAGGATCGCGTGCGTCGAGCACTTCGAGGAGGACGTCGGCATTGTCGATGACTTTGCGGAGTTCGCGCATGTACGCTTTGAGCGAGCTGTCCCGCCGACCCGTCAGGGTCGGATCCAACTGTATCCCGCTTGTCGAAAGAAATGCGTCCTCGTCATCAACATCGTCGACACCATCTGCTTCGGCAGTGTGTGCGTTCGACGTGGCGGCCGCATCCGCAATCTCGTGCTTCAAC
Organism: Pseudozyma sp. F8B2; assembly: GCA_003004685.1. Taxonomy (NCBI): domain Eukaryota; kingdom Fungi; phylum Basidiomycota; class Ustilaginomycetes; order Ustilaginales; family Ustilaginaceae; genus Pseudozyma; species Pseudozyma sp. F8B2. The sequence goes on along the minus strand of NXFQ01000019.1, from coordinate 418,871 downwards.
CTGGCCGCTGCCGTCGCGCTCGCTTCCGCACCTTGATCCACCTCCATCCCACCTGCAAGCCCCGCTTTACGCTGAGCAGCTATCTGCTGCTGCTGGATCTGCTGCATCTGCCTCGCTTTGCCCTTGTTGATCAGGCTAGTGAACTGGTTCTTTTGAAAGACAAAGCCGGCATTGCTGGTTTGCTTTCCGACGGCGTTGGATGCTCCAGAGGCATTCTTGGCGTGAGATTGCGTGGCGGAGATCTTGGTCTTCTTGCGTGCCTGGCGATCTTCTTTCCGTTGCTGTCGACCCATGTTGGGCTACTTTGCGAGGGGGAAAGAGACGATGTTGTACGAGGAGGGGAAGCAACACTGTTTCGGCTATCAAACAAATCTTTTTGGAAGAAGTTTTAAGATTAGGGTTTTGACACTTTTCTGTGGAGGCGCGAGTCGCAGTTGGATTTGCGTTGATTAGGTAAGCAAGAAGAAGTCGCTCGATTCTCGCCAATTTCATGCACTCTGACGCTTGCGAGTCACGAATCCACGATCATCTTCTTGTACGACCCCTCACAACCATTAATTACCATCGCATCTCTTTACGAATCAACAAGATGGCGGCCACTACTGCCTCTTCAGCAGCGGCCTATCTCTCGGGGCCGTTCCCCTCCGGCCGCGCGCTCACCGAGAACGATGTCTCCCCTACCGTACCCCCGACCCCAACCTCGGACTCCTCCCCGCCGTCCCACCTCTACACCGACCTTCCACCCCACCTCATGCAACCAGACAACACCCCGGACTACCTCCGTCTCATCCTCTCCGCCGATATATACTCGCTCGTCCACCAAACTCCCCTCCAACCCGCAACCAACCTCTCCTCCAAACTTGGCTGCTCCGTCCTGCTCAAACGCGAGGACCTGCAGCCCGTGTTTTCGTTCAAGCTGCGCGGTGCGTTCAACATGATGCAGCAGCTGGACGACGAGCAAAAGAAGAAGGGTGTCATCGCGTGTTCGGCGGGCAACCATGCGCAGGGGGTGGCGATGGCAGGTGCGCATCTCAAGATCCCCTGTACGATCGTCATGCCGAAGGGGACGCCGGAGATCAAGACCAAGAATGTCAAGAGGATGGGAGCCAAAGTGGTGTTGTTCGGGCAGGATTTCGACGAGGCTAAGGCGGAGTGCACGAGGCTGTCGAAGGCGTACGGGCTGACGATCATCCCGCCGTTCGATCATCCTAGGGTCATTGCGGGGCAGGGTACGATCGGGGTGGAGATCTGCAGGCAGACAGACATGTCCCAGGTCGACGCTGTGTTCTGCTGCGTCGGCGGCGGTGGGTTGTTGGCTGGAGTCGCAGCGTATGTTAAACGCATCGCACCGCCGCACGTCAAGGTAATCGGAGTCGAGACGTTCGACGCCGACGCCCTCGCCCAATCCCTCGAAGCGGGCCACCGCGTTCTCTTGAACGAAGTCGGTCTCTTCGCCGACGGTACCGCCGTCCGGATTGTGGGAGAAGAATGCTTCCGCATCTGCCGCGATACCGTCGACGGCGTCGTCCGCGTCACCAACGACGAGCTCTGCGCCGCCATCAAGGACACCTTCGAAGACACCCGTTCCATCCCCGAACCCTCCGGCGCCCTCGCCGTCGCCGGCATGAAACGCTACATCGCCCAGCACAACCTGCAAGGCTCTGGCAAAAAATTCGTCGCGCTCGTCTCCGGTGCCAACATGAACTTCGGCCGTCTGCGCTTCGTCGCAGAGAGAGCCGAGTTGGGCGAGAACAGGGAGGCGCTGTTGAGTGTCGAGATCCCCGAGCAACCGGGTGCGTTTTTGAAGCTGCACAACCATATCAATCCGAGGATGGTGACCGAGTTTAGTTATCGGTATGGGGATAGCGAGCGGGCGCAGATTTTGCTGTCGTTCATGTTGGATGGGGCGAAGGCGAGTACGGTGGAAGAAAGTCAGTCGACGGGAGCGGTGCCTGTTCCGGAGAACATCACCCCAGCCACGTCCAGTGCAGCGGAAGCGCTGTCCTCCTCGACTGCATCGCTCTCGGAATCGCAACCGCTCGCAGCATCCACGCATTCGTCCAGCACCGAACTCTCCTCCATCCTCTCCGCCCTCACCGCCGACGGAATGACCCCCATCGATCTGTCGGGAGACGAAGTGTCCAAGTCCCACCTGCGCTACCTCGTCGGTGGCAAGACGCGCGTCCCCAACGAACGCATCTTCCGCTTCGAGTTCCCCGAACGCCCCGGTGCGCTGCGCAAGTTCCTCGTAGGCATGCAGAGCGGCTGGAACGTCAGCCTCTTCCACTACCGAAACCACGGCGCGGACATGGGCAAGATTTTGTTGGGTATTCAGGCGCCCGAGCAGGACGCGCTGCAGTTGGAGAGATTCTTGCACGATCTTGGGTATCAGTACCATGAGGAGACGAATAACCCCGTGTTGAGGAGGTATTTGGGCTCGGATTAGCAAAGACAATGTTGCAAATTCTACCTTCACATTGAACAAAACCCACGCACTTCAGAACAGCTTCACTTGGTGAACTTTGTTTGTCATTTCTTGCACCAAGGCAGATCGAAAGAGAGAGACGCAGCAATCTATATCCCGCTCACCCCCCTAGTTCAGACTCTGATAACTCACCATAGCCTTGAACTTATCACTCCTGCCCATCAACTCCTTATACCCACCCTTCGCCTCCACCTCACCCCCTTCAAACAAGAAAATAATATCGGCATCCTTGATCGTCCTCATCCTATGCGCGATCGCCAGAATCGTACATTCCCCGTCCTCCCTAATTTTCGCTAGAGTCTGTTGGAATGCCTGTTCGCTCTCGCTGTCGAGCGCGCTCGTGCTCTCATCCAGCAGCAGCAGGCGCGGTTTTCGGATCAGCGCACGCGCGATCGACAGACGCTGCTTCTGACCCCCGCTCAACTGGCTCGACGAGATGAGCGTATCGTACCCATTCTTGAAGCGCAGGATGGTCTCGTGGATTCCAGCGGCTTTGCAGGCGGAGACGATGATCTCGTCGTCGATGTCAGACCAGGACGTGTCCGGGGTGTAGGGTGCGAGGAGAGAGTCGTCTTCGGCTGCCGCTTCCTGTTCGAGCGGTGTGAGGTGGCGGTTTCGTCGTTTGCGTGTCGGTGCGACCGTGGAGGTGGGTGGGTGGAGATCGGGACGCAGTCCGAGGAGAACGTTGAAGCGAACGGTGCCGTAGAAGATGACTGGTTCTTGCGGGACGATGGCGATGTCCCTGCGCAAGATCTGGTCGGAAGTTCGGTCGGTTCGCAGACCATCGACGGTGACGGTGCCCGAGTTGGGGGTGTAGAAGTTCTCGATGAGCGACATGGCTGTCGTCTTGCCCGAGCCCGACTGTCCGACGAACGCGGCGAAACATCCACCAGGGATCGTCAGCGAGACATTCTTGAGCGCAGGATCATCTCGTGTCGGATACGTAAACGACACGTTGTCAAACAGGATTGTCGAAGGACCTTTCTTCTCCACCGCATCCGCCTCCGCAGCATCGACCCCTCCTTCCACACCCTCCTCCTTGTTCATCACCGCCTTGCGCGCCTTCCTGTTCGACTTGGCCTCCGCCCTCTCCCTCTCGATCAGTCTCTTCCTCTCGACCTCCCTCGGCCGCTGGTCCATCAACCGGAAGAAGTTGGCCGCCGAAACATGCGCCTTGCTGAAATCCGGTGCGAACGCCAACAGCTGTCCACTCGCCTGCGCCGAAAACAGCAGCGCCGGGAGAACGATGAAGAACGCCGTCTGCGAGTACCTCCCCTCGGCAATGTTCTGACTGCCCCACCAGTACGCGAATGCGTAGATAAAGTAGCTGATGCTCAATGCCAGAGCCAAGAACACATTCCCGAACAAAAAGTGTCGCATGCTCTCCCGGTACGGCTGTTCGAGCGAGCGTTCGAACTTGAGCATCACATCCTCCTCCCTCCCCAAGCTGGCGACCGTCTTGATGCACTGCACAGCCTCGATGGCGAGCGAGTTCGACTTGATGTAGGCTGTCTCGTGACGCTTCTGGAAATCAGCCAGCACCTTGAGACGCTGGTACCCAGCGGCCAGGATGATGGGCACGAGAGCCAGGATGACGATCGCAATACGCCAGGCGATGGCGAGTGAAACCGAGATACCGGCGACGAGGTTGACGAGGATGCAAAAGATGGTGCCGATCACCGTTCCCGTGACACCGCCGAGGTTGTTGGCGTCGTTCGAGAGCGAAGCGATCATGCTGGCTGGGTTCTTGTCCTGCGCTTCATACCACGTGAGACGCTGGTCCATCATGGTGTCGAACGAGACGCGACGCAGACGGAAGAGTAGACGCTCGGCGACGAGGCCCCAGACGAGACCGTTGATCGAGTAGGCGAAGAACTGGATCAGCGCGAGGATGAAAAAGTAGAGACCAAACTGTCGACCCGATGCACGGACGCCGTCTGCGCCCCGGCATTGCGGGTTGAGAGCTTCGATGACGTGTCCGAACAGCACAGCTTCGCCGGAGTAGGAGCCGCCCATAATAGCGCTAGTGAACAGACCTACGAGGATGTAGGGCCATTCGCGGCGAAGGATCCAGAGGATGCGTTTGAGGATCACGCGAGGAGGGTAGCGACGAGCAGCTTGTTCGAGCTGTGCTTCGGTAGCTTGCTTTTCGGTTTGGTTCTGGTCATCGTCGTCGTCGCTTGCTGTTGCCAGATCGGCGCGACCTTTGCCGGGAGAGGCACCTACGCTGCTGCGACGCGCCAACGTCGACTGGTTCGAGCCACGCGAAGGCGACGCAGAATCCGCGGCAGCTGCATCTTCCGTCTCGTCTCCTTCCGCTACATTGTCCATCCTTCGTCGGCCGCGTTGTTGCTCCTGCTGCTGCTGCGAAGCGTCTCGCTCCTCCAGCTCCTCGTCCGTCTCGTCACCGCTGGTCGAGGCGTCGTCACCATCGTCCTGGTCATCCGCTTTCGAAGCACCAGTGTCCTGCGCAGCCGCCAACTTGTAGTAAAAGCCTCTCTGCGCAAGCAGCTGCTTGTGCGTTCCCTTCTCCAACACCTTGCCTGCGCCCATGACCACGATCTGATCGTAGTTACGAATCGTCGCCAGCCTATGCGCGATCGCGATGGTCGTGACACCTTCCGAGATGCTGTCCAGCGCCTTGGACACCGCATGCTCCGAATGCGAGTCCAACGCCGCCGTCGCTTCGTCCAAGATCAACAACTTGGGCTGTTTGACGATCGCCCTAGCGATGGAGATGCGTTGCTTCTGACCACCACTCAGCTTGCCACCCGACTCGCCGACTTGGCTGTCGTAGCCCTGTGGGAGTCGTTCGATGAAGGAATGAGCGCCGGCGAGCTTGGCAGCTCGAATGCAGAGCGATTTGATCTCTTCGAGCTGTTCGAGCTGTTCCTGTGTTGTGAGCACTTGATGCAGATCGGTGCCGGTTTTCTCCTGGCCGACCTGAGAGTAGGCGAGCACGGTGGAGTGGAGGTGAGAGTGAGCGGGTGATCCGACCAAACCGTGGGCGATGGACTGCATGATGGAGCAATCGAACAGCACGGGCTCCTGCCCCACGACGCCGATCTGGGATCGAAGCCAACGTACGTTGTAGTCGCGCAGATCCGTGCCGTTGAGCGTCACCTTTCCAGCGGTGGGATCGTAGAAGCGCTGCAGCAGAGATGCAACCGTCGACTTGCCGGACCCTGAAAGACCGACGAGGGCGACACGGTGGCCAGCTGGGACAGAAATGCTGAGCCCTTCGAGCGCCTTTTCGTCCGGTCGAGCCGGGTAGGTGAACTCGACATCCGAAATTTCGATGGCGATGTCGTTGACGTCACCTGGCTGAGGCGTGATGCCCCTCTTGGTGTCGGTACCGTCGATGGACGAGCTCTTGTCGATCGTCTCGCGCAGCGCCTCTCCTGCACCGCTGGCTGCCGAGAATGTCTGCAGATACGGTGCGATCTGACCGACGATGAACGACGCATCCAACAGCAAAAAGATGACAGTGTACACCGACCCCACCGTGCTTGGATTGCCCGACGCAGCGATGAGGTTGGAACCGGAAAAGAAGGCCAACGCATTCGCCGAGTACCCGACGAAGAACAAGCTGCCCAACACACACGCAGCGGCCAGCGCCTTGAGCGTACCTTGCTTCCTCGCCAGCTCCAGATGGCTCTGATAGATGTTGGACAGCCTCGGCTGCGATCCAAACGCCTGCACCACGGGCAGATTGTTCAACGCTTCGGCAGCCAAGCTGGAAGCATGCGACAGATGCGTCGACGTGTTCTTCTGCGCCTTGGCTACAAACTTGGATCCCAGCACGCTGACAATCGCGAACGCCGGCAGCAGCGACACGAGCTGCCCAGCGAGCTTGGGCAGTTTGATGAAGGCCACGATGTAACTCGTGACAAAGTAGGAGAGACTCGAGATGAGGATGCCCATCTTTTCGCTGGTGCCGTTCTGGATGGTCAAGAGGTCGGCCGAGAGACGCGTGCCCACTTCACCGGGCTGGAGCTTGTCGAAGAAGGCCATGTCTTGACGAAGCACGGAGCGAAGGTAGCGCTGACGCATCTTGCGGACGAGACGCTCGCCGAGGTTGGACCAGCAGGTGGTGTAGGTCCAGATGAGGAAGAAGTTGACGGCAGCGATGATGGCGATCTTTTCCACCTTGTCGTCGACCGAGGAGATGAAGGCGCCAGGATTCGAGGGACGGCCGCTGCCAGTGTTGCATCCAGTCGAATTGAAGCCGTCGATGAGCTGTCCGAACAGGATACCGATGAGGGGCAGGGGAACACCAGAGCCGATGGCAGCGATGATGCCTACGACGAGGAGTGTGATATCGGTGCGGTCGGCGGCTTTGTAGAGCGCAAAGTAGTTGGAGGAGAGACGGATGTTGGAGACGGCGGACCTGGCGCGCTCTTTCAGGGGTCTTTTCGGCTTAGACTCCTTGCCTTTGCCCTGTTGATTATCGTCGTCGTCATCGGCATCCTCCGGAATGGTGTTGGCGTCTTGGCCGTCGCTGTCGTCGTATGACGTGCGTCGTCGTGATTGAACGTCCGCGTCGTCTGCTGCAAAGCTCGGAACCTGCGCAGCAGTGCTTGGCAGATCGGCAGCATCGACCGACTGACTTGTCGAGAGGCGTGGTCTGCCCCCCGTGAGTGGCGCAGGTATCACAGCAGCAGGTGCAGCCGCTTGGACGTGTCTCCATCTTGGTAATGCATCTGAGCCTGCTGTCACGGTCAAGGAGCGTCTAGGTGCACGAGGTGAGTCCCACGGCTGAACGGTATTGACGAAGTCGCCATCGGCAGACGTCCTGGCCTCGCCAGCGAGCTGCGTTCCAGCGGGGGCCAGAACACCGGGATGAGGAAAGCTGGTACCGGGGATTCCACCATCGGCAAAGGCGCTGAAGGTGGCCCTTTGCGCCCAACCGACAGGGTCGTCGGATCGACTGTTGGAGCGCGGACGTCCACTGGAAGAGCCCGGTCGCTGAGCGTTGTGCTTGTCCCAAGGCTGAGGGCTGCGCATGTTGAGCATCATCTTGGCAGGTGGAGGTGGACCGGGGTGGGCATGGCGCGGACGAACCATGAAGCGACCGTTGCCGAAGCTGCCGTAGGTCGCAGTGCTATCGTCGGCCGAGTTGGAGCGTTTCCTGGTTGTGACGCTCTTCTTGGGCTGTGCGGCGCTAGCCAGTGGTGCGATGCCGGGTCGAGAGGGATGCTGATCGCCTTGCACCGTCTCGGCGGAGGATGTCGAGGTGCGGTTGAGTGAAGAAGACGACGATGAGGAAGTGGTGGCCACTGCCGGAGTCTTCAATGCGGAAGCATCCGCCGCTCCTTGCCGGTTGCTGCTGCTACGAGAAGCCATGTCGACGGATGATCCGGCGGACGGAGATGGTGAGCTGCGCTCCTTCTGTTGGAGCGCTTCCCACTCGAGACGATGAAAGTAGTCTTGATGGTCGTCGAAGGAGTAGCGTGCAGTGGGCGTGCGTGGATCGTTGTCCAGCTGGGAGAGGAAGCTGGCAGAGAGGGAGGAAGGATCTTCTTGGCCGCTGTTGCGATGTGGGGAATCTAGTGGGTCTCGGTCTGAGGAAGCATCTATATCAGAAGAGTCGTCTACGGGAATGAAGTCGCTACCACCGTCTCGGGTTTGAGGGGTTTCGGAGATGTCTGGGTGTGCAGCCTGCTGCTTTTGGGAGTGCGATGGTGAAGAAGGACGTTCGGAGCGACTGTGAAGGGAGTCATGCGCCGAGGACGGTTGTGTCGGCGCGTCGGATGGAAGTGCAACAGCCGAGGATCCCGCAAGGTCGTCTTGACGTAAGGAAGAGCGTGCAGCGGAGTTGAAAAGTGGAAGGGAAGAAACGTGCGCTTCTTGGGCGGCAGATGCTCGTGTAGAGATCGACTGGTCGTTAACGGAAAGGCCATCGGCGAGACCATGATTCATGCAGGGTCCTTGATCTGGCCGTTGCTCGTCGGCATAATCTCGTGCAACGACAGCAGCGGAAGTAGGATCTGCCGAAGCGGCGGACGTGTGTGTTTGTGTTTGCCGGAATGCCTCGTCATTGCGAGCATCGAGCTGCAGTGAAGCATCGCTTGCCGCGGTAGGGCGAGGGGTGGCTCGGGCCGAATCGCTAGGCTGTGATGCTGGTGGATTCGGAACGCTGCTGCTGCTGGCGTCGCCGTCGCCGCCGCCGGAGCTGGCATGTTGTGGTGCAACTGTCAAACGAGCGTTGGACGTCATCGTTTATGCGCGCTTAGCAAAAGCCGCCAATCCCTCGTTTCGACGCGAAAATCCAAGAAATTCGGTCTCGGCTATGCAAGCTGGTCAATCGATCGGGTGTAAGGGCACTAACAATCGGCGATTGAGGACAGGCCTGCGACGCTGCTGAAAGTCGTTTGTCCCTTTGATGAAGCCAACGTGACGTTCTTCAGCGTCTTGCGTCTGCTGTTGGTGCCGAAGAGATGGAGGAGAAAGGTTCAGTGTCAGTCATCCCGCCCTCTGACCCGAGGAAGACGCAATGTTGTTGGCCGTCAAGCGACGCGAAGATGTTGGTAGCGGTCCATTCTGGGCTTCTACTGTCCAGCTCCTCGTCGAACTGCGTGGCCTGGCCAGATCCTGTCTCGCTGCTGCGAGCAGCGGAACGAAGCTATGATCGTGTCCTGTATGTAACAGATGATGTGTTGATCGTCAAAACACTTACCAGTCGAGATGAAGCAAATCTTGCACTGGCCTTCCAGTAAAAGATGTGGTTGCTTGAGCGCGTCTGTTGCGCAACAACACCGAGTCGAAGGAACCTTCACCCAGAAGGAGCAGGTTTCGATGTTGAGATCTGTTGCTGAAGCGAACGTCGTCCGTGGCTGCTGCAAAACGAGTCGTCGGTCGGAAGAAAGTGTCTGTGACCAAGTCGTAGTATCGAGACGTAGTCTCTGCCAGCAGCAAGCGTACGATCACTCGTAGCAGGTCGATACAAAAGATGGTAGAGGTGCAAAGTCAAAGAAGCATCTTCTTACGACCATCCCATCAACAAGTCGGCAAATCTGCCCACGAACAGCCAATCCGAACAAGACTCGAGGGGAAAGCACTTCCGAAACACGCCGCTCTTTGTGTGATGCGACAATCTGATTAGTTCCCACGTCGACCGCCCTGTGCTCTATGTGCGCACGATTCGGCAGCTTGCCTACCAAAAGCATCACCTTATGCACATTGCACGCTACGAAACCTTGGTTGCAGTAGCTCGGACCGCCAACTCGGCTAAAAATGGGGGGAGGAGCCGCCTGAAGACGAGGGTAAAATTTTTATCAGATCACAATGTTTCTCGACGAGACGAGCCGTGCGTGCACTGCAAAGTGCAGCATTGCTCGCGTCGCAGGAAGGAGCGACATGCAACCTCGGCCACGAACCGACAGGCCAAAGCTCACTGTAGTGAAGGAACAAAAGTGACGTCTTTTCGTGCATTAATTGGCAAGAAGCAAGAAGAAAAATGCCGGCGTACAGTATTCGGCTGGCACTTCTCGCTAAGCGTCTCGTCAAATCTTTTTTTTCCTCTTGGCATCCATACAAGAAGCAAATAAGACGAGAGAAATCAGATACTGTGAAAACTTTTTTATCAGATCATCTCGGAGTTGCAAATGCCAATGTTCTCGTCCGGAAAAGGCTGTCCCCCAGCGCTGCAACCCGAGCGTATAGGGTTTATCAGATTAGCTCCGAGGTGTGCCAAGAACGAACAGTGTGTTGAGGATATGCGTGCTTTCTCTGCGTCGACCAGCTTGAGCCTTTCCAGTGACAGACCAATCGATTACCGCGCGTCCTTCTCTGCAGCATCTCCCTCCTGGTTCGCCTGAGTTCCCACCACCGAAACCCCCCTCTCGTCCCCCTCGCCTCTCGCCAGCAACCGCAACCAATCATCCCCGACCTCGCTCTTCAACGCCTCGATCCTGCGCCTCAACGCATCCGACTTTGCTTTCCCGCTGTTCCCGTTCGTCGCTTCTGCTGCAAACGAACTCTTCGGCTCAACACCGCCGGGGTTGTGCGGAATGCTCGTTACGTGGGATCTCGTGTCCTGCGCTGCGGGAGAGGTGGAGCTGGCGAAGAGGTCGGATGCGGTTCGACGGTCGGCTGCATTGCGATGCTTCCTGAGGGATCGCTGTTTCGTCGAGGACGAGGATTTTGAGAGAGTGGATCCTGGAGGGAGGGCGAAGAGCAGAGTAGAGTGTGCTGCTAATGCTGCCGAGTGATGTGGTTCGACTGCGCTGTTGGCTGGTTCCTCTTGGACACCAGCGTCAACAGCTTTCCCCTTTCCCAGACTTGAGGATGACACTACTTCGCTCTTGTCTCCGCTTTCTGGTTCAGCATCGACAGCTGCACCACCGTCTCTAGCCAACGCCGCTTGCTTGATGCGATCCGACTCGGTCAGCGTCCTCTGTCGCGTCGAACTGAATGGCTTTTGCGGCGAAGACTCCAGTTCGACCACACGTTGGTTCCTCCTCCTTGCGGCTCCGCTCGTGGCTGCCTGACCGCCGCTCGTTCGACTGCGTGACCCGGACCGTGATCTAGACGTTGACCCTGCACCCTGCACCCCCAACAGATCACTTCCCCTTCCCCTCGCCGTCTCCATCACTTTACTCTGCGCTCGCCTCACGTTCCTCACCACCCCGCTGGTCGTCGCAACATCCTTGGCCAGCTGCGCTTCCATCTCCTCCCCCCTCATCCTCCCCCTCCCTTCTCCCTCCTTCCCGCTCACCGCGGGCAACCTCTCGCTCACCCTCTGCGCCTCCCACCACCCCAACCCCTCCCCATCCAACTTGACCGCCTTTTCCCTCCCCTCCCTCGCAAACTCGACAAAACACTCGACCCTCCAATCCACGTACTCCTCCACCAACGCATTCCCGCCCCCGACCCACACCTCCTGCAACCCCTTCAACACCGCCAGTCTTCCCACCTCCCCTGCTTCGTAAATCGAGTTGTGGCGAAGATCGATCCTCTGCAGTGCGAAAAGGCGCTCTACACCGCAGAGCGATTCGAGTCGGTTGTGCGAGAGGTTGAGAACGGTGATGTGTGGGATGGAGTGGTAGATGCCCAGGACGGAGTCGATGAGGTTGTCCGAGATGTTGAGAGAGGTGAGGGAGGGGAGGTGGGAGAGGGACGGGGGGATGGAGTTGAGAAGGTTGGAGGAGAGGTCGAGATGCGTCAAGGAGGTGAGCGGGAGGAGCGGGAGGATGGGGATCGAGGTGAGCGCGTTGGAGGATAGGTTGAGGTAGCGCAGGGAATGCCAGGCGAAGGAAGGCAGGTCGGGGGGTAAGGTAGGGATCGGATCGGGAGAAGATGTCGAGGCTGCCTCTGTGCTTTCGGCGAGATTGTCTTCGGTGTCGGTGTCGGTAGCAGTCGTGGCTGAAGCAGACAAATCCATCCCGCTCGATTTGGCATCCACCTTTTCACCCCTCCTCCTCCTCGCATCCCCCACCACCAACCCCACCACCAACCCCGTCAGATCCTCCACCCCACACCTCCTACACGTCAACCCCCTCAACCCCACACACACCCTATCCCACCCCATCAACGTCCTCGGATCCACCTCGTCCAGCTCCAGCATCTGCAGATTCCGAAACACATCCAACGGAACCGCCGACTGACCCGGACAATCCTCGAAATCCTGCACCAACCTCCTCGGCGGCACAGGACCTAGCCTCAAACTGGGGATCTTTGTGAAGCACGAGTAGATGTACTTGAGGTCTTGGGTTGGGTCTGGTTTGGAAGCGGAGAACCAGGAGAGCGACGAGTTGAGGGAGGAGGAGACGACGCTGATCCGGCTGCGCATCGAGCTGATGGACATGGTGTCGTCGATGCGCTTAGACGAAGGGGTGGCGGAGACGAAGGAGAAGTAGGAGATAGGGCGGGCGGAGGAGGGAATGGACGTGTCGAGGGAGCCGACGGGGAGCGAGAGCTCTTCGAAGCGGATCAGCAGGTAGAAGAGGTTGTGCGGGTTTTGGCGCAGCAGCATGGGTCGAGCGGCTGGTGCGGGTGCGGTGGAGGGGACGCCGGCGGTACCGAGGCTGACTACGTTCCAGAATGTTGAGGAGAGCGAAGCTGCGGATGGGTCGGCTTTCGCAGCTGCGTTCCTCTTGGCTGCCGCTGCCGAAGCCGCCGCGTCGCCGAGCTTGGACTCGTGGATGCGCAGCCACCTGGCATATTCGCCAATGTATCTATCGCCGGGTATTGAATCCATTGTTGTGAGGAAGCGACAGGCAGCTTGAGTCTATCGCAGCCTGCTAGTGTATTGAGATGTTGACGATGTGGTTGAAAGCGCTGCAGATCTGCTTTAGCGTGGAACCGACTGTGGTGACCAGATCGTTCGAGGCGGCGGTATCATGGTGAGTACATGGTGCAAGGTCGAGTTGGTTACCAGCAAATTCGAGATCCGGCCTTCGTCTTCCGCCTCGTCGATCTGATCGGCGAACCGCGATCTGTGATGCTAGGGCGATAGTGATGACGGTTGTTGGTCAAGGAGAGGGGCCAAGCGTTGTACGAGGTGCAACGCGACTCGGGCCGTGCATTGGACCGGATTTCAGGGTCTTGACAGCAAGCCACCACCGCTCCCACATCGGGCTCCTTCCCATTCCAATCGCGTGCATCGGGTGATTTCACTTTCTTCCAACGATTCTTCTTCCTGACACGATCAACCAACAACTGCAGACGTTGCTACTCCCCTTCACTCCTCTCCCTCTCCAACCTCGTCGTCCTCACGCCAAACCTACAACGATGCTGTCGACGTCAACAGCCGCTCTGCGCACCCTGCGCACGAGTCGCATCTCGCTGTCCTCCGCGTCCTCCCTCAGACGATGCCTCTCCACCTCCTCCCCGCTGCTCACCCCCGCAAAACCTTCGATCAAAGCCATCGCCGAGCTGCGCAAGCTCGTGCCCGGAACGTCGATGCTCAAAGCCAAAGAAGCGCTGCTCGCGTCCCGCTCGCCAGCCACACCTGATCTCGACTCGATCCCCCTGGCGCTCGGATGGTTGGAAGCGGATCGCAAGTCCACCGGAGCCAAGAAGGCCGACAAAGTAGCCTCTCGTTCCGCTCGCGAAGGTCTTATCGCCGTAACCATCCTGTCCGACGGCCTACCTAGCTCGGTCGAACTCAAGGGTGAGCTGAAAGCGGAAGCGAAAACCGCGGGAATCGGAGCGACGAGTGCCGCAGCGGGGGCCATTGTAGAGGTGAACTGCGAGACGGATTTTGTCGCCAAGAACGAGGTTTTCGCTCAACTTGTCAAGGATGTCGTTCATACGGTGGCGTTGTTCCCCGGGCTTGCGGCCGAAGAAAGTGCGGGGAAGGGGTTGGTGGAGGTGCCTGTGGAGAAGCTGTTGGCATTCCCGCTGTTGTCGAGCAACCCGCAAGCGGTCGGGTCGAGTGTGGCACCGAAGACGGTGGGTTCGGAGATCATCGATGTCGTCTCTCGACTTGGGGAAAAGATCTCGATCGCTAGAGCTGCAGCCATCGTACCCCCCACCATCCCCGCTGCTGATGCTGCGAGACGATCCGACAGCGGTACGGCGAGAGGTGGATCGATCGTCGAACTAGCCAGCGCCTTCGCGCACGGTGGATCGGCCGGATTCTCCACCCCCAAAGACACCGCTAAACCGGACTACCTCCTCACCAGCGGCAAAATCGCTTCCCTCATCGTGACGCGATTCGCCAGCCCAACCCTACCAGACTTGCTGGAGCAAGGTTCGATCCAGCCGGGAATCAGAGCTCTCACTCGAAGTCTCGCTAGACAGGTCGCTGGTCTCGAAACAAAGTCCATCGACAACGCGGCGGCGACAGAGGAGGGTGATGTTAGTAGCGCACTGTACAGGCAACCGTTCATGATGCTTCTTCCTGCTGCAGCACCGGAGGAGGAAAGCAACGCTCAACCCGTTCGACAGGTTCTTTCCGCCTGGGCGAAGCACAACAGTCTCACCAGCGATGGAGACAATGCAGTCGAGGTGATCGATATGCATCGATGGGAACTGGGAGAGACAGCTGCTCCACACGACGACTCTGCCCCTGGGTTCGCCGATGAAGTACGAAAAGCTGCTGGCTTGGCCTAATCTCACTCACAAACGCAATCCACATTCTTCCACACCCCTCCAGCCCTTCGATCAAACCTCCCGTCTGTGTAACCAATTTTCTCGTGAACGCACTACAAAAGATCGCGCGGACTGTACAAGCAGTTCAACTCCTTGAGAGCCGCAAACCTGCGCACCGTCCTACCCGCCTCGTTCGACGGATAGCTGTACACGGCAAGCACCTGTTCCGCCTCCAACCCATACTCGACCGGCCTCAGCAGACGATTATGGAATCGTCTCAGCGTTTTGATGCTCGACCGTTCGCCGTTGTACAGCGCCTTTGCATCGACACACGGCAGCAACACCTCGGCAGATCGTCCGTGGAACAGCATAGGTATCGCTGTCCTCCTCACACCCGCCTCGCCACCGTCACCCTGCTGCTGCTGCTTGCGAGCGACCAACTCGGAATCCACCTCTTCGAGCATAAGCGCGAAGCGGAAGCAGTGCGACAGCGACTCGCCCTCCTCGTCTCCACACTTGACGCAGAAGCGTTGGTCCAAGGGAAGAACGCGTTTGCAGGCGTTGCACTCGACGCGACCCCACTGCTCCACTTTGGCGGGGTTGGTGGAGATGATGCGTGCCTTGACTTTGAACATACCAGGACAGAGAGAGGTGGTGGGAAGTGAGGCGAGCGCGGTCAGCGGGATGGATGCGGGTGCGTTGCATCGCAGAAGCGGTCGACGCTCTTCCAGAGTCGCACCAGGCGGTCCCATGAGGAGACCCGGCTTGAGATCGGGGGTCTCGATGAGCGAGAGCTCGTCCTGTGAACGATTGCCGTTGCCGTTGACGCTTGCGCCGAGCGGTGTCGAGGCTGTCCTGTCTATTGATCTGGACGGCGTCGCTTGCTGCACTGCACGAATTTGACGCTGAGCAGGAGTGGGGAACGGTGGCTGTGTCGACGATAAGGGGCTCGCGCCGGTGGCCGCGGCTAGTCCTGCTCGCGCTGTAGGGCCGACGGTTCTCGTCGCTGTCGACGCAGACTCGAGAGGTGCTGCGGATGTCTTCGGCGCTGCAGCTTGATCGTTCGCAATGCCAGGACTGGCCTGCGCGGCACCGCCGCTCCGTGCTGCTGAAGTCGTATTGGATGCAGGCGGCGAAGGGCCAGCTACTGCTTCGTGTACCGCGTCTTTTCCCTGCTCGTTGTGCTGCGCTTGTCGCCCATTACCCTGTGCTGGCTGCGAAGATTGGCTGTATTCGCGCTCAGCACGGTCGGCAAACGCCTCCTCCTCTGCGGTCATGAGCGTCTCCATGAATCGTGCACGTCGCTGTTCGAGGTCGATACGTGCTTCGTCGGTAGGCTTGAGCGTGCGGATCTTGATGCCGCTGTCTGTGCTGCTGCCCAGACCGCCGGTGAGTAGTCCACGCGGGTTGAGTTTGGGACGGACATTCTGGATGCGAATGATGTCTCCGGTCTGCAGGCCTTCGGCGATGGTGGCATGACTATCCCACAAGCTGATCTGGAAGACGTGGCCCCAGCCATCGGTATCGTCCGGGTAAGGGATGGTGCTCTCGACGCGCAGATACTTGTCATTGCCGCGAAAGAAGAGCGCGTGGTTCGTATAATCGGTGACGTACAGATCGGGCGCGAGCGTGTGAGTGTAGACCTTAAGAACCTCGACGACGGTATCAAAAAAGGTGTTCTCGCCGACATCTCGGAGCTTGAGGGTAGGGCGAGAAGTTCTGGTGACAATGTTGGCGTCGACACCTTGGAGTTCGGAAAACCAATTGGCCATGTCGCGGAAATGCTCCATCTCGTCTGCGCTGCACTCAGGAGGAGTGTGAGATGCGAGGGGAAAGTTGGACGAAGCACGAACGTCGCCGGAAACGGGATCGTAGGTGGCCCAGCTCCACTGGGCAGCCGACTTGCCGACGGCTTGGGGCTTGTTGGAGAACATCTGTATCTGGACGCTGCGGACGGCGATGATGTGGCCTGGAGCAATGTTGTGCGGGATGCGTTCTGCCTGCTGTGCAAAGAGCATGACGGTCATGGATCGTGCCAACTCCTTTGCGTAGCCGGTACCGGAGATACAGGAAGCATCGGCGATGGTGATCTTGATGCTGAGATCGCGTGTACCGCTGGTAGATCGGCGAGGGTCACCTGCTGACATGACGACGCCGATGATGCTAGCTCGTTCGCCGTCGCGGACCATGGACATGGGTGTGTAGAGGCAGTTGCCCATTCTGCGTGGCTTGACATTAGGAGCATTGCGACGTTGCTGCGGTGGCGGTGGCGGTGCGATCGAGGCTTGGCGTGACGTAGCGCGTGGTGTCGAGGCAGCTGGCTGTGCTTCGCTCTTTGTCGCTGGAGCCGACGCGGAAGCCCTGGATGGCTGTATTGGCTGGGGTGGTGGGGGTGGTAAGGATACGAATGTGGCTGCATTGGTGGTCGCGACTGCATTGGGCTGGGCGTTGGCATTGATGGTGGGAGCAGGGGTTGAGAACCAATCGCTGAGCTGGCTCGGAGGCGAAGGCTCGAGATGCGTGGCTGAACGTTGCTGTGGAAGCGGAGAGGGCTGTTGAGCACGTGGACTGGTCACGGCTGGTACTGGTGTTGCTGAGGATGTGTTGTTGAGGTAGGCTGTTGGAGGAGTGGCGAGGTGCTCGATCCAGATAGCCGAGGTAGGGGCAGTCGGATCGGACGAGGGAGGCTGAGGAGACATCTTGAGGACAGCTTTTTGGTTAGCAAAGGAGACTCGATGCGGTGCTTCTGATGCGTATGAAAGGTCTGCTGCAAAGCCAGAGAGGTAGACGACAGCAGGAGGACCGAGGCGATGTAGGAGGAGGAGAGGCTCGGATACCTTGGTCGCTAGCTCGTCGTGGAAGGTGACGTGGAGGAGCGAGCGAGAGGAGGGATCGTTAGGGTGAATGCAGCTGAGCTCGATGGATAAGGTGTTGGCAGAAGTGGAGCCGGTTGGAGGGTCTGCCTTGACGAGGTGGCCGCAGACACAGAAGGCCGCGCCTCTGCCGTAGCCGACGCTTTCGATCCAGCGCTCGAGATGGACGAGCTTTCCTAGACGATCCTCTTCGGCTTCTGTAAGGTAGCGTGCGCGCTTGTGAGCGGTATTGACGGCGAGCTCGGCGGTTTGTTGGCGGTTCATGGTGGATTGGTGCGTAGAAGCCGTGTTGGCTGTTGAAGTAGCTGCGGCGGTGGATTGCGGGGGTGGTGCGGGAGTATGGTCGCCTTCGCTTTGCTCCCGTTTGGGACCTTTCCTCTTGCGCGGCATGTTTGGCAAGCAGGTAGGACGGAAGCAGATCGAGCGGATGATGAGGAGAAGAGGGTGTGCAAGTGTCAGCTCCATGATCAAGGGTCCCTTTGTCCAACACTCGGCTGCAGCTCAGCCTGTCAAACTTGCAAACGCGTAAATTGATTGGTGCAGCAATGTCAGATTCTGAAAACCATGCATTTGCGAATTAGTTTGAGGTGTTGCTTCTGCACTCAAACATTCACGCGACGCGTTGTTGGAAGAAAAGAGACACTGTCCGCGTAGAGTGCAGCATCGAGAGCAGCAGCAATGTTCGGATAAGCTCCAACCTCGGTCACGATTACAGCCTCGACACTGATCTAGACGTGAATGTCATGTGCTTGAGGGGTGCGTCGACTCGACATGTGGACAATTCACATCGGCACAGACCGCACTTCCCAATAAAGCGTCGCCGCGTTAGGGCTCTTGCTTGGTCGGATGTGCCGTCTATGAAGCAGCGAGCGCTGTCCAAGACTTGAATGGGAGAAGAAAGACCCTGAATCGGAATTGGCAGTCGTGAGACAGCTGTATTACAAACGACAATCCACTGCAAGACCAAGCACCAAACAGCATTCAAGCAACAATTCGCGCTTCGGAAGCTCCGTTGTCGGTCTGACCGGCCCTGCTGGGCTCACGCAGTTGAGCTGAACTCGGCGTGTGGGCCGGTCTCTGATTCGATCGATGCCAACAGAGACATACACAGCCGCCTCGATTTGCTTTTGGCCGGACAAGCCGAGACCGTGCGAGTAAATTATATACAACATGACGAGGCGAGCAAGCTGACAGATCCCTTGTCAACTCAAACTTCCGCTTGTGTCCCGCTGCGCGCTCGTCACACAACTCAGCTCGCTCTGATTCCAATTCGACTTTCCATGTGACTTTCGCTTTCCTCTCTACCTCTCTTTCCATTCAGCATCCCCCATCCGATCCCTTTCCGCTCCCGTCGACAATATGGCTGGTCCACCAAAGTCGTCCGTCTTTGTCGACCTCACTGGCGGCGACGACGACGGTGATGACTCGCTGTCTGACCTCTCCGATGTTCCTGATCGATCCACTTCCCCCTCGTCCAAGCCAACATCAAAAGGAGCAGCATCGTCGTCTTCCAAATCCTCTGTCAACTCTGCCCTCAAACGATCCGCATCCTCTTCAAACGTCGCCAAACCATCCTCCAACGGCTCTGCCAAACCAAAGGCGAGAAAGTCGGAACCCACCCCACCCTCTACTTCCACTGCCCAACCAGAGTCCGCCAAAACCAAAGGAAAGCGCAAACAAGATGGCGCAGATGCTGTCGATCCCAAACAAGCACAGTCGCGCTCTGCACCCATCAGCGATGTCGTCCGATCACGGACACATGTCAACGACCCCGACGGGCCATTGAAGCTTTGCCACCAACACCACCAGAACTGCAAAGGCGCCCTCCTCGAGTGCACCTTCATGCGAGCTCCTGGAAAGCGATGCCAAGGTCGCTTCTGCTTCTCTTCCCTCAAGCGCTTCTACGATCAGGATCCAGAGACCATCGTCAAATCCAACCGCATGATGATCAACCCCGCACAGCACTGCCCGCCAACCGAGACGAAGTACGCCTGGAAATGCCCCAAGTGCCGCGGCAAATGTGTCTGCTCCGTCTGTCGTAAAGCAGCCGGCCTCGAGCCCCTGGGCAGACCCTTCGGAAGCAAGAAGCCAAAGGATCCCGCCACCGACGATGCCGGCCAAGCCAAGTCAACTCAAATCAAGGCCAAGCCAAACGGCGACACGCCAAAGCAAACTTCCACCGCTACAGCAAAGACGAAATCGAAGCCCAAAGATCGCACCCTCGCCGAAGCAGTGGCAGCGTCACACAAACAGGACGGCAAAGCAAAGTCAAAGGCCAAATCGCCCAACGCAACCGAAGACGTCGAAGATGATGGCATTTCGACCCCGCCGCCTCCAGGCAGCAAACCCAAAAAGACAGTCGCCAGCCTGCTTTCTACCTCGGTCGTCCGCGCACCCGTCCTCAAACCTCTCAAGCCACCCGCCCAAGTCGCACCTCCCGTCTTCGAACTCATCCCCACCAAACTGCCCCACGACAACATGCGCGCACGCATGTGGATCTACGAAAGCATGATTCGCTTCGACAAGTTTGGCCTCAACAGGACCGTCCTTTCGCAGCTCGACAGGTTCGAGCACTGGACGCACTCGATGGCGCAGGATATGCTCGCCTGCCTCCTCAAAACCATCGCTGGCATGAGCAACATCGAAAGGGGCCAGCCTACCAAACCCTTCGTCCGAGCCATCACCTCCTTCCGCACCCACGGCAAGAGCTTGCAACGCGGCGAGCCGTGGTCAGCTGCCGTCGAGTTGCTCCACATCCTCGGTCTCGAACGCACTCCGCTCGCCTTTGTCGAGCACGATGTACCCGTCGAGGTCGAGGCAGCCGCTGCGGAACGTTCGCCCTCACCGCCACCCGCCACGCGTCTAACGCGAGCACGCAGAGCAAAGGAGACCAACCAGTACGAGATTGCGCGCCAGCTCTCGCTGCTCGACAGCTGGGAGGAGGACGAGTTCGGCGACGTCGAGGACGCGGATGTCTTGCCTAGCAAGCGTCGACGTGCCACCACCAAAAAGTCCATCTACGTCTACGACGACCCCAGCGACGACGAGAGTATGGATGATCCGGACGACGCTTCTCGCAGCCGTCGATCTGGACGCGCACGCAAAGCTGCTGAGAAGGAATCTGCGCCAGAGGTCAGGCTTACAGGACGACAACAGGCAATCAAGCTGCAACAGGAGCAGCAGAAGGAAGAGGAGGCTGCAGCAGAGAAGCACAAACAAGAGGAGGATCAGGAGAAACGTCAGGCCGAGGCGGCTGCTCGGAAACGCCGCGCGTCCAACGGAGACGGAGCCAGCAGTGACGGTGGCGCTGTCAGCGAGGCGTCGGACGACGAGCATCGCCAGACCAATGGTCGCGCTCACAAAAAGAGGCGCAGGCTCGTCGCCGGTGAAAGCTCGGATGACGAGGCCGACTCCGACAACGACAACGACGTCCACCACAAGCGCGACGGCAACGACAACGACGCTGACGACAAGCAAGATCCGCGCGCCGAGGACGAAGAAAAGCCGACCGAAGCCCCCGATCTCGAGACCAAGGTGTCCATCCTCTCTGCGCTCATCGATGCCGCCGTCATGGCCGACAGCGTAGCCGAAGAACTCAAGCTCGCCGCCGACAACATCGCCGCCATGGACCGCGAGCACCGAGCGGCCAACCTCGAGATGGAGAAGGAGATGGTCGACGAGCTCGCCGAGCTCAACCGGCGCGCGCCGAGCATCGTCTCGCCCGAGTATCAGAAGTGGAAGGCGGAGAAGGCGCAGCTCGAGCAGGACCACGCCTGGCGCAGGCAGGATGCGAGGGTGACGGGCGAGCTGGCGGTGGACACGCATGCTCTGCGGACGGGACCGTTGGGTGTGGATGTGGATGGTCGCGAGTATTGGCATTTGCGAGAGTATCAGGAGAGGATGCCGAAGTATACCGAGGGGAGGTATGCGTGGTGTTTGGTGGTCATGGGGCCTGCATTCCCGAGCGATCCGAATCGGGTAAAGGAGGAGGCGAAGGATGAAAATCAAGGGGATGCTAGTAAGGGAGATGCAGCTGGCGACGATGGAGTGGGGGAAGATGGAGACGATAGCGGGCTCACTTCGCTCGATGCATCCACCACCACCGCCGACGACACCAAACCCGAACTTCCCGACCCCACGGACGAACAGCATCCCAACCTCGGCCTGCCCCCCTCCAGCATCTGCATGGGCGCCAACGATCCCTCCACCATCAAAACCCTGATCGACTACCTCCGCTTCCGGCTCGAGCACGTCGAGTACCAGGAAAACGTCTCGATCCAGCAGCGCGAAAAGGCAGCTCGTGGCGACCACCCCTCCGAAGCGGCAGCCGAGAGCATGTACAGCATCCGCAAAGCCAAACAGACGCTCAAGGATACGCAGGACGAGAGACGGAGGCAGGTCGAACAGCTGATCAAGCGGCTTGGAAGTTCCAAGGAGTACTTTGCGTGGCATCGCGAGGAGGTCGCCCCGTGAACAGAGAGGTTCCGAGCATTGTCTTTGCCGTGTTGTGTCAAGCGCAATGAGATTAAAGCAGCGATGAATGGGCTGTCATTTTGTGGTGAATAAGTTAAGAGAGAGACAGCTACGTGTGTGAACGATCACTTTTCTTCGGCGAGGGGAGGTACATCTCTATCCTCGTCTGCGTTGTCCACGCCGAGCGTCTCGCCATCCAGTGGACCGTCTGCGCTTCCATGCATTCCATTCGCCTGATCCGCATCCCTTCGTTCAACCATCACGTGTTCCAACTTGGCCTTCAACTCGAGCAGCCCCGCCTCCAACACCTCGCACCTCCCTCTCAACTCCTCCTTCTCCCGTCTCACGACCTCCCTCTCCTCCTCCACGCCCTTCAGCCGCTCCACTCCCTCCTCTACCAGCCTCTTCTTGTCCTCTTTCGCCGCCTTGCACCTCTCGACCTCGGCCTTCAACTCCTCCGTCAACCTCTCCCTCTCCCCCTCCAACATCTCACACTTGGCCTCGAGCTCGCCCAAACTCTTCTCCGTAGCCTCGACCAGATACACCATCTCATCCCACCTCCCCAACAGCTTCTCCATCTCGCCCCTCTGCCTCTCGTACTTCAACACGTCGGCATCCCAGTATGCCAAGCACTCTGTCAATTGAGCGATCTTCTTTTCGTACTGCTCCAACTTGGCCAGCTTGGGCTGGTCGCTCTCGTGTTTCGTCTGCAACTCGAACAACGCTGAACCCGATTCCTCCAGTTGTCGTGTCAAAGTCACAATCTGAGCTGCATTCTCCTCGGCTTGCGCTTTGAGCTGCCTGGCTTCCGAAGTCCAAGCTTTGCGTTCCTCTCGATATGCTTTAAGTTTGTTGTTCAGATCCGCCTCCCACTGAACGTGGCGTGTCTTGGTGGCTGACGCTTCCGCACGGCACCTTTCCAATTCCGAATGCTGCGCCGCGTTCGACGAGCGAAGCGTGCGCACGGTGTGATAGAGGTTCTGTCGTTCCGCTTCGAGCGCCGTGTCCGTCACCTTTTCACGATGAAGTCGTCCAATATGTCGCAGATGCTGCTCTTTGAGGTAGAGCTCAAAGTTGAGTTCGTTGCGGAGCAACAGGTTCTCACGTTGAAGGAACGACATGTTTGATGCATCGCTGCCAAGACTGCTAGCGGCCGCGGTGGACATAGTCGTGTCATACGACGGGATCGCCAGGAAAGCTCGTTCGCTGGATGCTGGTTGAGGCGTCGACGTTGGATCGAGGGGCAGGTGGCTCGATGCCAAAGGATGCCTTCCGGTCGACGTGGGCGAGAGCGGCGTCGCAGGGCTCGTCGAGTTGTGATTGGACTGCAACGACGACAGCGAGCCGGAACGCGAGCGTACGCGAGCAAGCGAAGCATGCGTGGCCGGAGACGCCGGCATCGATGATGGCACGTGCGAAGCACTAGAGCTGCCCATCGCCGTCACAATAGCAGGCGTCGCCGCCGCTGCAGCGCTAGCAGCTGGAAGCAACCTCGACAGCGTGCCACTCGCCGTCATACCGCCTGCTGCTCTTCCATGTACCGGTGGCGTCGCCTCATCTAATCGTTGCGCAGCAGCCCCCATGGGCTGCGTCGTGGATCCGAAGCCAAACGGTGTGGATGCGCTGATGCTCGCAGCCTCAGCTGCTGTCGTAGAGGGCATGAGCGGTGCTCCCGATCGCAACGACGCGTACGTGAGCAAGATGTCGTCGGGATTGACCGAATGAGGCAGTCTCTGAAACTGTCGGGACGCCGATCCGCCAGGCGAAGAAGGATGCAACAGAGCTGCAGTGCTGCGTCGTCGTCCCATGTCGTAGCCACCCAGCCTGGCTTCGGATGAAAACACGGAAGCGGTCTCGTCGTCGTGGGGCTCGTAGTGGCCGAATGAGCCACCTCGCTGTCGCTCGGCCTGCACAATGTGCGAAGAATTGACGTCGTGCCACTTGCCCAAGAATAGACCGAGACATTCGGCGTTGATGTCGGCTGAATCGTGGTCCAACCAGCGCTGCTTGTCGGTCAACTCGGTCTCTGCGTCCATGGTGATGATGGCGGGATGGATGGTGTGTCGACGGAGGATGGGATCCGAGCGACTCTGAACGGCGACCTCGTCTATCATGTCCTCCCAAGGCCCTTCGAAGGGGCTCTCAAACGATGCTTTGCGCAGATAATCGATGGGCGAACGCAAGAAGCGAATGACGTTGCACGGGAAAAGACCGTAGACGAAGGTGAACAGATGCTCTGCGTTGGGCGGCGTCGACATGGTGGTATCGAACGACGATTCGAGCCGGTTCCACCGCAAAGAGGGCTTGATGTTGAGGCGCTTGCTCAGACGATCGATCTCGGTGAATTCTTCGTCCTTCTCTCGGCGGATTTCTTGCAACTCGGGATCGTCACCGACGCGGCTCTCCCAGCCGTGGCCTAGACGTCTCCAGTCGACGATGCGCGCAAAGATGCTGAGGAGTGTGGGTAGTCCACCCGCACCTCCGTTGGCGATCCAATTAGGAATGTGGGGGATGAGCATGATGAAGGCAGTGACGCCGATAGAGACGCAGGTGGTCGAGGTGTCGAGCTGAAGCGAGAGGATGAGCATGCGTGGGAGCGCCGTCGAAGTGATGTGGTAGGCGTGGATGGGATATAGACGCAAGAAGGTGGAGAGCAGGAAGAGGAGCGGAACACGAGCAGCTGGATCGTTGAACGACTCGGCGATGTGGTGGAAGAATTCCTTGGGTCTTTCGTTGCTATAGACGAGAAGGATGGATTCGAGGTTGCCCTTCCAGACGATTGCGCCAGGGTCGCGAATGAGCAAGCTTTGACTGAGATCTCTCGCGACGCCGTGCTCATGGCCTGTGGTGCCAGGCTTGTAGGCGTCCGGAGCGCTCGAGCGCCTCTGATCCCTATAGCCTGCGTCGTCTGCAGCGATGGGATGACTTTGCTGTGCTGCCTCGGCGAGGTAGAGGTCGAGGACGCGTTGGGTGAAGCGACGAAAGGTGTCCTGACGCGATCCTATGGATGCGGAGCGACTGCCGGGAACAGAAGCCGCGTTGGCAGAGGAGCTGCGTGGCTGCTGCCGAGAAGGCGAGGAAGACGAGGACAAGGCTATTGGGGCGGCGGCTGACATGGGATACGGTGCGGCGCGGGCCCGACGTGGACTTGTGCCAGATGCTGGCGATTCAGCAGAGGGCTCGGCGGGCGGAGCAGCAGGCCAGACTGGGACGGGAGAAGGCTCGTCCTCGTAGGCAGTGGTGGGGGCAGCGACCATGGCACGGACTACGAGCTCGCGAGCGCGGTTGGCGGTGATGTTCTGTACGGAAGCATTCTTGAGCAGAGGACAGAGAACGAGATCCCACCATTCCATCACGATGGACATGGGTCCAAGCAAGGGCATGGTGACGAAGAGCACGTCGACCAACGCCGGGAGCTTGTCGTGCTGCTGCGTCTCGAGCTCGGATTGGAGCAGAGTCTGGATGGCATCGTTGATACGCACCGAGATCTGTGACCGGATCTGAGCGGAAGGAGACGGGCCTGCTGCGGGCGGATGGTTCGCTTCGTCGGCTTGGGCTGCGGTCTGTAGGGTCTGAGCCTGTTCCGCGACGGCTGACTCGATGCTGCTGAGGATGGAGTGTCGTTTGGCCTCGTCGGTCGCCAAAAGGGTCGAACGAATCTTTTGTATGATGTCCTTGAGCCACGACTGGATAGCTCGGGGCAAGACCACAGCAGTCTGATGGGAGAAGGAAGGAGGCGGCATGGCGCCGAGTTTCCCGAGCGGACAAGCTGTAGCTTGACAGGTGACTAGCGGAGGTGACCAGAGATGTTCTTTGGCTGGAAAAAACACTACGGATGCAGGGTAGAAGTCGAGATGGGATGGAAGGTAGAGAGTGGGACGAGTTGACTGGTGTCTTGATAATTAGAGTATCGGCAACCTTGACCAAAGACGGCTGACATTGAGAACGAGAGTATGCGACAAGGCGGGCAGATGCGAGGAAGCGGGGTTGGTGTGCGTTGGAGACGAGCAAGCGGTGCTGCAGAGTAGCTTTGTTCGAGGAGAGAGCGTTGGACGGAGACGCTTACTGGGAAGACATCTTGGTCTTTGAGCCGGAGCTTTGATGCGAACGATGGAAGGGCGATGGTGGTTGAGACGAGGAAGACGAGGGATGGAAGCAGCAGCAAGAGTAAATGCAGAAAGAGTAAATGCAGAGCAATCGAGCGACGTTGCTGCTGCTGCTGAGTGAGGTGCAGTGCAGCCAGAACGGCTATGCCGAAGCGGCGTGGAGGAGTCAGAAGAGTCACTTCTCACGCAGCCAAGTCTGAGCGTGGAATTGCGTGCAGCCGATAGCCGCCTTACGCGAGCTTAACATTCATTCGCTTACACTTCTGCCAGGCACACCGACCGAGCACGAGCCTGGATTGGAGCTGACTCCGCCTTCTGTTCTAAAAAAGCCAAAGCGAGGCTGCACACATGCATTTCGCATACAATCAGCAGGCCATCTACTGCAGGCCACCTCATTTTCGGAGCTGCCCGAACTGCCGTCGCCGATGTGTCGGATTTCCCGGTCGAGCACCTTTTAGCGTTGACCAACTCTATCTGGCCGGTGTCTGACTTGACTGGAACCGTTGCGATTGCGACTGGCCTGGACAGAACTGGCAAATCCATTCAGGGATGCCGGTTCAAGACTGTCGGGATAAGCTCGGAAGCGATTCGCATCCGCTGTGTTGGATATCGGTTCCATTCTGTCACGCCACTGATGACCTGCTAAAGTTTGTGAGACTGACAGCAGGAGAGGTGCCTGACGTCCCGTCCGTCCAGAGTGCACGCGGAAACATGAGAAGCCCCTTTGCTCATCCACTCTGAGTGCGGTTCTGGCAGAGCATCCGTTGGACAAAGTCAGTACCCCTGTAGCAGCTCGACACGATCTTGTATATGTAAGCCGTGCATTTCCCACTTATCGCGCATTCTAATCCTGCATCAGCCTATCAGAATTCTCTCCCATAGCATTCGAGGCTTGCGAGTCGCTGCTACCATCAACATATCACCGAATCGTATCGATCGTTTGCGACTGTATTCCTTGCACCATTTGGGTGCCTGATTGCGACGCTGCTTGCGATTCCATGCCCTCTGCTGGTTGCTACCGCGAATCGATCCATGTCTTGAGCCCGATGCTGACGGCCTTTGAATGCACGTCTTCGAGTACTGTGCATCGGCTCAGAACCCAATGATAGCTTTTCTTTGGGGACACTTTCGCCCGCACGTCATTTACAGTGAGACATGAGCAGACCTGCGCGATCTTCCGCAGAATTGGACGCGATCCCGACAAGTGGTTGTTGTATCACAAGCCAAGGCACTGGTTCGATTTCCCCGCACTTTCGAACCCTCGCCAAGCCCTTGCTTGTCGCGATCATCGCTCCCTCGCTCGCTCACCCGACAATTCGGTCACATGAGCTCCGTGATCTTCTTTCACAAGCTCATCCTCGTCGCTCAACATGCAACCGAGCATCTTCAGGTCGTTACACTGATCATTCATGCTGAGCAATCAAAAGTATTGCATCAATCGCAACAACGCATACAGAGTCGTACTAGTACATACACATGAGACCTGATCATGAGAACTCTCGAATCCAGAGTTAGGTTTAGAACTTCTTTCCGTCATCCGAAGCGTTATCACGGCGATCGCCAACGTGCTCGATGCTGTCCTCGTCGTAAGCGTCCCTCACATCGCGCCTGGCCTCCTTTTCCATCTGAGCACCATCCTGTTCACCCGCACCAGGGATGGTTGCCGGCAGAGCCTTTTCAAACTCTGCACCCCTGAACTCCCATCCGAATGTGACGACGATCAGCAGGTATGCGCAGACAGTGCCGAGCAAGATGGCCGAGACCTTGGCGTATGCAGGGATGAACTCCTCCACGGTGGAAGGAGATCCAGGGTGCCATTTGGGGTTGCGCTCCTTCAGGTGGTCTCCACCGACAGTCTCGATCTGGGACGAAGCAGACGAGGCAGCGTTACCGAGCTGGTAGGCCAATCCCGCGTACGTGGCACGGAACGCGGGAGGAGCAATCTCGGACAGGTAGATGGGCACAACACCCCATGCACCCTGAACACCAAATTGCAAGAAGAAGGCGCCGGCAGACAGCGCGCTGAAGCTGTGGGGCAGGATCCAAGCAGGAATCAGCGCTCCCGTGATGACGACGAATAGGATGATGGTCAATCGTCGTCCGAGGTATTGCGAGAGGTAGCCGGCGAGGAAACCACCAGTGATGGCACCGCAGTTGGAGATGATGGTTGCCTTCGAAGCTTGTTTCGCCGTGAGAAGTTTCGACTGTTGCAAGATGGTAGGGTAAAGATCCTGACTCGAGTGCGAGAGGAAGTTGAATCCGGTCATGAGCAGGATACCGTAGATGCATCGGAGCCAGTGCGTCTTGAGCATCTCCTTGAGCTCGGTCAGGAACACCTTGGCCTTGCTCTGTCCGACGGCACCCGAAACCTCGCGCTGAGCCTTTTGACGCAGGAACAGTTCCGACTCGGGAAGCAGCAGTCGAACCGCAGCGGCAAAGGCGGAGAGTCCTGCGCCGAGGAAGAAGAGGATGCGCCAGTTGTGCGACCTTTGAATCCATGTCAGGTTGACCGAAGCCGCCAAAAGGTACCCTACAGCATAACCTTGTTGCAAGATACCTGAAAACAGACCTCTGGGAGCTGCAGGCATGTTCTCCAAGGCCGTGGCCGTCGCCATCCCCCAAATCCCACCCATTCCAAGCCCAAACAGGGATCTAACAGCGAGGAACTGTTGGTATGTCTGGACGAAACCAGATCCCAGAGAAAGAGCAGCGATGATGATGAGGTTGATGACCAAGGGGTATTTTCTTCCGTATCTGTCGGACAAAACGCCGAAAATCGCGGCTCCCACGGAACGGAAGAGCAGTGTGAGGGTGATGGCGGTGGTAATGTCGTGGGTGGGACGCTTGAACTGGTTGGAGAGAGCCGTGACGGAGAGCGAGACGGCGAAAAAGTCCCAGGCATCGACGGTCCAGGCGAGCCAGCCAGAGAAGAACATGAGACCCTGAAGTGGAGTGAGCATCATGGCGAGCTTGAAAGGGTTGAGCGGTGCTCCATTGCGCTCGATCCTACGCTGCTCCTTGGTGGGCAGCTTGAAGAGGCCGTGAGTTGGGTCGATCATTTTGAACGATGAGAATGGGGAGGGGGATGACTTTTCGTTTCGCTCCAGAATTCACCGCGTCTTTGCAATGGAACGGCACCGGTGCGAGTCGAGTCCTTCGAGCCTGTTGGGGTGAAGGAGGTTGCGGGGAAGAACGAGGGAAGGGGAGATGAGCGTGGATGACCGACATCTTTATACTCGGCGAGGTGCAGAGGAAGCGTTGAACGACGGACAGGTCGCGTCACATGGCCACTGTGCCTGTGCCTGTGCTACGGTCCCACAAATTTTGTACTCCTACTCGTTCGCCCTCTGGCTCGCTCACAGGGTCCGCAGTCGCCACGAAGCCAGGCAAGACAAAAGCACAACAAGATCGAAAAAGGGGGAGGCACAGCGGCCGAACGTCAGCTGGTGCGGAGAAGCGAGGTGGGACAAAAGGCCGAGCCAATCAAGCTTCGAGAAAGGCGTCGCGCATCAATGCTGTCTCGCGCTGATTGATGGGGTGGGATAAGATCATCAGTCAGGATATGTGGCGCCCTTTGCTTGGAGAGCTCGGATGCCGCACGCCTGCACACGACGAGCCTTTCGGACTGTATGGTCGGTCGATCCGAGAAATGATGGCTGCCATTCCGCCTAGCTTGAATTTTGCAGAGAGCGAAACCCGCCACGCTGTCTAGGTGCGAGGAACGCTTCGTGTCACATTGCCGTGTTTGTCACTAGTGAACCGCCGCTCCGTAGGTTCCACTGGAAAAATCCGACTGGGAATTATTTTTCTTTCCGCCGCAAATCCATAGTCCGTCCCGCCGATTCGTGTGCCGCTGCGCTACTGCACGGCACACGGGTCGAATGGCGCGACCGAACGACACTCGAGACCAACTTGACAAAAGTCGAGTATTAGAGTAGGAACCCACATAGGGCAAACGATGGCACAACATGCTCACGTCGCTAGCATCGCCTCTGTTGCTGCGTGTTCTCACAGTCAGACACGACTGGATGCCCCCAACTGCTCGAGAACGACCGGCGAGTCACTTCGGCAAGGCGGGGCTGCATGTGGGAGGCGGTCTGATTTCTCGTGGCGGTTGCTGCAACCGACCAATGAAACGATTGGATTTGACAAGCGAGACGGCTTCCTGATGTGTGATCCTCTTCCCCCCGCAGCTCGCTTTTCCAGCGCTTCTCTCCGCTCCGCCCTGCTTCTGTTCAATTTTGACTTTTCGTCTGCGCGCATTGCCGTCGTACAGTTGCACAACTTGCCTTGCGCATGCAGTCGCTCGGCCAAGCGAATGAAGCAGGCTCAGCCACAGGCACAGTGCCTGTCAATTCATTTCCCCACCCGGCCAACAAATTCACCGTCCGCCGCCTAACTGATTCTATATCCGTCGAAGTGACTTGCTTCTCTCTGTCGTTTTGCCGTGGCACACAACTCAATTCGTTGACCGTCGGTCTGCATTGCTGCACGTATGTTTCCGCGGCAGGTCTCGCCTGAGTTTCAAGTCCAGTGCCGCTGTCTGTTCGGAGGATTTCGTCCGAAGTGGATGCTCAACAGCCCTCTCCGCCCATTTGAAATTGGCCTCGAGCATGGCTTCTTCCCACGCCTCTGCCTGTGCCTGTATCCGTTCGTGTGCGGGTTTGCCAAGTCCTCGCTTGCTTTTCGTCGGACCTCGGTATGACCCGTTCGGAATGATCCGAACAACCGGTTCGGCAGGAATCGATTCGTAAAGACCAACGTCGCGACCGACCCTGGCCCTTGCCTGCATCAGAGCTTTCGAAGTGAGCAACACGACACCGCGGGCGCTGCTGCATTTCGGAACGTCTCGGAAACGATCTCGAATCCGTCCCACAGTCTCTGAACAGTACTGCACCCCGCAACACCCCGCACCACGGACTGTTGGCATCGGCGGAGCTCCAAGAGGTGCCTCGCTGCATCTCCACGGCAAGATGCGGGGAACAGGACAAGGTGCGGGGAAAACTTGATCAAATTCTGCCGTTCATGCGTGTCGCAGGTCTGGCCTGGTCGCCTTGAGGTGGACACCGCTAACGCCCTGTGCTTACGGAGCTTCGCTTTGTGGGATCAGTGCAGCGAGCACCTTTTCGAGATTACCCTTGACCTGAGCGCTAGGAAGCTCGACGATGGGCAGACCGGGAAACAGGGATACGTTGGCAAAGTAGGCGTCGTTGGGCTTCTGCATCTGAAGGCGAGTCGGGATGCAGGTGATATCGGCCAGAAGCTGCTTGTTCTCATCGTGGTGGTTGGCAGGTAGTGCAAATTAGGTGCGCGGCAGGGTGAGCGGCACCTTCTCGGCGAAAGCAGGCGAGGTCTGCAAATTGGTCTCGTCGAGCGCCGTCGAGCCTCACAAACAAAAACACATCATCGCAGATATCGAGCGCTCTCGATGCGAAAGGCTCTCATTCGTGTGATGTAGGCATTGACATTGTGGTGAGCTGCGACGGCACTGAGCAGGGCCTCGAGGCATACGCCTTCCATCTTGCTGAATATCACCGATGTTCCTTTGTTGGAGCGAGGAAAGGACACAGTCTACGGCAATTGAACGACGAACAGAGTCCTCCACAGTCACAAAGAAAAGGTCTCGGTCCACCCTCTGTTTCGCTGCCAAACACTCCATCATCATTATATGACAAGCATGTCTCGGCCTAGTCTTCGTTCTCTTCGTCAACCGATGTCAGTGTGTCCATCGAAGTCTTCTGCCTGTGTCGGGACCGGTGCAGTCGCGCATTATTTGCGTCTCCTCAACTCTGCCTTCTACCAGCTCATTGTCATCGATGATTATTCAGGAAACAGTATATAAATACAGTGAAGTATCGTGGCACAGAAGAAAGGGTCTTTAGCTCAGCAGTAGAGCGGCAGACTTCGGTGAAAATTCTGAAGCTACGTCTTAACAGTCGTTTATTCTGCAGGTCGCGGGTTCAATCCCCGTAGGACTCTTTTTTTTGGCCTCGGTCAATTCTAGGTGCAATGCATGCAGAGTCGCGACACGTTTTTTTTTTTTTTTGTCCCGAGCGGGTATCGAGACGAGCGGAAACTTCAGACAGGCTCAAGTGCGGAAAGACTGTTCCGCAGCATTACATTCAAAGACGTCAAGTCCATTTCGCGTCTGTCGAAGAGGCACTCTGAGGTAGTCGAAGGCTCGACGCGGCGGGCAGTTCTACTTGACTCTTCTCACGGGCGTACATAGCATCTCTGAACACAAGAAAAACTTCTTATTGACGACGCTTACGGGACGGAGCAGGGAGAACGACGTCTGGAAAACGAGCAGGGAGGCGGGACGTTGGGGTAACGGGGAAGGGAGGACGACGTCTGGGAAGAGGAGCAGGGAGGACGACGCTTACAGGCCGGACCAGGGATACCGATGTTCAGAGTGGAGCACAGCGAACGGTTCAGAGACTTCTCGTCATGACGTTGTCCGCCGCAGGTGATGGTGCCACGGTAGTGACTTAACCAAGTCGAAGAAGAGCGACGCCGTCCTTGGGCGCTTCGACCTTACGATAATCGCGAATGTCGTGCTCAACGCATCGTACGAAGAACTGGAGCTGACTGACCTCGTCCTCAAAGTATAGTCCATCATCGTCGATGTTGATCGTGAAGTCGACCACGTAGGTGCCGAAAGAGTTGACATCCGTCGACTTCTGGGTAAGGAGCCTGTGATAGTTGTGCTTGAAGCGGAAATCGAACAGGTCGGCCAAGAAGAAGTCAACGTCGTCCATAGGGACTTTGAAGAAGGCCTTGTAGTTGAACGGGCCGGGGTAGTTGTCTTTGCTGATGTCTCTGGCGTAGTGCATGGTGAAGACAGCGTTGAGATTCAAAACGGTAGGTATAGTGTAAGGACGGCAGAGAAGATGCAGCGAAAAGTGCGAAGGACGTTGGTGGATGGAAGGGAGAAAGGGGAGACGACGGGAGCAGAGGAGCGGTCTATATATGCTTCGTCAGGTAGCTGTTCAGTGCACTTGCGGACGGACAAGAAAGACCTCTGCGGAACGCCGCATTGCAACTTCATGCGGGAATGTGCGGGAATGTGCGGAAAGGGTGCGGGATGTACAATGCTGAGTTATGCTCATGGCTAGGACACACAAACTCAAACTCGTTGATACCCGCTCTCCGTCGTCATGCGGGGGCTGAGGTGTAGACAGACCAGCTTTTGACGGCGATGATGCTACGCCTGTCGACAACTGATATCATCGAACAATTTCCTCAGCTTGTTAGACTTGCTTGTGCTAGTTGAATACAGCCGAATAATTGAGTCATAAGCGCAGAGCCTCGTCGAAATTGAAAAAATGTATTCAAAGTGTATTGGGATTGATATTTGCTGCCGCGTAGCGCTCTTTCAACTTTTTGTCGCTGTCGGTTTGACTTCTTCCTCTTCCACCATCTCGCATACCCGTCTCTCGTCGCGATCGCACTCCTGGCACTAGCAAGGTTGCATGTTCAAGGCATTCGCTCGATCCTCCGCCCTCGCTCTCAGATCCGTGCCTTCGTCTTCGTTACAGCTTCCACGCACTTCACCGATCGCCTTTTCATCCGCATTCTCGAACCGCATTTCCGTCAACCCATCACGCAGCATGTCCTCCACCGACGCCGCCAACCAGCCTGCCGCTGAGGCTGTCAACCTCGTCAAAGATGAGGTCACCGGCGAGATGATCTCCAAGTCCGAGCTCAAGCGCCGACTCAAGCTGCGCGAGAAGGAGGCTAAGAAGGCCGCCAAGGCTGCCGAAGCGCCTGCTCAGCCTGCCGGTGGTGCTGCTGCCGCTGCCAAGTCTGCCGCCGCTTCCGAGGAGGAGCTCAATCCCAACCAATACTACGAGCGTCGATTCCGCACCATCGCCGCCCTCCGCGAATCCAAGAACCCAGACCCTTACCCGCACAAGTTCCACGTCTCGATCTCGCTCTCCGAGTTCATCTCCAAGTACGAGGGCAAGGTCGAAGCCGGTCAGCACCTCGACAACGAAGAAGTCAGCATCGCCGGTCGTCTCCACAACATGCGTGCCGCAGGCCAGAAGCTTCGATTCTACGACTTGCACGGCGAAGGTGTCAAGGTGCAGGTCACCGCTCAGCTTCAGGACCACACCGACGGCGACTTTTTCGCCATTCACGACCTCCTCCGTCGTGGTGATGTCGTCGGTGTTACGGGTGTACCCGGCAAGACCAAGAAGGGCGAGCTTTCCATCTTCCCTCGCTCCATCAAGCTCCTCTCGCCCAGTCTCAAGATGCTTCCCAAGGCTTCGCAGGGCGAAAAGGGTGGCTTCACCGACACCGAACAGCGTCACCGCAAGCGATACCTCGACTTGATCATGAACAACCA
This sequence comes from Pseudozyma sp. F8B2, assembly GCA_003004685.1. NCBI lineage: Eukaryota > Fungi > Basidiomycota > Ustilaginomycetes > Ustilaginales > Ustilaginaceae > Pseudozyma > Pseudozyma sp. F8B2. The sequence goes on along the minus strand of NXFQ01000019.1, from coordinate 384,545 downwards.
CGTTCGCGACATCTTCGTCAAGCGCGCCAAGATCATCAACTACGTCCGACGCTTCCTCGACAACCTCGGTTTCCTCGAGGTCGAGACTCCCATGATGAACCAGATCGCCGGTGGTGCTACCGCCAAGCCTTTCGTCACCTACCACAACGACCTCAAGCTCGACCTGTTCATGCGTATCGCCCCCGAACTTTTCCTCAAGGAGCTCGTCGTCGGTGGATTGGACCGTGTCTACGAGATCGGCCGTGTCTTCCGTAACGAGTCGATCGACCAGACGCACAACCCCGAGTTCTCAATCTGCGAATTCTACATGGCCTACGCCGACATGTACGACCTGATGGACATTACCGAGTCGATGATCTCTGGTTTGGTCAAGGCGGTGACCGGATCGTACAAGATCAAGTACCACCCCGACGGCAAGGATGTCGAGGGCGGCCGCGAATACGAGATCGACTTTTCGACGCCTTGGAAGCGATTCGACATGATCAAGGAGCTCGAAAAGGCCACCAACACCACCTTCCCACCCGCCGATCAGCTGCACACCGAAGAGACGCGCAAGTGGCTCTCGGACCTCGCCGCCAAGCACAACGTCGACTGCTCCGAGCCACGCACCTCTTCCCGACTCATCGACAAGATGACGGGCGAGTTCATCGAGACGCAGTGCATCAACCCTTCGTTCATCGTCGGACACCCGCAGGTCATGTCTCCTCTCGCCAAGCGTCACCGCGACATCCCCGGTCTCTGCGAGCGATTCGAGGTGTTTGTTGCTACCAAGGAGATCTGCAACGCCTACACCGAGTTGAACGACCCTTGGGTTCAGAGGGCCAACTTTGAAGAGCAGAGCCGACAGAAGGACCAGGGTGATGACGAGGCGCAGGGGATCGACCATGTGTTCATCGATGCGCTCGAGCACGGTCTGCCTCCTACCGGTGGTTGGGGTCTGGGTATCGACAGGTTGGTCATGTTCTTGACCGACTCCAACTCAATCAAGGAGGTGCTCGCTTTCCCGGCGAACAAGCCTTTGCCGTCGGACAACAAGGCTCAGCCTGTTCCGGCGCTCGAAGAGGAGTCGGCGGCTGTGGAGCCTACGTCCGAGGCCAAGGTGTAAGAGACGACAAGTTGTGATTTCGCTGCTATCATACATGTGAGGAGAATGCTTCGAGAGTAATCAAAAAAATATCGACCTGATTACGAACTTGTGATTCTGCGACTGTGATGTTAGGCGGAAGGATCGCCGATGGGGTCCCAACTGACAGTAGTCGTACAGAAGACAGTGAAGGAGGGAAAGTTGTCAGTGTATGTTCTCGACGGAAGCGAGGGTGATGCTGATGATGGGACTTACTCGGTGACGAGGTATTCGTCGAGACTGAGAAGCTGATCCATATCGGGCTGGTCGAGTTGGAAGTTGAAGACGTCTGCGTTTTCTCTGATGCGTTCCCTTGAGACGGATTTAGGGATGGTGATGTAACCTCTCTGAAGCGAGAAGCGAATGAGGACCTGAGCAGGAGATGCGCTGTGCTTTTTGGCGATCTTGAGGATGACGGGATGACCGAACCTCTCTGCCCTGACGAGCGGACCCCAACACTCCATCTCGATGCCCTGGGATCGACACCACTCTACGAGCTCCAACCTAGCCATGAAAGGGTGAAGATCGCACTGGTTGATCGTCGGTCTGTGCTTGGGTTCAGAGTCGAGTAGCTCTTGGATGTGCCGTTGTGCGTAGTTGCTGACACCGACGCTCTTGATGAGACCTTGGTCTTTGGCTTCCTGGATGGCCTTCCAGCTGTCGAGCCTCTTTTGTTTTCCGCCGTAGGGACTGTGGATGAGGTAGAGATCGATGTACCCCAGACCGCACTTTTGGAGCGATTGGGAGATGCTCCGTTTGGCAGCGTCGTAGCCGTTGTTGGATTGGAGTTTGGTGCAGTAGAAGATGTCGGAACGTTTGATCGGACAGGAAGGGGTCTCGAGGAAACGGTTGATGGCCGAGCCGACGGCTTGCTCATTGTAATACCATTCGGCGCTGTTTTGTTCACACGACAAAGAATCGATCAGTCATTCGGCTTTTCTCACGACCTATGAGAAGGCGGAAGCGTAAAAGCTCACCAGTCAAAGTGACGATAGCCAGCTTCAAGAGCCCATGTGACGGCGCGGGAAGCTTCGTTGTCAGACATTTCGTAAACGCCCAGTCCCAGACGAAGGATCAGGTTGCCATCCGACAACTTGGCTTTGGATTCGAGGCTCAGCGTTGCGGCCGGCATTATGCTATGTCGACGAAAGGCTCGATGAAGCATGCGTCGGTGTGGTAGAGGAAAGGCAGCGAGGGACCTTTGGGTGGATTCCAGACGGTGTTGTATCACTCATGCACAGTCAGTATGCTTCACCTCCACTTGGCAAAAAGCTGCCGATGATCGCCGATATTTCGCCGAGACCCTACTGACTGTTACAGCTCCGGCTGTGACGTACGGCAACTCGAAGCAAAGCATGCGGAGCAGCTGGCGGCGGCTCGAGACTAGAATCGCTATAGACTGATGTGAGGGAAGCACAGCCTGTTTCCGCGGAACCCGCTGCTCCGGAGCCTGCTATTGAAGAGCGTTTGCACCCACCAGCTCGCATTCGAGTCAAGAAAAGCTCCGGGACTGCTACACCCGTCCTACCATGGCACAGACCGATTTCCTGGATTGGCAAGCCGAACTGTCGGATTTCGAGTATCGCGACGAGAGAGAGACAGACAATGCAGAGTCGTTTACGCCTCCAAGCGCCGGCGGCTGCAAAGGCGGCATGGCCCCTTCATTGGGTCGAATCGCGCGATGGGTTCTTCCTATTGTTAAGTTCAGCATCAATCCCGCGTATCGCGCATTGCGCTCCCGGTGCGTATCATTCAAAAATAAGCTTTCACTGTGCCAAAGTGCCGAAAATAGTCGGACCAGCCGAAACGTGGGCGTATTCTTGCAGTGGCGGCGCGGAAACGGAAAAGTAAGCTGCGAGCGGGCTTCGGCTATCAACCAGACAACGGAGTCTTCCTGCAAGCTCCTATTCCACATCCAGCAGCGTCATTTGTCCCACCTTGTCTCACAGCAACTCTTCGCCACACTCTACAGTATATCTACTCAACGGATCGCTGGTTCAAGCTTCACCGGCCTCCATCTCGCCCATCCTTCAAAGCGTACACTAACTTCACAACCCCTCACAAGCACAACCACATTCGTCAAAGGCCCTAAACCACGTCATGGCCGCTCGAACACCCGCTCGAGAGGCAGCGGCTGCCAAAATGGCCTCCGTCTCTTCACCACAGCAGAAGCGATCCACCGTCGCTGCTGCAGACGAAAGCCTCGCTATCTCGGCGCTCAAGATGCTGGCTACATTCGACAACGCCAAGAATGCCATCTTTGCCCTCGTCGTCTACCGCTATTCGACACGCATCCTTCGACACCTTCGCGCCTACGGTGTCTCGGAAACCCTGTACCAGCTCTACCGTCTCGTCTCTGCCAAAGCTTTCGCTCTTCTACTCAAGACCCCCGCAGCCAAGCGCAAAGTCAAACGCGAGCTCGACACGGCCATGGCCGAGGTGGAAGCCAAGATCGTACCGCGACCATCGCATCTCGAAACCAACAACCGGCTGCCACAGCTCGGCAAGGAAAACGAATGGATTAGAGCCGAGCTTGCAAAGCTGCAGATCATGGAAGCCGGCGTAGATAGCAAGATCGTAGAGGCAGATTGGCAGCAGCGCGATGGTCAGATGGTGTGGAAGGGAGGCAAAGTGTCAGGTGCAGTCTACCACGGCGGCGATGATCTGAGCGAGCTGTTGGCGGATACCATCAAGCAGTTCTTGGTCAGCAATCCTCTGCACCCCGATGTCTTCCCCGGTGTCAGAAAGATGGAGGCAGAGATCGTCAGCATGGTGTTGAAGATGTACAATGCTCCTGCCGGTGCAGTGGGTGCGACGTCGAGCGGTGGGACAGAGTCGATCCTGCTTTCCTGCTTGGCCATGCGAGAGTGGGCCAGGGCGACCAAGGGAATCAAGGAGCCAGAGTTGGTGGTCAGCGTGTCTGCTCATGCTGCTTTCGACAAGGCTGGTCAGTACTTTGGCATCAAGGTGCACCACATCCCAGTCGATCCTGTGACGAGGAAGGTGCAAGTAGGACGTGTCGCAAGAGCTATCAACTCCAACACCATCGGTCTCGTCGGATCTGCACCCAACTTCCCCGACGGAATCATCGATGACATTCCCAACCTCGCCAAGCTGGCGAAACGACACAAGATTCTGCTTCACGTCGACTGCTGCCTCGGCTCGTTCCTCGTGCCTTTCCTCGACAAGGCTGGCTTCGAGACTGAACCTTTCGATTTCCGCATCGACGGCGTTACCTCGATCAGCTGCGACACGCACAAGTACGGGTTCGGTCCCAAAGGTCTCTCCACCATCCTCTACCGCTCCGCCGAGCTGCGTCGATTCCAGTACTACGTCAAGACCGACTGGCCTGGAGGAGTGTACGCCACACCCACTCTGTCCGGCTCTCGACCTGGCTCGCTCATCGCCGGAACGTGGGCGGCACTCATGAAGCTCGGCGAATCCGGTTACACGCAGTCCTGCCGTGACATTGTCGGCGCGGCTAAGGAGATCACCACGCGAATCGAACGCGAGATTCCCGAGTTGAGAGTGCTCGGTCGTCCGCTCGTCTCGGTCATCGCCTTCGCCAGCGCCGCAGAGGGAAGCGTCAGCATCTACGACGTAGGCGATCACATGTCCAGCAAGGGCTGGCACATGAACGGTCTCTCCGGCGACGTACCTGCCATCCACATCGCCGTCACGCGGTTGACGATCCCCGTGGTGAACGAGTTCATCGCGGATCTCAAGGAGGCCGTCAAACACGCGAGAAGCAGCTTCAAGGGTCAAAAGGGTAGCATGGCTACGCTGTACGGCTTGGGTAGCGGTGTCAGCGCCACGGCGATCGTGGGTGAGTTGGCTACGAGGTTCGTGGATACCCTGTATCTGGTGTGATTTGTGTCTGGTGGTATGGAATTCCGATGCGCAGTGATCTTTGCCTTGTGGTGTGTCTTTGCGAGTGGTGAACGACAAGATAGCTGAGAGTCGAGTCGTCAATCAGCTGCGGTGCCTTCTGCAGCATCATCGGATTCTCCGATATGATCTCATGCCAATCCGCCCCCGCTTCTCGCACAGACGTCCACAATCCGCAGCCCCTATAGAGAAAGAAATCGAAAAAATTGCCTCTCTTGTGACAATGCCTATGTGAGTGTGTGTGTCAAAGAATGTGAAGGAAAAAAGGAAACGAAAACGAAAATGCAAAATGCTGAATGCTGTTTTAAATAACCGTATAACGCCGCGCTCCGGCTGTGCTTAAAGCAAGCCGCAGTCTCTCAAGTTGACCTGGATGATGATGTCGTTGACCGCGGACATGACGAACTTGATCTGACTGGTGTCCGTGGCACAGGTGAAATGCGTGTAGATGGTCTTTGCGTCGCTCTGGTTCAAGCTGACGAATCGATTGACGATGTATTCGCAAGCCGAGTTGTAGTCAGCCCCACCGGTGTAGTCGCTAAAGTAATCCGCCATGGGAGAGACGGGGAGTTTCTGCTTGAAGAGATCGATCTTGTTGAGGAAGAGGATGATCGAGGTTTTGACGAACCAGCGCGAGTTGCAGATGCTGTCGAAGAGGGTGAGGGCCTCCTGCATGCGGTTGACGTTTTCATCTTCGTAGAGCAGCTGATCGTACTCGGAGATGGCGACGAGGAAGATGATGGCGGTGACGTTTTCGAAGCAGTGGATCCACTTTTTGCGTTCGGAACGCTGACCGCCGACGTCGAAGAGCTTGTAGTTGAGCTCGCCGATCTTGAAGTGCGTCTCGGTGATGCCGGTGGTCTTGACACGCGAACGCAGCACGTCTTGGTCGGTAGGCATAAAGTTGAGTTCGGCCATGCGTTGGATCGAGTCAAAGTAGTACTTTGCCGAGTCGTTCAGCTGGTACTCGCGACTTCGTGCGAAACACGCCTGGACGCCTGCGTCTTGCCAAAGGCCGTGGATGGCGTCGGCGACCTGCTTGGGCAGCACGGTGGACTCGATGCTGGGCGAGAGACCGAGGATGATCTCTGCGCGTGGTGCGTTGGAAGCGTCTGCGAGTGGAATGTCGAGACGCTCCATGGCATCGAGCATGACGCGCATGGACTGGACTGTGTTGGAAAAGATGATCTCTTTGTAGGATTCGCGCTCGTCTGAAGAGTAGGAGCCGTGGTTGATGAACTTCATCTGTTTGAGGATGGTGGACTTGCCCGACTCGCCGGCACCGAGAAGGAGCATCTTGATCTCGTTCTTCTGCGCCATGCGGTCCTTTTTGAGCTGCGCTTCGATGGCGTCGTTGCGCGCCTGCCCCTCCTTGTCTACTTTGGAAGCTCCACAACCCATTTTGAATGCAAGTGTGCTCGCGGGTGGGTATCAAGGTGTGTGCTAGGAGAAAGGATAGCGATCAGATGCAACGTAAAGGTTGTTCGTGACGAGACCTGGAGGGACCGAGAGCGTTTACGGAGTGACTGGCGCAGGCAAGAAGGAGTGCGCGCTTGATTCGAAAGAGAAGGGGTTTGCTAGCGATGACCCGGAACGTTTCGAGATGATGGTGGCTGCGCAGGCGTGACTCGAAGGGAATGGCAGAGCGACCGGAAGCGAACGATGACGGATGCAAACGGCAGACAGGAGGATGACGAGGGGGGAGATTGGTATAAAGGCGGGACGAACGCCAGACGTGTATGGGTTGATGCTAGGAAAGTGATGGAGATGAAGGTGGTGAGAGGAAGGGACGATGGTTGCGGTAGCCATAAAGCAGGATTGGGAGCAACCGACGACGGCAATAGAGAAATGCGATTCTTTCCAACATAGGCGCACACCCACACACAGTCACAGGGGCCGAAGGATCCGAAGCGGAAGGACAAGGGCGGGGAAGCAGAGAAACACCAGGCTTCGTGGCGCATTGGACGAAGCGAAGCGAAGCTCGCTTTCTGCTTGACATCTCTCTAAATTAGGCTGTTGCCTCGACGGCGCTGGAAAAGAAAAGAGAGAACGAGAGAGAAAGAGAGAGGCTTGAGCGCACAAAGGGGAGCGGAGCCCGTATTGCATGGCGGCGGCGTACCAAAAAAAAAGTCGAAAAAGGGCGGAAGTGCAGCGAACGCGATCAAGGCGAAACGCCCAAGACGAGGATGGGAAGAACGCGCCCTGCTGCAGACGATGGATCCACAGGAAGCACACAAAGGGGTCCTCACTGACTGAGACCTTTACCACCACGGCCCTCGTCTAGCGCGTGCACACGTCGGACGCACCCACACAGGCACGCTCGAGACTTGATCGTCTCTGTGGTTACAACATGCAGGACCTCAACCTTGATCGGCATTCATCTTTCATGGTCAATGCCATGCGTGCTTCACCCCATCCTTGCTCGAAAGCTCTTGGTTGTGTCATTTATTGGATCATAGTCAGCTTTGACGGAAGGTGGCTCGTTCGTCGTGGTCCAAATGGTCCAGTTCGACTTTTTAAGGTTTCGCTTTGGGTCGCGACTCTCTCCCCTTTTTTCTGCTTGTTTCAGCGACAGAGCAGTTGTTTACACACGCACGCACGCACAGGACGCGTTGCGCCCGACTGCCGCATTTCTTCTCCCCGTCTTCCCGCTGCGTTTTCTTCCCAAGAGGCCAGAGTCAGCCGTCGGGTTGCTCATTTCTGGTGGGAACGCGTGTAACGGGCAATCGCATTTATTTATCAAAGTATTTAAATGGAGTGCGTTTGCAGCTGCACCAACGTACAACCTTGCTTGGAGTATGTGTCTCACTCTCGCTACAACTGTGGCTGAAACCATCATGATCGGTCAACGATGATCTATGAGATCCATAAAGTCGACCTCTTCGATCACACCTTGGTCTCGATAGTTCGCTTCGTGTCAACAGGTCATTCGCTGCGTCGAGCGAGTGGCTTGTGGGCCTTTGGCTAGCTATCTGACTTCCAAACCCCCTTTTTGCGGGCTCACGAGGCTAGAACGACATCGCATTAGCCCAAGCGAGTGTGTTAGCTTGAAACGCCCTCTGCAGGCAAGTCGATCCCGAAGATCCCTCAGTAGGCGCTCGTACAAACATGTCTGCGCAGAGCATTCCGTTGCAGGAGCTGCTCTCTCTACGCAGCGGCGCTGCAAGGCCGGCATGCCACGATAGCCAAAACTCGACTTTTTCTTATCTCACATTATGTTAGATTTGTTGAATATCTCAGACAAAGGCAAGATAGTGAGTCAGAGCAGATCGCGATAACGTCCGGCATGTAGATCTGCGCAAGCCACACGCAGGGGAGAGAACGGCACACTGGCACGCGATCGGGCGCATTCCTGATTTTGCACCCTCTCAAGCTCGAGCCAAATCTCAAATTTCGCAGCTCAGCGTGCAACAAACAGCGCACTGCTCAGCAAAAAGTGCTAAGAAAAAAGTTGTTCTTCTCCTTCATCCTTCATCCTTCATCACACCCTCGGACCTTGGACCTCGATATATCCCGCACCTGCCGATTCTCGCACAAGCAGCATCGGCTGCTACATACCCAGTCCCGTTTTCTTTAATTTGCAACCATGCCGCCCAAGGTCGATGTCAACGATCCAGAGAACGTACGGCTTCTCAAGCTCTTCGAGTCGCTCAATTTGAGCGGCAACAGAGCCATCGAGACGCTCACAAATCCAAAGCACGTAGCCGCACTCGAAAACGTCATCGTAGACAACCACCTCGCCGACAAATCCATCGATCCCAAGGCATCAGCGCTCATCATCTCCGCCTCCACCTCCAAGGAAGCTACCAACAAGAACAGCAGAGACTATGTCGTATCACGCATCCTCGACGGCAGCCTCACTTCATCAGATCAAGTAAACGCAGCATACAAATACCTCGCTACCGTCGATGGCGAGCCAGACAAGCAAGCCTTTGACAAAGAATGCGGTGTTGGTAAGTAGGCGCCCCAACCTCGACAGCAGCTTCCCCTACAGGATGAGATACAAAAACCAAAACGCATGTATTAGAGCCGTAAGGGAGACTCGTCTCCCGCATGGCATGCAGTTTCTTATTCGATCTGACCCTTTGCTGCTACGTTATAGCTAGATGCTCCGTCCATGAATACCCGTACTGACGGTCTCCTGCATCTCTCCTTTGCATCTTGCTTCTGATCCCACAGGCGTCGTCGTGACCCCAGAGCAGTCCCGTAAGGCCGTAGACGAATACATTGCATCGCACAGATCCGAACTTGACCCTGTCGAAGGCTGGCCAAAGCTCGGTTCGATCCTCGCAGGCGTCAAAGCAACGCCAGAAATGCGATGGGCAAACGCCGTCGACCTGAAAAACTCGGTAGATGCCGCACTCCTCGCCACATACGGTCCCAAGAAGGCGCCACCTCCCAAAGAAAAGAAGAAAGCCGCAGCTCCCGCCTCTGCCGATGCCAAGAAGGAAGCCACAGCACCCGCCGGCCCCGTCGATCCAGATGCCATGTTCAAGGAAGGCTTCCTCGCAAACCTCCACAAGCCTGGCGAGAACCCTCAGATCAAGCCAGAACTCAAACAGCAGCACCTCGCTGCTACCAAGGGCTTGGTCATGACTCGTTTCCCACCAGAGCCCAACGGTTTCCTTCACATCGGCCACAGCAAGGCCATCGCCGTCAACTTTGGCTACGCCCGCTTCAACGGTGGTCTCTGCTACCTCCGGTACGACGACACAAACCCAGAAGCAGAGGAGGAGCAGTACTTTACCAGCATCCTCGAGACGGTCCGATGGCTTGGCTTCGAGCCTTTCAAGGTCACCTACTCGAGCGACTACTTCCAACAGCTCTACGACCTCGCCGTCGAACTCATCAAGCGCGGCAAAGCCTACGTCGACCACTCGACACCAGAAGAGATCAAGGAGCAGCGAGGTGGTCCGGAACGCGGTCCACGCAAGCCTTCGCGCTTCCGCGACCGACCCGTCCAAGAGTCTCTGCAGGACTTTGAGGATATGAAGAACGGCAAGTATGCTCCCGGCAAAGTCACGCTGCGCATGAAGCAAGACATCGAAAACGGCAACCCGCAGATGTGGGACCTGATCGCCTACCGCGTCCTCGAGGCTGCCCATCACCGCACGGGCAAGCAGTGGTGCATCTATCCCACCTACGACTTCACCCACTGTCTCGTCGATAGCTTCGAGAACATCAGCCACTCGCTCTGCACCACTGAGTTCATCCTCTCGCGCGAGTCTTACGATTGGCTTTGCGATGCGCTCGAGGTGTACAAGCCACGCCAGTCCGAGTACGGCCGCCTTGCGCTCCAGGGTACCGTCATGTCTAAGCGCAAGATCCTCAAGCTTGTCAAGGAACGCTACATTGAGGACTGGGATGATCCGCGCATGTTTACGCTCATCGCCTTGAGGCGAAGGGGTGTGCCTCCTGGCGCCATCCTCTCGTTCGTCAGCGCTCTCGGTGTCACGACGGCCAAGTCGACCATCCAGATCAGTCGATTCGACCAGGCCGTACGACAGTACCTCGAATTCTCGACGCCCCGTCTCATGATGGTGCTCAACCCGCTCAAGGTGACCATCGAAAATCTGCCCGAGGATCACTACCAAGAGCTCGAGAAGCCGCTGCATCCCAAAGCGCCCGAGATGGGTACCAACAAGATCCCCTTCACGCGCACCGTCTACATCGACTCGTCCGACTTTCGCACAGAGGACAGCAAGGACTACTTCCGATTGGCACCCGGCAAGACCGTCGGCTTGCTGCAGGTTCCCTTCCCCATCACGTGCAAGTCGTTCAAGACCAACGACAAGGGCGAGCCTGTTGAAGTCATCGCCACCTACGGCGATGCCAGCACGGCCAAGCCCAAGACGTACATCCAGTGGGTGGCAGAGCACGCACCTTCCAAGAGTCCCGTCAAGGTGGACGAGACGCGCATCTTCCACCAGCTGTTCACCTCGGATGACCCTGCGGCCGAGGAGAACTTCCTGGACCACGTCAATCCGGATTCGCTCGAGATCGTGCGTGGAGCCATGGTCGAGGTCGGCTTCTGGCATGTGGCAAAGCAGAGCGTAGAGCAGGCGAGAAAGGACGCTGCTGAGCGCACCGAGAAGGCGGAAGCGGATGCCGAGAAGGCGAGGAGCCAGACCGAGACGCACAACACAGAGTCGGCGGGGGCGGGTGCACCGAGCAGGAGCGCAGATCAGTTGGTGGGCAAGGAGCTGGTCCGGTTCCAGGGTATGCGTACCGCCTACTTTGCGCTGGACCGTCTGAGCGGCGATTTGGGTCTGTTCGGCGATAAGCAGGAGGGCGGGAAGATTGTGCTCAACAGGATTGTGAGCTTGAAGGAGGATGCAAAGAAGGATGACAAGAAGGTGGCGGTGGCTGCGTCGGCGGGCAAGAAGGCTAAGTGAGGTGGTCGTAGTGGTTCAGTCGCAAAGCACACTCAATCAGTTCACACACTCGATTGACTTGTCTTATCACACGCCGTGCTTTCCATGGGCACGATCACTCTTTTTGAAATCCTTAGAATTCGAAAACCAAACCAAACCCTCTTCTTCTGCTTCACTACTTCTTCGCAGCAGCAGCCTGGGCCTGAGCCTTGGCCACCTCGCTGGTGCCGTACTCGATCCTGTAGTCGTTCATCTTTCCGATCTTCTCGGCGTACTTGTCGCCCTCTCTCTGCATGAACTCGATGATCTGATCGAGCGTGACTACGGAGAAGACGCTGGTTGCGTAACGCTTTTCGACCTCTTGGATGGCCGAGGTTTCTCCGGGGACGCCGTCCTTGGCGGATTTCTCCTGTCGGTCGAGGGCGATGACGACACCTGCGAGTTTGGCTTCCTTCTGCGAGGCGATGATGTCCATGGCTTCGTTGATCGCCGTACCTGCTGTGATGACATCGTCCAGGATCAAGACCCGCCCTTTCAACTCTGCGCCTACCAGCGATCCTCCTTCACCGTGCGTCTTGGCTTCTTTGCGGTTGAAGCAGAATCCAACGTCAATGCCGTGGTTCAATTGCAACGCCATCGCCGTTGCCGCGGCCAGGGGAATACCCTTGTAAGCAGGTCCGAAGAGCACATCGAACTGCACACCCGAGTCCACAATTCGTCGGGCGTAGCATTCGGCGACCTTGACCACCTTGGATCCGGTGTTGAACAGACCGGCGTTGAAGAAGTACGGCGAGAGTCGACCGGATTTGAGCGTGTAGGGTCCGTCAAATTTGAGAATGGACGAGTCGAGCGCGAGTTGGATGTAGGACGATTGGTAGTCGGCCAGCTGGACCGCGGGAGGAGCGACGGGGGTGGTGGTGGACATGGCGGCGGCTCGTGCAGCGTCTTCTGCGTCCGAGAGTTGCATCTCAGTGTCCTTGGTCGTTGCGGTCTTGGACTTTTTCGATGGCTGAGAAGAGAATTGTCGTCCACCGTCGGCACTCGATAGATCCGTGTCAAAGATTCGGAACGACAATGCGCTGCAGATAAGGAGAAGGAAAGAGAGAAAAAAATTGGAAGGAGAAAAAAATCATATGGTCAGTGCGAAAAGTTCGGAATGCGGGAAAGAAACGTGCTTGCAACGCAAAAACTTACCTCTTCTCCTGCTTATCCAGCATCAGGTTGACACTGTTGATCGCCCTCCAAATGGGGAAGCTCATCTTGTACTCCAACTTCCTACCCTCATGCTCCGATGGCAGCACATCAACCACATAGCTTCCCATCTTCTTGCTCTTGAGCAGTTCGCCAAATTCGCCGGGCACGTTGTCGAGGATGGGATAGTGGTGAGCGATCAGGAAAGCCAGATCTTTGAGCTGAGCTTTGAGCACCGTGCGCTCCTCGATGAGGGGACGGATGGAGAGGATGGCGTCCGAGATGATACGCCACTTGCACTCGAGTGTGCCGTCGCGGCCGGCGTCTTGTCGACCCAGGCTCTTGATGCCGCAGTTGATGAGGCGGAGCGAGATGGGGTTCATGTGAGGGTGGTTGCCGCGACCAGGGCCGCCGCCAGTGATGACGGCACGGGCGGTGGTGGAGGTGAGGTACACCGATCGAAGAGGTTGGTGGTCTTCGTTTCGCACCAGAAGGTTGCGGAGGGGGAAGGTGTCTTTGAGGTCAAAGAACTTTTGGCATGCCTGCACTTGGTCGTTGGTCGGTGGGATGTAGGCAAATGGATCTTCCTTGTACGGCAGACCGCCGGGGATGCCGTGACCTTCTGAGACGGCTTTCTGCTGAGCGGCTTTTCGTGCGCGGTCAGCTGCGTGCTTGTCCTCCTTGACGTTGGTGCCTTCGGCTGCCTCATCGACCTGGATTGGCTCAGGCTCGGTGGCAGCACCGACAGTGGCGGATCCATCGTCCTCCTTTAACTTCTTTGCAGCGGGCCCATCGCCGTTCGCCTCGGCTTCAGGCGAGAGCTCCCGCTTGACCGTGTTGGTGAGCGACTCGCCATCGGGTCGCTGAGCGTCGAGGTGGTCCATGGCGCGGATCATGCCAGCTGCCATGCCCTCGTCGTCCGAATTGCCCACCTTTTCGAGCAAGGCGACAAAGAAACCACCCGTGTCTTGAAGATGAGGATAGAGACGCATGCAGTGCTGTGTGCCGAGCGCCTCCTCATCACCTTGAGGCCAGAGTGACTTGGGGGTGCGCGAGGCGAGATCAGCATCGAGCTCGTTGAGCTGGTCCCAGTCGTTGATCCACGCAATCTCGGGCAGACGGTCACGGTATTCGGCGGATCCGATTTCGGGCTGAGCTGCTTCCGTTGCCTGTTCCTGTTCTGTAGCGCCATCTTCAGCGGCAGCGTCAGCTGCGACCGCCTCGTCGGCTTCGCCCTCTGCATCCTTCATGTCGGCATCGACGAGCTCGGCTTCGCCGTCGGCGGCGGCGGCATCCGCGGCGTCGACAGCAGCGGCCTTGGCAGCCTTCTCCTTCGCGTACTTGGACTTGCCGAACAGATGGGCACCTCGTCCGGGAGCGGCCCTCCACGTTGTGAGACCCTTTCGTCGCACGAGCTCGGGCAATCGAGAGCTGCAGTCGACAATGCGTACCTTGCCTTCGAAGCGTCGCAGAGCTTCAGCCACGACAGCCTCGTTCTCGATGGGGTTCATGGAGCAGGTCGAGTAAACCAAACGGCCGCCGTCGCGAAGCTGGTTGAGACCGCGCATGAGGATCTTGAGCTGAAGAGCGTGGAGGCCGACCGCATTGTTGGGCGTCCACTCCTTCCAGATGGGAACATTCTTGCGAATGGTGCCGTCGCCAGAGCAAGGAACGTCGGCGAGGATGCGATCGTACTTCATGGCAGTCTGAACCACCTGAGCGTCCGTGTCTGCTGACTTGTAGGGGACCTGAATGGATTGGTAGTTGGAAGCGTCGAGGTTGGTGACCAACAGGTTGGGCGAGGGAAGTCGCTGCGATTGGTGGACGAGCATGTGAGCGCGCTTGGTATCAGAGTCGTTGGCAATGACGAGACCGGTGGGCATAGGGATGAAGGCGCTAGGAGCCGATGTGAAGGGAGAGTGGAGCGACTCGATCAGCTGTGCGGTCTTGGAACCGGGAGCAGCGCACATGTCGAGGACGAGGTGGTGAGGTTGCACATCAAGGAAGAGAGGCGGAAGCATCGAGACGGCCTCCTGACGGCTGATGGATCCAACGTCGGTCTCGTGGACGAGGAACTGGTGGAAACGCTTGAACTCGGGCGACTTGCGAATGACGTTCTTCTTGGTGTTGAGGTGCCATCCGAGGCCATGGGGATACCAGGGCAGGGTCTTGGGTGGCTCCACCTTTTCGCCGTCAAAAGTGACGTTGGAGAGGAAGGGAATGTAGATGTCCTTGAGAGCTTTGAGTAGCTGTGGCGTCGTCTCTTTGCCAGCAGTGAGGCGGAAGGTGGTGGGCAGAGGGGTGCGGAGGTAGTCCATGAATGTCGCCCATTCGGAGGGGTCGAGGATGCCCTGGTCGATATAGTAGGCTTCCAGACGGGCGTTCTTCTGATCGCTCGGGAAGTAGGACTGCCTCGGTCCCTGACCATTGTGACCGCCACGTCCACCGCCGCGACCAGCTCCTCCTCCTCCACGACCTCGTCCTCCGCCACGGCCACGACCACGGCCGCCTCCTCCACCACGTCCTCCTCCTCGGTTACCTCCGCGAGCCATTGTGTACCTTGTCCTATTCGTTTGCGGATCAATTACAAGCTTGATCGCTTCGAGACCGAATCAGGGGCGTTCGAGGGATGGTACAGATGTTGGTAGCCTCGACCAGGATGAGGTTTGATGCAGGTGATGGCGAGAAGTTCAAGTTGGCTAACCAAGATTATGCTGAAAAGGGTCCTTTGACTGCACAACGTCCGCTTTTTTCTCTCTCCAAAATTTGCATTTTGCCGGAATTCTTCTTGAAAATCAGATCGGGTCACACTCGCACACATCGGGAGTCGGATCCGAGAGAGCGCAGCTGGTGCAACGAGCTGGTTGCCGTGGATCAGAAGACATGCTCGTTCAACACTCGTTCTTCCGCGCACCAACCAACTGTCATTGACACCCGACTTGCTTGTATACTCTCTCGCAAGAGATATACCACCAAGCACCGGCGAGGTACCAACACCTCGGGGTGACGCCTACACCAGCCATGGCTGCGTCTACGTCCGGCGCAATCGACGCGCTTGACCTCATCCGAAACACCATCTCACAGGCAGCCGACCAGCCGGATCCTTTGGCTTCCATACAGCTCTTCGATGACCAGTCCGCACCAGTCGCATCCATCCTCCAAGCGTCTACAGTCAGGATCGGCGATGCTTCGTTCAGCAAAGCAGTAACAACGCGACTTGCTCGCTCCAGAGACGAATTGGCAGCTCGCCTTTCTTCCAACAATCCACCACATCCTGACACGGAACCGTCCTTCTTCTACAGCGTCGAAGCGGTCATCCTTGCGCTTCAGGCACGCGACGAACGTCCAGGTGCCTACCTCGCCCAAGCAGCTACCGCTAAAGTCGCATCCTTTCCGACACTAGACAGAGCTGCTATTCTCGACTACCTGCTCGGCAAACGTGATGATTGGGCAGGTGTATTGAAACTATCCGATCTTTCCGCAGCAGCATCAGCGGCCACCGGTACATCCGCTCTCGTCTCTGCCAGCAACGAAGCACCCACATTTTCAGGCGCGCAGGGCGTAAAACGTCCCTACAAGGTCGACCTCAAAGACGTCGAGTACGTCAAGCGTGTCAAATCTCAGTACGAGGTCGTGTTGCGGACAAGGAACGATGCTCTTCGCGGCAACGTGGCGGGCTTGGCGGGCGGAGCGGCTGTCTCTCGCGTGGCGGGATCCAAAGTGGCCGACTTTGAAAGCTTCCGTCGCGCCTTTTCGGCCAAGGTAGAAGCAGCGAGAAAAGCAGCAGGCCGAGCACCACCCCCGGGCAGCGCGCAATCAGCAGCTCGTCCAGGCGTCTCTGCCAGCGGTCAAGTGCGCAAACAGCGTGCTCAGGATCCCATCGTCGTCCTATCCAGCTCGCCCACCAGTCTACTCAACATGTTCAACATCAAGCAATTCTTGGAAGAAGGAATCTTTGTACCGCCGGAAGAGGCGCGTCAGAGAGCTCGTGGTGTAGCCGACCTCGTCGTATCCATCACCAGTCGCGGAGGCAACGCGAGTCAAGGAGCCGCCTCCGGTGTCGGCATTGGTCGTCGAATCCTCGTCGTCGACAGCGCAGAAGCAGTGACGCGTCTCGGCGGATCGAGTGCCTCCGCACCAGGTGCAGACCCGTGGAACCGCGTCATCGCCGTCTTCACAACAGGCCAAGCGTGGCAGTTCAAAACGTACAGGTGGAACGAGCCCAGAGAGCTCTTCAAAAACGTCATGGGCGTCTACGTGCGGTGGCACAACGAACCGCAGAACCCCAACATTCGCGATTGGAACGTCGTCGAGGTGCAGGTGGATCGTACAAAGAGGCATACCGATAAGCAGGCGGTCAGCCACTTTTGGAGACAGCTCGAGTCTTGGACACAAAGAAGGAAGCCGCATCTCCTCGCGTAGACGGACAGCAGAGACCTGTCTCTCTCGTCGCTGTGAATGTCACACGCGGCCTTCAAAATGTACTTATAGACTCAGCGCCCGCCCATCCCTTGGTATGCATCAGTTGGGACGTTACTTCGCCTTGAAAAGGAAACACAACCACACAGCCTTCCGTGATGCTCTGAATCGGCTCAGAGTGCAGAGTGAGATCCAAAATGAGTTCCGTCATGCATACAATACAAAAAGCGTGCCAATCCACCGAGTCCATACGTCATGATCGCCAGGCACACATTACCAAAACGTCACCGTCTGAGCAACCTGATCGAGCGGCCAGAAGAGACCGGTGTTGAAACTGCCCCACCGCCAGCTGCGCTCTCCTGCACCTTGCCACGCGAGGAACTTCTCGCGATGGGACCTTTATCCTCGTCATCCTCCACCTCTGCTGCTGCCACAGCATCCGATCCTGGCAGTGGCTTGCTGTCCTTCTGTTCCGTTACACCGCCGTCGTCGCCACCGGGCTGTTTGGATCGATCTGTGGTAGCTGGATCCTGACAAAAGCTGTAGTACTCTCTGCTGTACTTGTCGACTTGCCAGAGCGCGGTGGATGCGTCCCACTGAGCACCTCTCTGACGACGTGCCCATACAAGCAGGCTGTTCCAACCCGCGGACGAGGTGGCTGCTTTGGACAGATCGACGGTTTGTTCTTCTGGTCGTTCGAGCGAGAGGAATGGTAGTGTGGGTGAGTTGCCTCGTTGATTTCGATCTTGACTATCTGCATCGGCGGTGTTGGTCGTTGCTTCAGCTGTAGATGAAGTAGCATCTGCTGTGGCTGCAGCAGTGGGAGTTGCTAACGGGTTGGTCGAGTCTGCAGTTGCGGCGACAGGTGCACTCGCGTCGACGGTCACTGATCCATCAGCACTTGTGACAGGTACAGCGGCAGCAGCGATCTTCTTTGCTTCCTCCTTGGCTCTCGCTGCAGGAGAAATGTAATTGTTCGAGTACGGTTCCACCTTCGGAACGCGTATCAACACATCGCGTGGTACTGTGCGAACGGCCGGCATCCCCGACACACTGACGCTCTATTCGCTGCGGCTGGAGTGCCAAATGAAACGATCACACGCAAAAAGCGCAAAGAAGGTATCGCGTGGCGTTGCTTTCGGTATGTTACCCGATGGAGAGCAAGCCCACACAAAGGTTGGTGACTGTACAGAAGGTCGGACGCGCCGATGAGTGGCGCCGATGCGGGTTGGTGGGTACGCTGCAGCGCAAGCCAACAATGAGTTTGAGCTTGTCCTTAGTCTGGTCACCGGCGTGATATTCCCGACTTGATGCGGTCAGAGGAGATCTGCAAGGCAATGATGACCGAACAGCGGTGAGATGAGCAAGGATTGTCGAGAAAAGACTTGTGCTCGGGAAGTGTCGAAGAGTCGATAGGAGCCGAAGGATGGATGTGATGGCCGACCCCGAACCAACACATGCATCCACAAGTGGCAGCCGAGTCGCGTTCCACAGACAGCGGTCAGAACTCAATTTTCTGGCTCAAAAATCCACAGCCGGAATCGTGGTCACAAAACTGCACATCACCAATGTGGCCAAAATATCGATCTGGCTAAAGCAACGGAATCAAGGGATATATTGCCCATCTAGAAGGACCAGGCATACGATCATACATACACGCCAACAGCGTTGAACAGAGCCACAACGCCAAAGCCTGCCTGCAGACTTGCCACTACGCCGACGATGATCTCTTTGGATGTGACGCTTCGTTTTGGCAACCTATAGTAGCGCGGCATCGTCACACAAAGGGAGCGGTGGTCAAAGTTCAGGCCGAAAGTCAGCATACGATCCCTTCGCTGAATTTGGATAGATGTGCGTTCATGTCATCCACGCTAGAAAGATGAACTCACGTTGTGAAATAGAATGCTGCAAGAAAGACGGATGAGAGGAGGACGAATGCTAGGTACGGTAGCAACGATGTTGGGATGAGAGGCTTGAAGGATTGCGCTGATGCGTGCAGTGCCTGTTGCAACGAGCAGATGTCGAGTTGCGAGCGTGCAATCGCAATGAGAAGCGTTGTGAAGATACGCAAGGAAATACTTTGTCAGTCATCGATGCTTGGGATTCGAGCTCAAACCGTGCGCTGAAGAGCTCGATGTGTGTGATGTGAGTGCACATACCGCCAATGGCTGCTTTGTGACGTCAACCATGATGTCCGATGGATCGCTGCACCGAAGACAGGGGGAGCGAGTCGTTACGAGGGGGCAGAGGAGTGTCGCAGTTGGTGACGAGAAGAAGTGACGGTGCGGGGTTCAAGCACCCTTGATGCTGAGCTGGAGCTGGCCAAAGCGGGCAGACAGATCTGACTTCCTTAGTCATCTTTATATAAGCTTTGCTTCTAAGTGTATGTCAGACTTCAGATTCTCACAAAATATGGCACGCGGATGAATCGGATCGAAGAGGTGGGCCTCATCTTGCGACACCGACTGCACCTCGGTAAGTTCGTCGCTCGACTGTGCAGTGCCCAGGGTTCGCAGCAAGGCACGGTTTCAACACCAGATTTAGCGCATGTGCAATAGACGTCATTCGATTGGCAACGTCTTTGCTTGGCCCCTTGGTGAAACCGACCCTCCAAGCTTTCCGAGCTTGTTGCGCCTCTAAGCGGCTCGAAGCTTTGCGATGCAATGCTCGGTCGGAATACGAGATCACCACCGCCCTCACGATTGACCCGATAGCTGAAAGGCTCACGCAGACGACACATCGTAGTCATTTGCGTTTGAAGCTGTTCGAACGAGCTTTTCTTCCTCCCAACCGCCGTATCTTCTACGGTGTCCGTGTAGGATGAGCCTGGCTGGTACCTTGCAGAAACGCAAGTGAACTCGGTGTAGTATGTCATGCAGCTCCGGCTCGTTCTGAGCGGCGAAACGAAGCTGGCAGCACGACCTGGGGAAAGCAATTTGAGAGCGTGGAGCGAATGTGGGCTTCGGGTGTCTCCGGGTCCGCAATCGCCCGAACGAGCTACAACTCGTATCCCGCTTGCAGGGCGCGATCTGAAAAAGTACCCGAAAACGCGGCACGAAACCCTGAGTCCACAGAGGTTGGTGCGTCAACCCCTAGACCCACGGCTACACAAGATCATTTAGCCCTTAGCATCGGCGCCAAGATCGGCGCCAATTCCTTCTCGATGATGTTGCAGAGTTGCGGCTGTATATCAGTGTGTTGGTGTTGAATGCGATCTGCAAGTAGTGTCGATGAGCTGCTGTCGAGTACACAGCAAATGCAGGAGCCTCCTGTGGAGTGCCGTATGCTGCCGGATTGCAGCCTTCCGCATGTACAGACGATGGTCGCTGTCACAATATACAATTCACGATCCCGCCCGGCTCTCGCTTTGGTCCCCTCCGCTGGCAGTGTCTGAGCAGCGACGTCAGACCATCGTGAATCAGAGCTGGCCCGTGATGCTCCGGTGTCTGCTCCGAACCAGCTGCACCTTCCCGAATGTTGCTTGTCCTCCACTGAAAGACACAAGTGTTGCGAATGCATATATACGACTGTATACGTGGGATTGCTCCTTCCAATCTTGTTCCCAACATCCCTCCCGTACCTTTTGTGCATCTCGAAACAGCTTGGTCTGGTCTTCAGTGCTTCTCGCTTCATCTCATACACCACCACTCTTCTTCGCATTCGTCTGTTTCGGACTAGCAATCGCAACGCATCTCGTCGTCTGGTAAGTGTTCAGCTTGGTCAACACTCTCTGCGTTTCATTGTGTTCCATGGTTTCGGTCGGGTTGTGGAGCTGCCGTCGCTACCATGCTTCGCAGCAACATCGCATCGTTCTCGCCGACGATGCTCTCTGCCACGTTGTTCGACGCTCGACCATCGACATGGTGAGCAGAGAGGGGCTGGGTTGACAGCTCGGCATTGGCGGCTTGCGTATGCACGAGGTCGGACAACAGGCACGGCAGAGCGAACGGAAAGATCCGCGGCTGTAGAGGAAAATGCGGGGGAGCGGCTTCTGTCGCTGCTCACTCATCTCCACTCTCTCCGGCTATTCGTACAGTATCGCCATTTGCCTGTGGTTGGAAATGGCAGTCGATCCATTCGCCTTCGAGACTTGGAAATAAGGGGAAGAACTGGTTTTACAAGAAAATCATTTTCCTTTAATTTCCAATTTCGAGAGTGAATTGGGCGGTCATTTCCGATCTGCCCCGCCGCATTCACAGGCCAACGGCGGCACTCTCTCTACTGCCTCTGCCCTCCCCTGCCCTGCCCTGCCCATCTTTACTGGTCTTGTGTCAGATGCTGCTTCTTCAAGCCCAGTCTCGAGCCGCTCGTCATCGTCGTCGTCGTCGCAGTCATATCTGGTCGACACGAACACGGTGTGACAGGCGGACGACGGGGAAGCAGAATCCAGCCAGACGTTGGTGTCGGTAGCCGGATGCAGTCCGAAGATCGGGAATTGGCTTATTGCCGTCTTGCCGGTTCTGTGGGTGGCTTCAGCTCTGCCCTGGCTCCACTCTGCGGTTGTGCTGCCTCTGTTTCAGCTCCCAGTCCCGCTCTGGTAGTGTCTAGCCTAGCCAAGCCCCGCTCGTCATCATCGTCGACTTGGCCCCGCCGCCCCTTTCACGCCTCGCTGCTCATCCTCCCGTACCCGCCGTCCGTCGCTTCTTTGTCTCCGACGCTGTTGGCTGTCACCGTGATTGTCGTCTTCGACATCTTTGACAGTCTACTGCAGTGTCGTACGCTTGCTGCTCGGGGCTTGGACGAAAGCGAATCAGCGGGCGACAAAAGGTGGACCCGGTGAATAATCTGCGTTTGTGGCTGCAGCAGCAGGTAAAAAGTGTCACGGGTTCACGATCTACATACACACACTGTGCTGGCCTGCCTCGGTCCATGCATGCATCAGCATTGTGACACTCGTCTCTCTGTCTCTTCCGGGCCAATAACGCATCTTCATTTCACATGATCATTAGACACTGACTTTTCCCCCCGCCTTTTCTTGTCTCTCGCTCCTCTGTCCCACCGCCTCCACTCTCTTTGCGGGTGTTTCCGTGTGCTGCCGATCAACTGCCAAACCACCGACGCTGTCCACTCCCTTTTCCGCTTGACCTCCCCTCACTCCTTCCTCCACCACCTTCCTCGTTCGTCCATCTGTGAACTGGTTCTTCCTTGCTCCTTTTCAACCTTGGACCTGCTTCCGAACGATAGCCTCGTCTTTCATATCCAAACACCAACCCCATTCCCTTCGTTTCCCAACGCGCCTTCGTCGACACTAGTTCAAAATGACTTCGCCAGGAAACCACCACGATGAGTTGCCCACCAACAACCCGCACTACACGCTCCTGGGCTCCGACCTCAAGCTCTTCTCGGATGCCGGTTTCGACATGGACCGTGTCCACCTCAAGCGCAACGCTTCCGTCGCCCAGCTCTACGAGGACGCCATCAAGAAGGAGGGTGCCGTCATCTCGTCCGCCGGTGCCTTGATCAACTACTCGGGCAAGAAGACCGGTCGTTCGCCCAAGGACAAGCGTATCGTCTTCGAAGAGACCTCCAAGGACCACGTCTGGTGGGGTCCCGTCAACATCAAGATGGACGAGCACACCTTCGAGATCAACCGTGAGCGTGCCATCGACTACCTCAACACCCGCGACGATATTTACGTCTTTGACGGCTTCGCAGGCTGGGACCCCAAGTACCGCATCAAGGTCCGAATCATTTGCAGTCGTGCCTACCACGCCCTCTTCATGCACAACATGCTCATCCGTCCCACCCCCGAGGAGCTCGAGCACTTTGGCGAGCCCGACTTCATCATCTACAACGCCGGTCAGTTCCCTGCCAATCGTTTCACCGCCGGTATGACTTCGTCCACCTCGGTCGAGGTCAACTTCAAGCGTCACGAGATGGTCATCCTCGGTACCGAGTACGCCGGTGAGATGAAGAAGGGTATCTTCTCCGTCATGCACTACCTCATGCCCGTCAAGTTCAACCAGCTCTCGCTCCACTCTTCCGCCAACGAGGGTCCCGACGGCGACGTCTCGCTCTTCTTCGGTCTTTCGGGTACCGGCAAGACCACGCTCTCTGCCGACCCCAAGCGTGCGCTCATCGGTGACGACGAGCACGTGTGGTCCGACGAGGGTGTCTTCAACATTGAAGGTGGTTGCTACGCCAAGTGCATCGGTCTCTCTGCGTCCAAGGAGCCCGAGATCTACAACGCCATCCGCTTCGGTGCCGTGCTCGAGAACGTCGTCTACGACAAGAATACGCGCGAGGTCGACTACGACGATGTCGTCATCACCGAGAACACGCGCTGCTCGTACCCTATCGAGTTTATCCCCAACGCCAAGATCCCTTGCATGGCCAACTCGCCACCCAAGAACATCATCTTCTTGACGTGCGATGCTTACGGTGTGCTTCCTCCCGTCTCGAAGCTTGACGCCAACCAGGCCCAGTACCACTTTATCTCTGGTTACACCTCCAAGACTCCCGGTACAGAGGATGGTATCCAGGAGCCCTCGCCCACCTTCTCCACCTGCTACGGACAGCCCTTCATCGTTCTGCACCCCCGTGTCTACGCCAAGATGCTTGCCGAGCGCATGGAGAAGCACAAGGCGGATGTTTGGCTCGTCAACACCGGTTGGGCCGGAGGCAAGTTCGGTGTCGGTCAGCGTTGCCCTCTCAAGTACACGCGTAAGATCATCGACGCCATCCACGACGGCTCGTTGGCCAAGGCCAAGTTCCAGAACTTTGGCACGTTCAACCTGCAGATCCCCGAGGCGGTCGAGGGTGTGCCCGAGACGCTCTTGAACCCCGCCACCAGCTGGCCAGACGTGGCAGGCTTCAAGGCCGAGCTCAACAAGCTCGCCGAGATGTTCAGCACCAACTTTGAAAAGTACGCCAACGACGTCTCTGCCGAGGTCGCTGCCGCCGGTCCTAAGCTGTAGTTAGCTGCCCTATTGCAAATTTCTACATATACATGGTTTCCGTTCAAGACTTTGATCGTGTGATGTGTGCATGATGCGAGATGAGAATGAGCAGATGAACAGGCAGGGACGAGAGGACGCGAATTAGAAACAGTGCGGCTGAGAAGGTGGTGATCTTCTGCAGCCAACTCAACTTGCACGACGTTTGGGTCTTTCCGGGTCGAATGTATCAGGGTGGTTGTTGATGCAAGAGCGGGTGGGAAGAAGAGGTGCTCCGGAGGCAAAGTGGGGGGATGAGCGAGGGTATGCTTCGGTCGGGTGGGGGCGCAGCGTCTGCCGTTGTTGGGGGGTTGGGGGAACGCGCGAAACAGTCTCTGCAATAGGCTTTTTCTCCTCTGTCGGTTATTCCGGACTTGAAGGGCAGCGCGGAATCCCCGCAAATCTTTGAGGTTGGATTCTTGGCAGCTTGGTTGGCCCGTGTTGCGTCGGTGTTGATCCGGCTAAGGTGAGTTCCTGGAACACAGAACGGCACAAAGTGACATCGAAGCTCATCCATACTGTGACCTGATGGGGGAGTGAGGTTCTCCGGCTTTTCGACCGAGGGGCTCACAACATTTCCACTACTCGCAGCACTGGTAAAACTTCCTGCTCAACCAACTCTTACCCTCTTTCTGTCACACCATCCCATCACGTCTCTCCGGGACCCTTCTCGCACCGCCCAGCATGGAGAACGGCACCTCAGGCACCACGGCAGATGCCTCCATCCAAGGCAAACTCATCTGGTCGCCTGCCGACCCTGCCTCAACCTCGATGGAAACCTTCCGCAGATCCGTCAACGATCGCTTCTCCCTCTCCCTCTCCTCGTACGACGAGCTGTGGAAATGGTCTTGCACCAACCTCAACGACTTTTGGACCACCGTGTGGGACTCGACCCACGTCGTTTCTTCCACTACCGCTCCCCGTGCGATCCAGGACGATGCACCAATCTACCCTCCTCCGCAGTGGTTCCCTGGTGCGCGGCTCAACTTTGCCGAGAACCTTCTTCGCCACGGTGTTCCTTCCTCTCCCCTAGCCGACAAGGTCGCTCTGATACAGTCTACTGAAGTGGATACAACTACGGGAGAGCTGGAGGAATACAGCGTCACTCACGGGCAACTGTATCGCATGACAGCCAAGGTGGCAGCTGCCATGCGCGCGAGAGGCGTAAAGCAAAACGATTGCGTTGCGAGCTACTCGGCCAACAACACGGAGAACCTGGTTGCTTTCTTGGCAGCGTCGTCGATCGGAGCCGTGTGGACCAGTGCAGCAGCCGATTTTGGGCCGGAAGGTGTGCTGGAGAGGTTGCGAACAGTGAGACCCAAGATCTTGGTCAGTGTGAATGCGGTCAGGTACAATGGAAAGGTTCACGATCACCTGTCAAAACTTCAGAGTGTCGTAGATGGGTTGGAGGAGGGGAGGAAGGAGGACGAGCAGAGGTTGGAAGGTGTGATTGTTGTACCGTATGTCAAAAGTCACAAGGTGCCGGAGGATCGGGAAGGGTGGGTATCGTGGAACAACTTCCTTAGCGAAGGAGTCGACGCCGGCGAGAAGCCGATCCCCTTTGAACAGTTGGATTTCAACCATCCTCTGTGGATCCTCTTCTCTTCAGGAACCACTGGCAAACCAAAAGCCATCACCCATCGCTCCGGCGGGATGCTTTTGCAGCTATCGAAGGAACACTTTATCCACGGAGGTCTGACTCCGACAGACGTATTCTTCCAACACACCACCACCGGATGGATGATGTGGAACTTCCTCGTCGCAGGACTCGTCACCGGCTGCACCATCGTCTTGTACGACGGAAGTCCGCTCAAACCCACTTCCGTGCTGTGGGATCTCGCAGAGAAGCACGGGGTCACCACCTTTGGCACTTCCGCCGCCTATCTCGGTGCACTGGAAAAGACAGGTTACGACGTGAACGCCTCTCATCCCAACCTCAAGGTCCAACAGATCCTGAGCACCGGTTCACCACTGCGTGCCGAGCTCTACCCATTCATCATGGAGAAGATCGGTTCGGTACTCATCGGGTCCATCACCGGAGGAACCGACCTCTGCTCGCTCTTCGCAGGTCACAACACCTCGCTCCCCGTCTACGCCGGTGAAATCCAAGCTCGAAACCTCGGCATGAACATCTCGGTCTACGATCCCGACAGCCAACGCGAGATCACCACGCCGGACACGGTCGGTGATCTGATCTGCAAGTCTCCTTTCCCCGCTCAGCCGTTGGGATTCTGGAAGCAACCCGAAACCAAGTACTTTGAATCGTACTACTCGCAGGTTCCTGGCATGTGGTACCACGGAGACTTCGTCTGCATCAGTCCGCACGGCGGGGTGGTGATGCTAGGACGATCCGACGGAATCCTCAACCCTGGCGGCATCCGATTCGGCTCGAGCGAAATCTACGAACTCCTCGAATCCCCCGAAAACCCGCTCTCCACCACCATCATCGACTCGCTCGTCGTCGCCCTCAAAACCCCTTCTGGCGATGACGAAGTGGTCTGCCTGTTCATCGTCCCATCCCCCACCGCCCGGATCGATTTCGACGCAGTGCAGAAAACCCTCTCCTCGCTCATTCGCACAAAGCGAAGCGCAAGACACGTTCCCAAATTCATCCGAATCGTCTCTGACATACCCAAAACCCTCAACGGCAAGAAAGTCGAAGTCCCCGTGAAAAAGATCATCAACGGAGCCGATCTGAACGCCATCAACAGGGCCACGCTCATCAACCCAGAAAGTCTAGATCAGTTCGTCCTGTTAGGCCAAGAACTACGTTCCCAACTCACGTGTTAGTGCAAATCCATAGAATGACATTGTCGCAACGAATCTTTGTATGTGAGTGTGTGCGGAAACGACTGATGCGATTGAAAGAACGAATATTTACACCTTTTGCAGCCCTGCCTAACGATTGTGACAATACGCATCCGAGAACAGCGAGTCGGACAGATCGTCCGGAACAAACCACACCGTCAAGGCGACGATTAGATACACCATGATGAGCACGAAACCCTCCAAGTAGTTCGACCTGTTGTCCGCAATCGCAAAGTTGACGATAAGCACCGTCAACAACAGCAAGATCGTGGCGAAAGGATCGAAGAGCAGCGTCAAGGGACGATCACCCATCCAAGCGATGAGCACGAGCAGCGGGATGACGAAGAGAGCGATTTGGATCGACGAGCCGATCGCAATGGAAGAGGCCATCTGGATCTTATTCTTCCAAGCAAAGATGACCGCAGCCAGATGTTCGGTGGCGTTACTAGCGATAGGTAGGAGGATAAGACCAATCCAAGTCCGGGTGATGGCACCGGTAGAGGCGACGACATTGATGGCCTCAACGAGCCAATTGGAGGTGACGCCGATGAGGACGGTAACGACGACGAGGGTGATGATGACGGCGGTCATGTTCATGGATGGCTGCTCCTCTTCGTCTTCGTTGTCATCCTGGAAGAACTCTTTATGCGACAACAAACTAAAGTAGAGGAAACCGATGTAGATCAGGAGAAGCAGGACGGAGACACCTCTGCTAAACTTGAGAATATCGCCGCGCTCCGTATCGTCAGGAATGCTGCCAAGTACGGCATGGAACGCTGACGGGATGACAAGCGAAATGACAGCCATCATGAGAAGCGACGTGTTGAGCTGAGTGGGTGCCTCGAGGAAGACCTGCTCTTTCACGCGAAGACCTCCGACAAAGAAGCACGTTCCCAACACGAGCAGCAGATTCGAGAGGATAGATCCGAGCAGAGAGGTCTGCGTGACGATGAGCTCGCAATGAAAAAGGGATACGATGGCGACGATGAGTTCGACAGCGTTACCGAGCGAAGCATTGATGAGACCACCGATGGTCTCGCCCACTCGAAGCGAGAGCTCTTCGGTGGCCTGAGAGAGGATGGTGGCGAGGGGCATGATGGCGAGGAAGGAGGTGACAAAGGTGAGAACGCCGTTCCTGATGACGTTCTGATCGAGGGCGAAATACAAGGCCCAAGAGACGGGGATGAAGACGAGGAGAACGTTAAGGAACGAGCCAAAGAGGAGGTTCTTGAGACTGACGAGGGTGCCAGGAGGTTTGCCAAGGCGACGCTCTGGGGTGAAGAGATCGTTGAAGGAGCGTCGCGTTGTGGCTCTGGAATCCATGGTGGCTCTGCGGGGTGGACCTGCAAAAGGTCCGCCTAGACCTTCGCCGACGGAAGACTGATCACGGTTGATACCACGTTTCCGGGTTGTGGTGGAGGAAGCAGGATCGGAGGAAGTGATGGTCTGTGAGAGGGCGGAGGAGTCTTCGTTGGACGAGGGGGCATTTCCCTTTTCGAGCATGTCGGGTTCCGAGTCGGCGATGACGGCACGCTTGGGACGGTGTGAGAGGTTGTTGCTGCTGCTGGCGTTGGAGGCTCTTGGAGTGGCCGTGGCGAGAGCGGATTTGGGAGCGGTTGCAGTGGGTGTGTAAGGAGTGTCGGAATTAGGTGTCGAGTCGGAAAAGGCAGGAGGATGCTCTGCAGATGACGAGACTGGCGCCGACGAGCTGTCTGCAACCTTGTTCTGTGTGCTCGACGACATGATGTGCGTCTAGGTTTGCAGAGTTGGAGAAGAGAAGCTTAAGATGAAAGTTTCAACGCCTTCCTACGGGTTTACGGCGACACGTCGGTGGCGAGCGAGGGTGGCTGCGAGCCTTGTGCGTGTTCGGCGATGAGCCTTGTCGAGTTAAGAGAATGGACTACGGAACAAAGGTTTGTGAGACTCGAGATGATGAAGGTGGGAAGGATAGGTCGACAGGATGAAAGGTGTTTTGAGCCGGCATGTGGCACAAGTTTCAAGTTTTGGAACTCTCCACACACAACCAGCGACAGCGAATGAGCATGTGCGTCAGGTTGGACCAACACACGCCCAAGCTGTGCTCGCTGTGCTTGCTGTGCGACACACTTGCATGGATCCGCACCGCCACTTTTTTTTTCTTTCCTAGATGCGTTCCGCAGGACAACGATCTATTGCAAATTGAACACGGCTGCAGCTAGTGAAACTCGAGACGAGGCGAGCGCCTTGCTTAGCATGGCTATAGCAACGACTGACGGATGACCCGTTCCGATGCCAAGGCTCAAGCTTTGTGAGGGGCCATTATTCTTTGTTATTATTAGCAATAATAAATAATGGTGTCTAGCTCAGAGACAGGCACACGCGCTGTCCCAAATGACGTTGTGTTGTTGTGACACTTTCTGGACCGCCGCTACTGCACCGACGGTCGGCTTTGCACCTGTCTTTGCCTGAGGCA
The DNA here is from genome assembly GCA_003004685.1 of Pseudozyma sp. F8B2. Classification (NCBI taxonomy): domain Eukaryota; kingdom Fungi; phylum Basidiomycota; class Ustilaginomycetes; order Ustilaginales; family Ustilaginaceae; genus Pseudozyma; species Pseudozyma sp. F8B2. The sequence continues at coordinate 355,355 of NXFQ01000019.1, read as the reverse complement.
GCCACCGCGGTCTGAGCTTGGCTGATTTCGGCGCGCGAGGATCGGATGGCATTTTCACTTTACTTTTGTTAAGGTTTGCCATCATAACAGAATGAGAAGGCGCCAAGAGATCTGACAGAGATGAGCTCAGCTGGTCAAGCCACGCAGGCCGCGCCGGCTCAGTCAGTGCGGCGCGGCTGAAAGTGTTGGTTTTGGCTCAAACTCAGATTCAAGATGCTGCTGCTGCAGGGTCCTCGTTCCTCTTCCCGCTCGTGCTGCTCGCTGCTCAGCCATCGAACCACAGATTCGTGTAACCGCTTTTCGTTCACACCCTCCATCATCACGAGCTCCGGCGAGCTCCTCTCGACACCTCGTAGCGCATCGACATGGCTTCCACCGCCGCAGGCGAGCTCGCTCGCAAGGCGCTCATGAACGATGCTCGTCAAGAGGAAGCCATCACAGTCAATCAGCGTGCCCTCATCGACAAAATCCTCGCCAGGTACGCCGCCGAGTTCACCGTCTTTCGCGAGCTGCTTCAGAATGCAGACGACGCTGGTGCCTCCCACTGCGAGCTCCGTTTCGAGTCGCAGCGATCCCAATCCACACAATCCGACGTTGCCTCCACATCCACATCCACCCTCCTGCCCGATTTCAAAGCCACCCTCAGCAACTGGGTCTTTCGCAACGACGGCAAGCCCTTTGGCAACGATGACTGGTCCCGTCTACGCAGGATTGCAGAAGGAAACCCAGATCCCGACCGTATAGGTGCCTTCGGTGTCGGCTTCTACTCGCTCTTCAGCATCTGCGAGGAGCCCATCGTCTCATCCGGCGACGAGCTCATGGGTTTCTTCTGGAAAGGCGATGCCCTCTTCACCAAACGTGCCAACAACGCCGACCGTCAGACTTCGCCCTCTGGCAACCCATGGACCACCTTCTTCATGGCCCTTCGCGAACCGTCCCCCTTCCCCGATTCTGCCATGGGCCTCGCCAAGTTCTTGGCCACCTCGCTCACCTTTACCACCAAGATCCGCTCCATTGGCCTCTATTGGGACGACCATCTCCTCTGCAAGCTCGACAAGAAGCTCGCTTTGCCAAAGTCCATGTCCATGCCCGGCCATCTCAATGCGTACAGCCCAGCCAAGATCATGCGCGTTCGAGATCTCGAGTCGACCGCCGTGCAGATCGACGTGCAAGCACTCCAACTCGTCATCGATGCTGCCGAAAAGGACAAACCCAGACCCAAACAGTCTCTTGCATCTGCTCTCGGCAAGACGGCCGGTGGCGGTCTCACCTCCATGCTCCAGAGCGCCTTTGGCTTCGGCTCCTCCTCTGCAAAGGACAAGGAGCGCGAGCGTGAACTACAACGACGCAGAGAAGTCGAGGCTGCAGCGCACGAGCAAGAAAGACGCAAGCTCGACGCCACCGCCGCCGCCCTCACTTCGGTTTCCGCCTCCATTCATCTGCGCATCGCAACCGCAAACGTAAGCGTATCAGCCGACAAGGCCTTCTCGAGAGAAATCGAGCGCAGCACAAAGAAGCCTCCCCCCAAGGTCACCGCCTTCCACCTCATCTTCACAGGCAAGGAGGAGTACGATGCCAGCTTCCCCGAAGACAACGACAACCCCGACACTTCCCTTTCCATCACTTCGTCCGCCGCCGCACTCGACACAGGCGTACGCCAGATCTTTTCCGGTCTCATGCCCCGCCTCGAAGACCAAGGTCACGCCTTCATCGGCTTCCGAACTCATCAGACCACCGGCTTCAGCGGCCACATTGCAGCACGATTCATCCCCACCGTCGAGAGGGAGTCGCTCGACTTTGTCGACAGATACTGTGCTCAGTGGAACTCGGAGCTGCTCTCCATGGGAGGCTATGTCGCTCGTGCCGTCTACGAGAATGAGCTGACCGACATTGGTCGGCTGTGGGCAAACTCGTTCGGCGACAAGCGTCCGCCCAAAGACGACGATCCTACAGCAAAGGCGCTCAAGGATCGTGCGCTCCATCTCATGCGCTTCTTCACCTTCCGCGCCTCTTCGCCATCCTCCCGCGTATCGTCGCTCTTCCTCACCTCTTTCTTCGGATCGGCACGTCAGAACACCATCACGCTCATGTCGACGCGCGGCATCAGACATTCGGCCGCCGTCCGCGTCCCCAATGCCCTTCTTGCGGGTTTCATCAAAGACCTCGCCGTCATCCCTCCGCACCACGTCGAAGAGGCTCCCGACTTTGTCCGAGAAGTCCGCTCTCGCAACCTCGTCCAAGATATCACCATGGACGACGTCTTCCAAGAGCTTTCGTCGCGCGCCCTCACTCCTCCCGAGATGGTCGCCTGTCTCAAGTGGTGGGTCAGCGTCGCCGCACATCCCTCGTACGATATCAGCCTGCGCTCCAAGCTCCTCAACAACGCCATGCTCACCATCGCCGACCCCAAGGACGCTGCTGTTCCCGAAAAGATACAGCCACTCAGCGCCGTGCGCTTCTACCTCAACACGTCTCGTCTTCCCACCGACGTCCCTCTTCCAGATTCCTGCCTGGCGTACGAAGTGTCCAAGTCGATTACCACCAACGAGCTCTCCCGCGTGTTTGGCTGGTCCGAACTGACGGTGCCCGTCTGGGTCAAAAACCTCGTTCAGATCAGCCTTCAAGCAAAACATTCAGGCTCGACGGCGCTCGAAGAGACAAATTTGCAGACCTCGCCGGCTTTCGCAGAAAAGGTGTTGCTCACCCTGTCGCGCACCTGGTTTGCACTGCCTGCCAATCAGCACGACGAGATCCAGCAGCTTCTGGCAGATGCCACCTGCATCCCGACTCGCCTTCAGATGCAAAAGCCCGACGACGCCTACTTTGCCAACGTATCCTTGTTTTCCGATCTGCCCATCGTCGAGCTTCCTACCGCACAGGTCAAGGGCAATCTCGAAAAGGTGCTCGCCGCACTCGGCGTGCGTCGTCATGTGGAGCTACAGATGATCTTCAATCGGCTCGTAGCGGGCGGTGGCTGGTCCCACGTCGATCTTGTCTCGTACCTTGCTTCCAACAAGGAGACGCTCTCCGACCTCGAGAGGGAACGGCTCAAGAAGACCGCCATCTTTCCCAAGCAGGGAGAGGTTGGCCCGCTCAAGGAAGACGGCAAACCCAGGATCATCCGCTACCGCGCCAGCGACCTTTACGAGCCTACCGAAGCGCTCAAGGCTCTCCAGCTGCCAGTGCTAGACTGGGTCGACAAGCCGTGGAAGCTCTCTTCCGAAGAAGCCCGCTTCGTGTTTGATCTCGGTCTGCGGCGCTATCCGCCCATGGAGACGGTTCTCGAGCTTGCTTCCACATCCACCAACGATGCTCTGCGATCCAAAGCCATCGCCTTCTTCTTCGAGAAATTCCACGCTCACTACATCAATCAGTACACCATCTTCCGCGCCGAAAAGTACGCGTTCGTGCCCGCAAGGCTACCCAACGAGCCCAAGATGGTGCTTCGCAAACCCACCGAGGTCTTTACCAACGCAGAAGCTGCTGTGATGGGCTTCCCCGTCGCCGGTCCCGAGATCAACCTGGCCGACCTGCCCAAGCTCGGGTTACGCTCCAATCCCACGGCGACGCAGCTCATCGGCAAACTCGTCAACACGCCGACAAAAGACGAAGCACAGGCTCGCAAGATCTTTGAGTATCTGGCGACCGTCCCAGAATTCAGTCTCAATGACTTTGCACAGCTGCGAGGCGCCGAGTTCATCCCTGTACGTCGCACAAAGCGCGGTGCCACTGCAGGTGTTGCAGGCGACTCGGCAGCTTCGCTGCCCACCGAGGTCGTCTTGGTGTCCCCCATGAACTGCTACTTTGGCGGCTCGACCTCGGACGTCCAATTCCGAGACGTCTTCTTCTACTGCGACTACGGCTCGGTAGCCGGTGCCTTTCTCAAGAACTGTGGTGTGCGAAACGAACCAAGCATCGAAGAGGTCGCGGAACGTCTTGTAGCCGAGCCGCAGCGCTTCTACCAGCTCGCCGGCAGCGCCGACGCGTATCTCGGCATCCTCCGCCAGATTGCAACGAACTGGAGCCGCATCCGTAGTCCGTTGCGGAACCAGATGGCACGCTCTGCTTTTCTGCTCGGTTCCAAGCGCATCAGCGAAAGCAAAGCGGCGGAAGGTGGCCAAAAGACCGGCCATCTGTTGGACCAAGACGATGACGAGCAGGACGAAGAAGCGGACGATGCAGGTACACTTGTGTATGCGCTCAAGAAGCCCTCAGATGTCGTAATTGTCGACGACGCCAACTCGCACATGCTCTTTGCCTCGTCGCTCTTCTACGCACCGCACGAGGATCTGTTGCAGGAAGGTCTGTACGGCAGACTCGGCTCGCCTCGGTTGAGTGCGCTGGTCGAGGAGCGCTACTCGATCGAAGGTCGAGTGGTTCGAGACACGCAGCGTGCTCGCGAAATCAAAGCACTCGTCCTCGAACGTACGCCCCTCTTCCTCTTCGAAAAGCGACAGTCGTCCAAGTCCGAGATTCGCAAGGATGCGGAGTGGCTCAAGCAGGCGCTCGAGGTCGAAGAGATCGACGGAGCGGGTCTTCGCCTCGTACGGACGCTACGCTACGACAGAGTGCACGAGCAGAACGTGCAGAAGTGCACCGCCACCGCATCAATGCGCGGCTCCAAGCTGGTCCTGCATCTTTCGTCATCGATGGAAGTCGACTTCTTCGAGGTCGCCACATCGATCAGCAAATACCTGCTCACGAAGCAAAGGCTGCAGGAAGTGCTGCTGTACATGACGCTCCTCTCGACGTCGCTGCGCAACCTGAAGCGTCGTGGATTCCACGTGGACAAGATCCTCTCGCAGCGTAAAGCGGAACGGGAGGCTGCCGAGGCCCAGATGCGCGAAGAACGACTCAAGGCTCAGGAGCGTGCTGCCGAGGAGAAGGCCACCGAGGACAAGCTGGCCGACTGGCGAAAGCAGGTGCTGAGCGTGTTTCCTGATGCCGATCCGCATTACGTGGACCAGGCGCTACGAAGCCACAGCGATGCTCATGTCGAGCGCACCACCAACGACATGCTAAGCAGCAACTATCCTCGTAGAAACAAAGAGGCGTCGTCTGCCATCTCACAGCTGACCAACGATACCACGTCCACACTGACGCCTCACGGTGCAGGCGGCAATGCGGGACCTGGCTTCTTCTCGGGCTTCCGCAACAAGTTCCTGCAGGCTGGCTCAAAGCAGCGCAGTTCGCTGGCGGATGGAACGAGCTCCATCCAACGTCACGGCTCAGACTGGCCGGCAGACTCTCCCGTGGCAGCAGCCGGTCGATCAGCCGAGGATCGTGCTCTGGGTGCCCTAACATCTTCGTCGTCCTCGGGAGGCATGACGCCAGCGGCGACCGCACCGACAAGCGAAGTGACGCCGCTTTCTTCGATCCACAACAATGTGCTCAAGGCGATCCGCGCGTCACGACCCGACGCATCGTCGACGATCAAGAGCGAAGCGCGACAGACGCAGATCAAGGAAGCCGCCAACTCGTATTGCGACCAAGGCGTCGAGACGGATCTGAAGCTGGCAGGTGAGGTGGCGGGGATGAAGGTGTTCCTGCATCCGACGCTGGACGCTGCTTCGATGCTGCAGGCCAACGCTGCAGCGCTGGAGCGTCTGATCAACCGAATCTACAAGCCTGTGGGAAGCATCTTTGGGTTGGATCCTAGAAGCATGTACGTGTTCTGCGACACGGCGGGCCCTGCGATCGCATTCAACCGAGCGGGAGCGATCTACCTCAATTTCCGGTACTATCTGGCGTGGCACGACGAATTGGTGAAGCAGGGCAAGTTGGCGGACCCACTGGTGTCGACGTACTTCAGCGTTGCGCACGAGATTGCGCACAATGTGGTGGCAGCGCACAATGCAGAGCACGAGTGGTACTTTAGCGCGATTGCCGAGAAGTATGTCGTGTCGCTGGTGGAGTACATTGCTAAGGCGGAGGGTGGGGCCAGTTAGGGTTGGGGGGTAGAAGGAGCATCTGTTTGATGGGCGACTAGATCGAGCATTTGTAGACTGCAATGGATAGACGTATTGTCAATGGTAGAGCTGTCGTGTACCAGAGTGTGCGAGATGTCGACTCTTTGTCAAGGAAGTGTAGAGGTGAGTGAGAGTGAGTGGGACGATGGACGAGCAGCGAGACTGTGAAAGCCAACAGCTGGTGTTTGGGTGGAAGTCGTGTAAGATGGCTTGCAATGAGCTGAGATGAGGGTGGAATAGTGTACAGATAGGAAATTGCAGGGGGGAGAGGATATGTAGCTCTACCGAACGTGTCTTCGAAAGGATGGACGGAGCGGTATGCATTATGCTGATGCAACTTGGGATGTTGGGAGGGCGGCACGTTTTTCCTTTCCGCCAAAGTGGTGGTAGTTCTGTTTTCCAAAAGACGAAAGACGGATTGACACCTCATCAGTCTCTAAACAACTTTCGAAACCTGACCGTAGCGTGGTATGTGTACTTACGGCGAAACGAAGGAGTTGACCAGCTTGAGCAGTAGCGTTGGTAGCATGACAAGCGAAGAGAAGGTAGTTCCTGGGTTGCACCCTCCACGCGAACCTCATGAAGACGGTCGAGTAGGCGCAGAGTGCACCGGACATGGTTCCCGAGATCATCTCTTCATCCTTGCTGAGATCGGCGATTGCTGCGAGCGGTAGACCCCAGTTGGCTACTGGTCCCCAGAAATGTGTCGACTGTGTGAGAGGGAAAAGGAGGTGAGGTAAGTATATCGATGATGTGTGAGTTGGAAGAAGGAGGTAAGAATGGGGGAAAACGTACGAAGAAGTATTGCCTGCCAGCTGGCGACTTGATCCAGTTGATGAATTGCGTAGCCATGGTGATTATGCGATAGGACGGAGTGATAGAGGAAGGAGATGGTGTGGAAAGATGAGATTGGTAAAAGTGTGTGATTTTGGACAACTTCAGGGTCGAGCAAGAGCAACTCTTGAACAACTCTCGCTCGGAGATGTGCTCAGTGCACCACCGCGGCTGATTAGGATGATAGATTTTGGGTGCCAAAGACACAGAGAGAGAAATCCAAAAATTGCTTTCCGCGCGGATTCTGGGCAACGCCAACGTTTCCTTCTGGATCGATCTCAGTACCATCGGGTCAAGATAAATCGGACGATTGTATTTGAGCAACGTTGTTGAATCGCGACATGGATCGCGTGACCCAAAATTTCTCATTTTTGGGAAGCGGAGCCACCGGACCGTACTGCCGTGTTTGCGAGGGTCCTTTGCTGCTCTTCCCCGCGGGTGGAAGGCTTGCCAAATGCCAACTCGACTTCCCCGCTTCCCTTCTACGCTCTGTGAAAGACCTCCCTTGGCCGCGCTGTACACCCTTAGATGCTGGTCAGACGTGCTTTTCGTTTTCATGTGCTGCGCATGGTCAGCATGGTCGGCAGCGCCGCGTCTCGGCTGGGGTGAGCTGCAGCGGCATGATGATAGTCGAGGGTGCCTTGCTACACTGTGTATGCGGAAAGTGAGGATTCGAGGTGTCGCGTGAACGAATGTTTGAGGGTCTAAATTGCCATCAGCCCCGGCTCGAGTGGATTGCAGCGGCATACTGACGCTCCATGCTCTTCCGGACTATTGTCTTCCGTCGAAGTTGCACGCAGAACTTCGGCTTCGACCCCTCCTGTCACATCCCGGCTTGTACCACTAGGATCCGGTGCATCTTTCTTCATTTCATCTTAACTCCTTCAACGTCATCATCACCTGCCTCGGATCTCTACCCGATCTTTCCTCCTTGCAACTAACTCTCGAAGCGCATCCCTCCACCAATAGCCACCGAAAGCCACGGCGACGACAGCAACAGCAGCAGCAGCAGCGCGACCTTCGACGACGCTCTCATTTCCCATCCTCTTCCGAGCTGGGAGCATCACACTATCCGGCTCAGCAAGCCCTCCGCGCAGCATCCTCTCCCTTTGTGGCCGCGCTCGTTTCATCGACTACCGTCGATTTGACCACTGTCTCCGCAGCATGCCCGGAGGCGCTTCCGTGCTCGCCTTCTCCTAGCTCATAACACCCATCCACCTCGTTGTCGGCGCCATCCGCCCTTGGCTCTCTGTCCACTTCACACCACCATACGTCGAGTTCACTCCCCCATCCATTCATCATGGCCAACAACGCGACGTCCTCTCAGCTCTCGAAAAGAGACTCTTCAACGGACTCTGATCGGTCCACATCGCGCGCAGACACGAGACCCGACGCAGACTCCAATTCCAGGGAAGAGGTCAAGATCTACAAGACCATCTCACGAGTGCATCGAGCCTGCAACGCCTGTCGCAAGCAAAAGGCGAGATGCGACGGTCCCGAGAACCCGCCGTGCCGTCGGTGCAAGCAGGTCGGCATCGAATGCGTGTTCGAGAAGCCGCCCAAGGATCCGGCGTCTTCCGCGTCGGCAGCACTGGATGCTGGTGCCAGCTCGGACAGGATCAGGATGCTCGAGAGTCAGATGTCAGGGATGCAGAGCATGATCTCTGAGCTCGTCGCTTCCATCAAGGCCAACACCAGTGCTATCACTGCACCACCGCAGGCGTCGCATCCTCTACCACCGCACCATTCTCCACAGGCATCGAATGCGTCTTCGTCTTCACCTGGCTCTTCCAGAGCTTCGAGATCGGATCCGTTCCATCAGCATCGTCAGAACAATGTTCCGCTGCAACAACACCATCCGTACGCTCCACCTCCGCATCATCGAGGTTCGCAGCAAGCCGTCATCTCGCCATCTGCCGAGACGTTCCAGAGGTATCCAGCCGAGGCGACCTCAACGTCCCATCCGCAGCGTCCGCCGTATCCTCCTTCCGGCAGATCTTTCGGTAGCAGCAATAGTGTAGCAGGCGTCGGGTCGAGCTCTCTACAGTCTATCCCGGTGCATGCCGCTGCAGCGTATCCGCTTCAGCAGCCTCCTTTCCAGACAGCATACGGCCATCCCCCAACAAGATCCGATCAGAATCTTCTGCAGCAACCACAACAAGTGCCACAACATCAGCAGCAACAACCCGAACTCGAATCTTTCAGCCATCAAAACATGTGGAATACTACGGGCGGCGTAAACGCTACTTCTTCCTCCTCGCAAGCGACAACAGAACGCCTCAGGCGTAGGTGCGGTTCCCGCGTCGGATTCGATCAGGAAGATCGAGGTCGAAGTGGTCAGTCGTGGCAGCATCCTGGTCTGGTTGGCTCCTCGACGTCTCCAGCTGATGCGGCGGCAGCGGTGGCAGCGACGTCCGGCTGGACGCCTACGTCGTCGGCACCCTGTCACCAAGCTCGTCATTCGAGCCGCCGTCGCTGGACTTCGTCTGATCGAGCCAATAGTCACTCGCACAGCCTGGATCAGAACCTCACGCCTTCCGACGGCGTCGCACCTGGAGACGACGTCGATCCTCGCGAGACCGATATCAGCAACGATCAGCTCAGTGCACCCATTGAAGCGCTCCGAGGCCTAGCCGACGCTGCCGCTGCTGCGGCCGAGTCCGAAGGACACACTTCCAACGACTCGAGCGACGAGAAGCAGACAGAAGAGGCCGGTGGAAGGACGAAGCAGGGTGAGTCGGGTGCAGCGCCGTCGCTTCAGCTGGTCGATGAGGGAGGCAAACGAACGGCGTTCGGGATGATGCAGGATGGCGAGTCGCCAGACGCGAGCGGAAGGACTCCGAGGAAGAAGAGAAGACGGGACACGCTTGGTGATTCGCCTAACTCGGCGGCTGCGGCGGCTGGTGGCCTGGATAGCAAGGCGAGTGGTGCGAGTGCGTCGGTTGCGGGAGCCACGAGCGGTGGAGGTGGGGCGAACTCGGCTTCTGCGCCTTCTCCTTCCGGTGGCAGTCGTTCCGGAAAGATGGAAGCACCCGGTCTTGTTTCCAGCGCCCCCGGCGACCTCGTCACCTTGGGACTAGTCAGCGAGACGGACGCCATCCGTCTCTTCGAGACCTTCCAAAAGGGCGTACCCAAGTTCATCTCGATCTTCCACCTCGAAGACGAATCCATGACCACCGAAGAAGCCTACCATTACGTCCGAACCACCTCGTACTTTCTCTTCAACGTGATGCTTGCCATCGGCGCCAAAGTCGAATGCGGCGGGAAGAGCGCCAGTCGCCTGTACCAGACGTGCATGGCTCAGGCGAAGCGGAATGCGAAGGATACCATGTTCAGTCCGGTTGCGGGCAAGGCAGCTGTACAGGCGATGGTGTTGCTCGCCGCGTACAGCGAGAATGGGTGGCTGCCGCTGGGGTTGTCGATTCGTATGGCGCAGGAGCTGGGCTTGGATCGATCGTTTCAGAAGCTCATGTCGGCGCTTCCGTCTTCGGGGTACATTCGTCATCCGCAGCCTCCACCGCCACCGAAGCACTTGACATTTTATCACAACAGCCCTTCGTCCCACTACACCGGTTCCCCCACGGATGTCAATTCCGTCGGGGGTGAATCCATGGACGGCAAGGTGGGTGCAAATGCAGCGGGTGCCAATGCGGTGGCTGCGAGCGCTGCTGCTAGCGGCAATGCTGATGCTGCGGCCAAGAGGGAGTTGGACGAACTCAAGGATCTCGCTCGAGGCTCGAGGTTGTGGTTCTTCCTGTTCCTGTTCGACCATCAGGCGAGCTATGGTGCGGGTAGACCGGCCATGCTCTCCAAGCACTACGTGCGCAACTGCCGGGCGTTCTTGAAACTCAACTACCCTCTCACCGTCAAAACCGACGCTCGATTCATCAGCACGCTCGAGCTGCTCATCATCCGCGAAACGCACTACGACGCCATGGCACCTTACGACCAACCCGTCGACGCGCGCATGCTGTCCAAGATGCGCAAAGTCACCGAAGAACTCAACGAATGGCACCAATACTGGTCCGCCGACTTTGACACGCGAGGCTACACGCAAGAGTCGTTCTTCCAGCAATCGCTCGTCCTGCAATGCGCCTCGGCCGAGCTGTATCTTACCTGCACCGCGCTGCGCGGCATCCGCGATGCAGCCGACGCAGACCAGATGGGTCCCGAACAGAAGGAACTCATCATCCAAGCTACCCGTGCCGCCGACACCTGCCTCTCCATCTCGGTAAACGCCAAGGAGTACCGAGAGATGCTCGGTTGGGCTCCGCACTACACGCACGTCACGGCGGCGTTCGCGTGCGTGTTCCTCATCAAGATCGCTCGACTCTTTCCGAGACAGGTCGACACGTATGGGATCTTCAGCAATGCAGAGAGGCTGGCGAGCAGGTTGGCAGAGGTACCGGCGGTCAAGTATGCGAGGGTGATCAGGATCTTGTTGGCGCAGGCGTGGAAGAAGATCGCGGATCTGAGTCCGGCGATCGGATTGTATGCTGCGTTGGGAGCCGAGGCGACGAGACCGGGCGCGATCACTCCGGCCGAGATCAAGAGCGGTGGTCCGAGCGATTCCGGCATCAGCCTGTTGTACAAGCTGTTGCACGAGTATCAGAGCGGTCAGATCGACGACGAGGCGACGGAGGTGGTGAACAGCAACAACGGGGTTGGCGAGGGACAGGGTGGTTCTGGAACGAGGACTCCAGGCTTTGGGGATCTGATCAGCAGCGGTAAATGGCTGACTGCGGGTATCTCGAGTCCCTCTGTAGGAGCAGGGTTGCTCGGTGGCAACGCGTCGGGGACCATGTCACCGAGCAAGAACTTTTCGCACCGCGGCAGCATCAGCGGTATCGAGCTGCCCGGCAGCTCCGTCGACGGCATCCCTTGGAGCAGCTTCCTCGCCGCACCGCTCGAGCACAATGCCAACGCCAACCAACCCATCCAACTACCCATCTGGATGCAGGAAAGCACAGGAACAGCCTCAGCTGATCTAGAAGGCTTCACAGATTCACTGCAAGAACAGCCCATCAAGTCACCGGCTACCACCGCAGCAGCAGCCGCTGGAGGAAGGAGTTGGAATCAGCAGGACCACTATCAATCTCCCGTGCCGCATCACTATGCGTCTACGCCGTACCAGACTCCGGGAGGGATGATGGGTGGGTACCAGGGTCAAGGTCAAGGTCATCACAGGCACTCGAATTCGCTTAGCTTGCCTGGTGCTAGTCCAGGGACGACGCAGATGCAGGTACCACAGCAGCAGCAGCAGCAGCAGCATGGAGGAGGCGGGATGGCGTTTGCCGCTTCGACCAACTTTGACAGTGTCTTGTCGGATCTGGGTCTGCCGTTGGACGGGCTGGATGGGCTGTTTGTGGATCTGCCGATGGGTGGTGTCAGTGGCGGTGGGGCTGGGGGAAGTGGGATCGGGTCCGTTTGAGGTGTAATTTGAAGCACACAGCGGTGACGATGCTTACCGGAACTGATTTCGCAGTCTTGCGTATAATGAATGGTTGTGCGACTGGAGTCGTCATTCTGACTCCTGCTCTCAAGACCACATCTAGACGCTAATACAATCTCATGGATGTCGATGCACACACAAGCACAACTCGACCACGTACGTTTGATGAGATGGTGTATGAAAGAGAGGGTTTTTTAAATTCGCGGACTATTGGTCTCTGGTGCATATCATCTGAGAGGATATTCTCCCTTTGAAGGAGCCGACACATCAGAGGCAAGACAACGCTACAAAGTAACGCGCAGACCCAGGCGAAAAAATGGGTCTGGCGCTCTCGAGGCTTTTTTGGGATGGGTAGAGAGGGAGGTGGACATCGCGGTGCTTCTGTCATCTACGTCATCTCGGAAAGAAATAGGTGAGACGGAGAGGTAGATGAGACTCTAGAGAAGCAGGCGATGGGGAGGTCCACTAGGATGCGCGGAAGCGGTCCGGTCGGGAAGGAACGCAGTCGGCAAATTTACTCCCAGGTGCTAGGAGCCTGCTCGGCGGCACCGTCGGCAGCCCAGTCCTGGGCGCCCTCGGCGGACCAGTCGACGTTGCCGGTCTCGGTGGCGAGGTTGGCGGCGACGGCGAGGGGAACGTCAGCCTGAACGTCGGCAGCACCCTCGGTGGTGGGCTCGGCGGTCTCCTTGGCGGCCTGAGCGGCAGCGGCGGCCTCCTGGGCCTCACGCTCAACCTCTTCAGGGTCACGGTAGAAGAACATGTCGGGCATAACCGAGAGGTCACCGCCCTTGATGCGAAGGACGGTGCGGCAGAGGAGCCACCAGAGGAGACCGACAGAGTGACGGCCACGGACGTTACCGGGGATGGCAACATCGACGAACTTCAAGGGCGAGTCCGAGTCGACAAACGAGATGCAGGGAATGTTGACGTACGAAGCCTCGCGGATGGCCTGGTGGTCGACACGGGGGTCGGTGACGACAATGACACGGGGCTCCTTGAACGAGCGGGTGATGTAGTTGGTGAACGAACCGGGGGTGAATCGGCCAGCAATGGCGGTGGCACCGGTCTGGGCAGCGAACTTGAGCACAGCACGGTGACCGTACTGACGGCCCGAGATCACACAGATGTCGGCGGGGTTCTCGATGGCGGCGAGGATACGAGCGGCGAAGACGATCTTCTCCCAGGTCTTGCCGATGTTGAGCAGGTGGATACCGTCAGCACGACGCTTGTAGATGTAAGGAGCCATCTGCTTGTCGGCATTCTTGGTGCCGATGTGGGTCTGGGCGGCGAGGAGGAGCGAGATGTCCTCCTCGGTGGGGTTGAGAGCGGCAGGGACCTTGGACATTTTGAAAAAGGGTTGATGAAGGGAAACGGAACCTCGAAACTTTTGCGTGTAAGGAGAAGAGAGGCAAGGTTGAGATGGAGTCGCAGCTTGATAGCGACCAGCGAGCTGCTCCTCGTCTCACTCGCTCTCGCTCTGTTACGAAAGGCTTCTTTCTTCTTGCTTGAAGTTTTAACGCGCTCTGCTGCCCCGAATTTCCTCGAGGCTTTGGTCTGGCAAGCTCGGGCGAACTTGCCGCAGTCGATCGAGATCGATTGTGCAGAACATCAAAATGCTCAGATCGGGCGATTTACGAACGCGCCTCCTCCACACAGCCTCTCACGCGTGGCTAAAACAACAGGACCCTGCGGAAACAAGCAGCTCATGCAGCTCAGCTGTCAACTTTGGACGTGGTGCGGAAAGACCAACACTGCCTGTTCGTACAACAACACTTGCTCGTATCATCCTCTCGCCATCCCTTCTCCTATAACCCCCCATCAAAACCCCGACGATTCTTCTCCTCTTCGCCCGCAACGAAGACCCGTCGGCGTCCCGCCTACATCGTAGCGAAGCGGAATCCAAAACGCTGCAACCCTCGGATGAGCAGCTGAGCTGCCGGTCTCGGTCCGCGCACATGGCGGCCCTCGGATCTCCTCGTGATGAGTACGCCACTACATTTCTGGAGAGAGCTTTGAAACGACTCCATATCCGCTCGCCATCTCCGTCGTTATCGCAGAGCTCGCCGTCGTCATCGCCATCAAGCGGTCGAGCGAAACCGCTGCCTCTTCCGCCGAAGCTCCCTTCCAGGCATGCTCGCCATCTAGCACAGCAGGCCGCAAGCCTCTCTCCTTACGAGTATGGAGCAGGACCGTCATCGTATACATCGTACACAGCACCACCAGCGCATCCGCTTCCGCAACAAAAGCTCGGCCCATCAAGGATCGTGCTCAGCCACCAGCATGTAGACACAAGCCGTCTTCCACCTCGGCCTCCAACCTTTGTGCCGCAGCACGTTCCCCCTCCCTGTCTGCGGCCCGCCTCCATACCTGTCGGTCCATTGTCGGCACAGAAGGTCACTTTCCCTTTCGAGCTGGTTCCTCAGGCAAAGGAGCGTCCATTTACGCACGGAAAAGAGAATCTCTCTTACAGCACTGTATCTTCGCCCGAGCCAAAGACTCCCCCACGCCCACGACAGAAAGACCCCGTCAGCTTGCAGACAAGCGGCGGATGTCTCACGCCAAAAGGATCGCAGACGGATGCCAGACATCCGCCGGCCAAGAATCAATGCTGGGGGATCAAGAAGGACGGTTCTCGTTGCACCAGAAAAGTCCGGGCCGCGGATGCGGACAATGGAAACAGCGGTGATGTTGAAGAGGCGTATTGCTTCCAGCATGTTGCTGAAGCGAAGAAGTGGCCCGGCTTCTATCATTCGACTCAGCATAATTCGGACGCTAGCAGGACGGAGGTGTACGTCAAGTATCATGATTGGTTGGACGATACGATCAATGATCACACCCAAGCGCTGTTGCGCCACTGCATGTCGCGCAGTCTGACCGACACGGACGGCAGCGAGAAGGGACATCTATACGTACACGAGCTGATGGCCTTGTCCACGCCGACACACGTGTGTCTCAAAGTGGGTCGGTCGACGCAGGTTTTCCGCAGGATCGGCGAATGGAATTCGCAGTGCCGATCCAAACAGCCGCTGCTGCGAGCGATATATCCATCGCAGGACAGCCAGCAACTTATGCCCGGCATGGACAGTCCGACCATGGAGGGCGTCTATCTCAGTCGCCGGTGGGAGGCGCTCGTTCATCTCGAGCTGAGCGCGTTGGGAAAGCGGGTCGACAGCATATGCCCCGACTGCGGAAAGCGACACCGCGAGATCTTCCTGATCCCGAGATGGCTGGGTTATCGCGACGCATCGCGACAGGAGCAGCTAGGCGGATTCGAATTGGCAAAAACGGCAATTCTCAAGTGGCTGCGATTCGTCCAGATGCTCGCAGCTCCCGACGCATCAGCGAAGGCTAGCGTGCACAAGGAAATGAGGTGAAGCACCGAAATCCCGCATCAATTCCATCTCACGACCGAATCAGCGCCCGACGCTACACACAGCCCAGCAGCTCGTAACGAGCCTACGTCGTCTGTGAGAGACCAATCATCTGTATCATTATCGCATCCAAGTCCTATCGTAACATTGTGTGTTGTCGAAGTCTGTGCGAACATCCAGTATTGTGCATATATGACGGTGGTCCGGAGAGAGCTTGAAGCGGTGCTATAGTTGCGATTTTTGGTCATACTATGTTACGTCTGAATTTCACAACAAAGATAATTCGAGCCTATACAGTTTTGTTTCTATAAGCACGTGACATGCCCTGCTGAATACCGACTTGGAGCATTTCGCAAATTCAAACCAATTCACTCAACACCGCGCGAAGAAGAAGCATTGAGATTCTGAGCTTGGGCTGCGGAGGTTGAGCGGTCCTCAAGGCTTCTCGACCGAGAAGGCAGCACACTGCACTCGTGAGGACAAATGTGCGGTCAGGAGACAGGCGGCGAAGCATCTTTCGAGGAAGGTGAGGTGAGGGTCTCGAGCGGTGCTTCGGCAGTGTGCCAGTCCAATCAGGCAAACTCGTTGGTCGTCATCGTCAAACCCTTCCACCAACCATCAACCATCACCCCCTTTTCATCAACCTTTATACACATCAAGGTTTGTATCCAGCTCAGCATGCACAAACGACGGAAAGCGCAATAGATGGAAGGTCCGGCAGAGCAGTCAGGTCCCATACAGCACAGGCCGCGAGGAATTGGTGGTTCGGAACAAGAGAGCAGGGACGACATAATCATGTACCGAACGGAATGGCAGCGTCGAAAGGATCAGCAACATCAGGAGTGACAGCGGTATCAGCAGCAGAATCGACAGACGGCATTGCATAGCAACAAAGCATAGCAGCACAGCGTCGTATCATATCGACGGCTCATATGGGACAGAGAAAACACATTATGTCCTCCGTCACACATCATCAGCAGCATCATATTACTCAGCATGCGGCAACGCACACGTTCATCGCAGGCTGGTGCCTGGACTTAAGTCATGCTTCGTGAAGGGAACAGCTCCCTCCATCAGTTTCTGCTCAGTCATGGCTCCGACTTTGTCGACTTCTGCAACCATCATCGCGCTTTCCGTCCGCCTCGTGGCGTTTTGCTTTTGCATTCAGCACCTGAAACTGACCTCTTGATGACATTTCGTTGTTCCCTCCCTACACAGAATCAAGATGGCTGACGCTGCTCCCCGTGGACGTGGCGGTTTCGGACGAGACCGCGGTGGACGAGGCCGTCGTGGCCCCCGTCGTGGCGGTCGCCGCGACGAGCAGAAGGAGGAGTGGGTCCCCGTCACCTCGGTTGGCCGACTCGTCAAGGACGGCAAGATCAAGTCGATCGAGGAGATCTACCTCTTCTCCCTCCCCATCAAGGAGTTCCAGATCATCGACCTTCTGCTCCCCAAGCTCAAGGACGAGGTGATGAAGATCATGCCCGTTCAGAAGCAGACCCGTGCCGGTCAGCGTACCCGTTTCAAGGCTTTCGTTGCCGTCGGTGACTCTGACGGCCACCTTGGTCTCGGTGTCAAGTGCGCCAAGGAAGTCGCCACCGCCATCCGTGGTGCCATCATTGTCGCCAAGCTCTCCACCATCCCCGTCCGACGTGGATACTGGGGTAACGCTCTTGGTGAGCCCCACACTGTGCCCATGAAGGTTTCGGGTAAGACTGCCTCGGTCATGTGCCGTCTCGTGCCCGCTCCCCGTGGTACCGGTATCGTTGCCGCCCCTGCTTCCAAGCGCATGCTCCAGCTCGCCGGTATCGAGGACTGCTACACCCAGTCGTCCGGTCAGACCGCCACCATGGGTAACTTCTTGAAGGCTACCTTCGAGGCTGTCTCCAAGACCTACGCTTTCCTTACGCCCAACCTGTGGCGCGAGATTGCTCCCCCCGCGACCCCTTACGTCGAGTTTGCTTCGCACCTCGCTCGCACTCAGAAGAAGTCGCTCTACTAGATGTGCAACTCCAGCCAGATTTGCCTTCTGAAAGGGTCACCTTCATCGTTTTTAGACCCGGCCTCTCGCCCTCTCTAGTTTCCCCCCGACTCCCTTCCCCTCCCCCCCTTTCTCTTTCGGTCCTCGGCTCTCACTCTGTCTGGAAGTGAGTACGAGTTGTATTTTGCACACACGCACACACACTCACCACCCAAAAGTAAACGAAGCATCGATCGTATGCGTTTTGTTCTCATTATTCCTTGTTCGCCACGGCAGTATCGCAGTGGAGAGACTGTGCAAGCATCTCTGTTGAGCGGGAACTCGGAAGGTTGAGATTGGCGGAGCATCGACCGACAAGCACTTGAACGAGGAAAAGGATGTGAGAGTGTTAGACTGACGTTCGCACACTGAGTGAGGAAAAAAGGCTCAGGAGGAGCGTGCGCGAGGTTTGATCGAAATTTCTCCGTGTGAGGGGATGCGGACAATTTAGGGAGTGAAGTGGGGCAAGTTGGCTGAATCGGGTGCTGCTGTTTCCCTGTGAGATTTCTGTGCGAGAAGACTTTCTCGGAACCGTTTCTTGGTTGGTCGCCATTTTGGGAGCCTTCTCGAACTGCAGACACACACACACACTGGCGCGCCGCCTCTCTCTTTCGTAGGTCTTACGCCTGGAAGCTGTCTGTCACATTTCCATCTCCACCCTTTCTCTCCATCACCATCTCCTTCTCCTCTCCTCCCATCTCACCTCACCACCAACACAACTTTTGGCACACACAATGTTCGCCCGCACTGCACTTCGTCAAGCCGGCCCCTCGGCTCAGTTCCTCCGAGGAGCACGTCTCAACTCGACTCTGCCCATTCCACCTAAGATCGCAACTCCCAAATCCGCGTCTGGTCCTGGAGGTTCGTCCGCCCGCATGGAATCGGTCGTAGGATTCTACAAGAGCCTGCCCAAGGGTGAGGCTCCTCAGAAGCGCGGTGGTGGAATCAAGGCCCGTTACTTTGACGGCAAGAACGCTTCGGGTAAGCCGATCGTGGCTACCCTCTTCACGTTGTTCTTGATCGGTTACTCGATCGACTACGCTCAACACTTGCGTAAGTATCACCCATAGCTCACGAACGCAGTTCGTAACATGCTTTCTGCATCAATAGCGATACGACAAAAGCTCGTTGCAGCAATCATATTGCTCAGTGCAATCTTTTACTGACCCAATTACTTCCTTTCTCGCTATCGCAAAACAACAGGCCACCACAAGAACAACCACCACTAATCGGTTCCACCCATCTCCGACCACCTTGCGAACCCAAACATATAAACATGCAGTAATACAAGACTGTTCTCCCACGTCCTCCGCATAGCTCGACCCGTTGCAGCTTCTCGCCTCGACTCAAGATCTGTGACGTGAATAAGCACGACTCAGGTCTCAACATTTGCTCACGACGTTCTGCTGGACATCGATGGACAAAACCACAGCATGCATGGTCGAACGTGATCTTTTATAAGTCAGCGATACAAATACAGAAGGAGCAACAAAATACAGCCGTACAGCGGGACAGCAGGACAGCAGGACAGCAGGACAGCAGCATCGATCGCAACACTACTTGCCTCGCCGAACAAACGAATCGAGTGGACCTCGCTTCCTCTTCGCAGACGCGTCCGGGCGTACGCCTCGTTCCGACGGTGCAGCTTCCGCAGGATCGCTAGGGGACGTATTGAGAGCCGACTGATTGAGACAAGCATCAATGTGAGCGTTGAGACGGTCGTTTGACCCGTGCACCGTCCGGTCGCAGACAGGGCATTGGACTGCTCCCTCTTCTTCTGACGGCGGGTCTTGGCGGGGCGTGATGGCGGTAGGCGTGTCAGAATTGCGATCGCTCTGCAGTGTCATTCGAGCCGCAATGGGAGTCTGAGACCGAGATCGGACCGCCACATCATCCTGGCTGAGGTCTGGCACTTCGGTGAAGGGATCAGCGCTTCCTTCCAGGGACTGCTTGATGGCGAGCGCGAGTTGACGCTCTTCCTCTTCCCGCAGTTCTCGAGCCGTCCTTCGCAGCGTCGTCTTGGCCGTCGCACCTTCCTCGCCTTCGGCGACGGGCTTGCTCTGGAGAAGCTTGCGCAGCCTCTCCTCGCCCGCAGCTGCACCACGAAGGTCAACGAGCTGAGTGACACGGACACCAATCAGACGGAGCGAGAGCGCACCTTCACGTTCGATCTCTTGCAACAGCAAAGAGCTCGTAATGTCGTAGAGCTCTTCAGCCCGATGCACGAGCCTCGTCGACGTTCGAGCGCGTGAAAAGCGCTGGTAGTTGTCTCGCTTGGCCACTAGAGTCACAGTCTTGCCTTTGAAATCAAGCCGCTCGAGATCCTGCTCGACGCGCTGAGCCGACTCTTTGAGCAGATCGAGCAGGGCTTGGGTGTCAGCAGTTGGGCTGAAAGTGTGCTCGCGGCCTACACTTTTGCGTTCCTCGCGCTTGCTCGGTTCGACGATGGTGTTGCCGATTCCGAGATGGGCCTTGATGAGCCATTCGATCTTGCCATCGAAGGCAAGCCAGAGGTCGACACGCTTGTTCCATATCTCTCCGCAGGTTGAGACACCAAGACTCTCGAGAATCCGCTCGTTGACACGACCGATGCCGGGGATTTTGCGGCAGGGAAGGTCACGCATGAAGTCGACGATGGCTTTGCGATCTGGCTGTACACGGAACTGACCGTCGGGCTTGTTGCGGTCGGACGAGATCTTGGCGAGCATGGTGTTGGGTGCAATGCCGACGCTGACCGTGAGCTGAGTCTCGCTCCTGACTTGTTCTCGCAGCTGTTGTACGACCTGGTCGATCGAGCCTCCGTGCTGCTCGACGTAGTCGGTGATGTCGAGGTAGGCCTCGTCGAGCGAAGCCTTTGCCAAGTTTTCGTCGTACTGCTCAAAGACGGCCATGACCTTTTGACTGGCTTGAACGTAACTCTGCATGTCGTTCTTGACAACGATGAGGTGCGGACAGAGCGCCTTTGCTACAAAGACGGCCATCCCGGATCGCACGCCGTAGCCTCTTCGAGCTTCGTAGGATGCAGTGACGAGGACACCCGATCCCACGCCGAAGCACTTGCCTTTGAGCGACGGATCGCGTGCCAGCTCTACAGCGGCGTAGAACATGTCGATGTCGGTGTGGAGGATGGTTCTGGAAAGATCACGGTTGTTTTCAAGACGTGTGGCCATATCCTCGATCTTGCGCTCGATCGCGAGCCACTCGGCGCTTCCTCGCGGGACCTGAAGCAGCTTTTGATCTCGACGTACAAGCAACGCATTGATGCGCTCTGTAGTCTGTGCATCTTTCTTGCGCTCGTTTTCAAAGAATTTGCTCCCTTTGGACACCTCGTATATAATCCTGTTGATCTCGTCCTGGTCCTTTGCGAGACCTGCTTTGGCCGACGAGGGGCCGGCCATACGCTTTCGCAGGCTGGCGAGCGCCGCATCGTCGGCAGATCCGGTACTTGAAGGAGGTCGCGACTCGTACTTTTGCTTCTTACGCGGTGATGTGGTGGGCGAAGGAGCGGTGGGATCGTTTTTGGGATCGTCAAAGACATTGCTGTTGGCGTCTCTGTCTCGGAAGAAGTTCATCTTGATATTGACATGGTGGGAGGCGGAGTAGAGCTAGCTGACGACTGGCGCATCATGGCTTGCCGCGCCGATCGCTTCAGTGGGTGAGCATGTGAGCTATGTGAGACGAAGCCTTGTCTGTCGGATCCCAGCTCCTGTCGCTCAAGCGTGACGATGCTCGATCCAGAGGATGGTGGGACGGCGAGAAGTAGAATGGTGTGCAATGTTGCGAGCTGGAGGCTGAGTCAAGTGCATTCAGACCCTGAATTGAATTAACGCGGTTGGCGGTCAGTCACCAGACAGAGGGGCTCAAAGCAGACAACTGTCACGCAGCTGAAAAGCTAGGAAATCAGGGTCCAGCAGACACGCACACAAGGCTTACACTGCCCGCAGCAGGCTGCGAACGGGACACTCATCCGATAATTGGCCGGGGACGGACACAAAGTGACACTCAGCCATCACTACACCACATCGGCTTAGCCGTTGCTTTACGTCTATCGCAGCCATCGAATGCTCGTCGCTCTTCTCACCTCGCAGCGTCGAACCGAAAGCCTAACCCTCGTTGGCGTCGTGTTACAGTGATTCGGCGGCTCTCATTTCATCAAGCTCCCACCCAAAACCTTTTGCGGTTTGCTCTCGCCGTTCGATCCTCGTGTCGAGCATACCGCGGTCGAATCGTCGATTCACCTTGATCGGCATCGCGTCGCACCCAACCAGCGCTCTACGCCTCTCGCTTCCGGGCTCGGTATACTTTCGCTTTAATCTCGCTGCTATCGGTATTTGGTCTCGATGGGTCTCCCACCCTTCTGATCGCATGACCGATTCCCCCTCAGTCGGGTCTTATAGCTCGACACTGGCCAATAGTTGCGTCGCGTCCTCGTGACTGACACCACTAGCCATACCGCTGATCAGCGTGCCAGCAATTCGGGCCTGCCGATGCGTAGCGTCGGAATGGCTGCCTCGCCAGCGCACTCTGCGCAGCCGGCTACGCTGCAGCACGACTCGCTTTCTACAAGACAAGCAAACCCGAAGAGAGGTATTCGCGTCCGCGTAAACTCGCTCGGCGCTGTGGTCATGCTGAAAAACCATGCATCTGCGTCCCAAACATCGACGACCTCGTCATCACAGTCAACCAAATCGCTCAAGACCAAGACGCGCGGTCGATCCGCCACGGTAAACAGCTCCGAGGTGCCCACCTCACAACGCCATGACTTTGGTCCGGCCTCAACTTCGAGCATGCCCTTGGATCCAGTCCTTCATCCTCCACAGCCAATACGCGGTGAAGCTAACCCCGAAACTCATCTACCGATGGCCTCGAAGCAAGTCGAATCCTCGACAGCGGCTGCCCCGTCCAACGGCATCAATCGTCGCAAGTTCTTTGGCCGCAGCAACAGCATCAGGAGCCTGCTGGGCAGCAAAGATGGCACCTCATCAATCGGCAGCAGTAGCAACGTCGTCACTCCGAATTCCTCGCATAGTGCTTCAAGCACCGGTCCCGGACTTTTGCGGCGCATGGGCAGTAGAAGCTTTCTCAACCTCAACCAGTCCAAAGCTACCGCCGCTGCCGTCAACGATTCATCCTCTGACGACCTTTCTTCCCTGGCATCAGCAGACTCCCACGCCTCTCGGCGCTTTTCCGACTCACTCAAAAGCATTCGGCGCAGGCGCGAGAATTCAGCCTCTCAGGACGCGAGCAAAACACGCTCCCTCTCTTCGCGGACCAGCTCCGAGGCCTACGCCGCTCGTGGATCGCAAAGTGAAGCCTTGAAGAGCAACAGCTCGCGCAAAAGCATCGACAGCATCCATTCGGGCCTCTCCGCTACCTCAACCGAGCCAAACCCACGCTCTTCGGCTGCAGACAGCTCCGGCCACACCAATTTCCAGCCCGCTCGCGACCTTCCGGATTCTGTGGCCAGCACGCCCAGGCGCCTCACGGGATGGCTATACAATATGGTCGGCAGCGACAGTGCTCCTTCCTCAGCAGAAGGCGGTGCGCCCCTCTCCCCCGTGCGAGAAGCAGACACAATCGACTTTGCTCCCTCCAGCGCTTCGCCCCATCGTCACGCGCAGACCCTTGCGGCTCCATCCCAGACTGATGCAGGTCGATCTGCGTCTCCTACCGCTGCCGCTACGACGCGCTCGAAAGCAGGCGCTCTTCTTCAGTCTCTGGCCAATGTGAGCTCGAAAGCAGGCACCAAGGTCACCGCCGCAACGATCGACGACGGAAACACCGCCGGCTCCGTGTCCGGCACAACCAACACTTCTGCCTCGAACAACGATGCCGGCACCTCATCCAACACCGCCATCAACAGCGCCGCTGGTGGCACAAACACCGCTGGCTGGGTTCCTGGCGGCGTTGGCTTCGACCGCGCCTTCAAATTTTTCATGGATAGCGACGTCGGAAACAAGGAAGACGAGGAGATCTGGCTGCTCGGCGTACGGCACGCACCTCGACAGGCAAGTAAGGCTGTTTCGTCCCCAACGTCTGCGTCGCATACGACGCCGTCAGTGCCAGCCCCTCAGAACCCAGAAGCGTCTGATGTGCCCATGCCTCGAGCTTGTTCACCTTCATCCAGCATTTCCGCCCCCTCTCCGCGCCAGAATGCGCACGACTTGATCCAAACTTCGCAGGCGGCCCCGGGTTTCTACGATCGCGCTTCGATACCGACGGACAGGAGCGAAAGCCGCGTCGGCAGCTCCATCTCCATGGCTGGAAATACCTCGACTTGCGACAGCGTCCGCACCAAGTCGTCCAATACGAGCTCGGGTATCGGCAACTTGCCTTCGGTAACCGTTTCCGTCGATGCACACTCTGCGTTCCAGCCCGACTTTGCTTCCAGGATCTGGTGCACGTATCGCAACCAATTTGCGCCTATCGCGCGCGACGGCACCATCTCGGATCAGGCTGCCTCTGCAGCTGAGGCCATGACTGCAGCACAGCTCTCTGCTGTGCAGGACGCATCTGCGCCATCCACACCATTGGCTGCGCCTTCGTCTTCTGGGGCGGTTGGGCCAAGCAGTCCTCCAGCTTCCACAGGACGCGGCTGGCTCGGTCGCAAGACCGCCGAAAGCAATGCTGCTCAGGAGGCTGCATTCCACGCCAACAGTCCACTGGGACTCGGTGCAACCCTAGGAGCTGGGTATGCCAATGCCTCGTCCACCTTGGGCGAAAGAATGGGCATCACCAATCTCTGGAGCAGAGCCACCGCAGCGGCTCAGGCAGCCGGTTTCAGCCGTGCCGGTCTCACCACCGACTCTGGCTGGGGATGCATGTTGCGTACTGGCCAGAGTCTCCTCGCCAACGCCCTCATCAACGTTCATCTTGGCCGTTCTTGGCTTCGAGAAACACCGCCGTTGCGACAGGTCGATTTCTTGGAGCAGCTTGCCAGTCAGTCGCTCGACTCCTCTGCCGAGGCGCAAGGCTTGCACGACTGGCGAGAGAAACGGGCTCGTCATGCCACGTACGTCAAGATCCTCAGCTGGTTCCTCGACGATCCGAGCCCAGCTTGTCCCTTCGGCATCCATCGGATGGCTCGAGAGGGCAAGCGGCTCGGAAAGGAAGTAGGCGAGTGGTTTGGCCCTTCCACAGCGGCTGGTGCGATCAAGCAGCTCGTCTCTGAATTTGGCGATGCTGGCATCGCGGTCGAGCTCGCGCATGACGGTGTCTTCTACCTCGACGAGGTGAGGGCGGCGGCGGGAGCAGCGACTCTCTCCAAGTCTTCGCAGCATTCTGCGAAAAGTCGTCAGGCAGACGTCTTTTCCTGGCGCAGACCTGTGCTGATCTTGGTGGGCATCCGTCTCGGCTTGGAGAGCGTCAACCCAATCTACTACGAATCTGTCAAAGCCACGTTCTCCTTCCCGCACAGCGTCGGCATTGCTGGTGGTCGACCGTCTTCCTCGTATTACTTTATGGGTCATCAGGGAAACTCGCTCTTCTACCTGGATCCGCACAACGTCCGGCCCGCGGTCCCGCTTCGTTACCCGCCTAGCTCGTTCCCGAGCGCGGTCCCTCGCCACCACGACGTTGCTAGCCGATTTGCACAAAGGGAGTCGGACGATGAGCAAGAGTGGTGGGCGCAGGCCTACACCGAAGCTCAGACCTCCACCTTCCACTGCGAGAAGGTCCGTAGGATGCCCATCAAATCGCTGGATCCAAGCATGCTGTTGGGTTTCCTGGTCAAAGACGAGGAAGATCTCATCGACCTGTGCACTCGTATCAAGGCTCTGCCCAAGACTATCTTCTCCTTTGCAGAATCTGCGCCGAAGTGGGTCGACGACGACGACTTCGATCCGAGTATGGAGAGCTTTTCAGAACCTTCAATAGGAGACGAAACTGAGGATGACGGTGACGAGAACAATGCGTCGGAGGCAACCGGTGGAAGTGGTGCGTTGAAGAAAGCGGACTCACCAGCGGACGCTCAAGACAATACCCTGCGTCGAAATGGGGCGGATGGCGGAGCGAGCGAAAACCTCTTTAGGGAAAGCCAACAGAGGACCGCAGCATGGCTCGGACAGGGTCGGCCGTCCGTAACGTCGAGTAGAACGACCAATGCGAATACAGTCGGTAGCGCTGGCATCGCGTTCCCATCTCTTGACCTGCTCACACCTCAGTCAGAGACTCACACTTTGACGAGACCGTCGCGTCCAGATGGTCGTCAGGCGTCGACGTCTTCAGCCGCCACCACACGACCAGCACGACGAGTCCCGGACACCGCGCTCGCCACGGAACACAGAAAGAGTCGGGATCTCATCGCATCTCATGCGACTGCTTCCACGCACGCACATCAAGCCTCACCCTCACGCAGTCCTGCCAGACCAGGCGCGGATGAGAGCTTCTCTACTGTCAACCTCTCCGACTCGGAGGTCGGGTCTGGCTGGGAAGAGGTTTCAGATGGCGGCACTATTGCAGCTTCGAGTTCTGCAGGTCCTGCCCTACTGCGCACGGGCTCGCCGTCTCGAAACTCACCAATAGCAGACAGTCCTGCTGCTGGTATTCAGGGGGAAGCCGACGGGAGACGCGACGCTGACTCCAACACTCCTGGTGTGCAGGCATCGCTCAGCTCCGAGTTGATCGAATCTGAATTGGTGAGCCTCAGTCTTGACACGCCTATCGGCGAGGCGGCAGATCATGCGGGACCGGTTCAGAGCCCCGATGTGGCGGGCTCTTCGATGAGGACTACGAGCGGCTCAGCTTCGACGGCCGAAGGCTATTTCGGCTTGACGTCGGCACACAGTTTGCTCTCGTTGCCCAGGCGGAGGTCGCAGTCCAAGCCGTCGCCCGTCGATCTGTCGACGAACGCTCACGCTGACGAGGCTCCAACAGTGCCAACAGTCCCCAGCAGCCTCCACGCTCAGTCGGCGAAGAGCAAGAGCAAGAGCAAGAGCAATGTTGCACCTGATCTCAACGACAGCGATGACGACTTTTGATCCTCCGCTTCTGCTCTTGCCAACAGCCATTGTTCATCCACTCGCACCACCTTGACCCAGCAGGTCTGTGTCAAATTGCCTTTGAACGAAATATACCCCCTTGCGCATCTCGAACCTCTCCCGACCGCGCGTCTTATGTGCCTGACTTCACCATGAGAAATGTCCTTCATTCGGTTCCCCTCACAACCACGCACAATCGCACGAAGAATCAGGATCTGAGAACCCGCATCTTATTTGTTTCTGTCAAAAAACCAACCGGACCAAAGTGATGAAATCTGAACGCTAGAGCACATGTTAGAGGAAAGATGAGACGAAGTTCAAACGGTCGAGGCAAGCATGACGCAGTGGACCACTTTGGGGTCTGCGCTTACTGCTGCTTGCACTCCTGAGGGTCTTGCGAGCCGGCCATCTGGGAACCGACCGAAGCGCCAAGCTGCGACGATCGACGCGGCTGGTCATCGTCCTCGTCGTCATCTTCATCGTCGTCCTCGTCGTCAAAGTCGGCATCGTCGAGCTCGTCAATGTCCTCGTACTGCAACGCCTTGCCGGTGAAAAAGTCGACGGCGTGGGGGATGATCCTGTCCTTCAAGTCCTCGCCGATCTGGTAGTCGAGCTCGAGACGTTCGTCCAGCTCGTCCAGGTCGGCATCCTCGTCCTCGACCTCGCCGTTCTTGGGCGGCTTGGGTGGGTTGAAGAAGTTGAAGAAGGACTCGACGGGTACGGAGCGCTTGACGGTTCGCGTCTGGTTGGTGTTCTTGTTGCGCTGCTTCTTGGTCTCGATCTTGTGGGTGAGGTCTTTGTCCTCCTTCCAGTCGATCTTGCAGCCCTCGGCGTGGTCGTAGACCAGGTCGCCAGAGAAGCCGACCTCGTCCTGGTAGTAGTAAGACTTGGTGAGCACCTGGTTGGTGAAGTAGTCGTTCTTGGCGCTGTCAAACTCGAACTCGAGCTTGAAGCCGGCCTGGTCGACGAGGTAGCTCATGCGAACGTCGACGAGTGCACGGAGGGCCTCCTCGTCGCGCTCGGTGATGAGCTCGGAAAGAGCAATGTGATTCTTGAGCGCGGTGAGCCAGAACTCGGGGATGCCGTTGGGACCCTCAGCGGGCGCCTTGACGTCGGCGAGCGACTCGGCCTCCTCCTCGTCGTCGTCCTCATCTGCGTCGACGGCCTCACCAGCCTTGACCTCGTCGGCGGTGGGCTCCTGCTTGCCCTGGATGATGGCGGCACGTCGCTCGTAGAGAGGCTTGTATCGCTGAGCGTACTTCTTCTCGAGCTCGAGGATCTCCTTTTGGAAGTCGGCCTCGATCTTGTGGTGCTCGACCTGTACACCCTTGAGACCCTCTACACGGCGGCGGACGTGGGTGGGGAGCGACTCGACGTAGCCGGATGATCGGCCGACAAGGCTGGAGAGCTTGTCCTGGACCATGGCGGCGAGGGCAGGGTTGCTCTGCAGAGCAGAAGCGACGTCGACGTTCTCATCCTCCTCGCCGATGGTGCCGACAGTAGGTCGCGAAAGAGCCTCGCGGGTGAGAGGGGCGTTGCTGAGGGGGGTGTTCTGAGGTGTAGGCGCAACGGCGTCGGAGTATTTGCTCCTGCCGATCTCCTGGGCACCCGACATGATGAGTGTTGGCGAAAAGTGACGAGCCGAGAGTGGAGGAAAAGGGTGAAAGTCGGAAGGTGAAAGAGCGCCGCTGCTGGTGCAGGTGCTTGGTTGAGGTCGAAGCTGTAGACGACGACGCCTTTAGTAGCAGACAGAGGTTGCTGAAGGGCGATGGAAGCTGGCTTTCTCTGCGATGTGGCAGCGGAAAAGCAGTGTGGACGACGGGTGGAGGGAGGTAAGGAAGAGAGGGAGCGAGACGCGAGGAATGGATGATGTCGACGAATAAGGCTCTGGTTGGCCGGAGGCGCCGAAGTGACAAGAGTCCAAAAAGCTCAAAAATCTCAGCGGTCAACGCAGCAGTGCTGCCTAAAAGGATGGCTGAGGCGTCGTCGAGTGAGGTGGATTTTTGTGAGTTTGATGATTGCGAGCTTTGGGGCTGAGCCGTCCCTGTTGTCTTGCTGCCAGGTAGAGGAGCAGTGCAGAAGGCGCGTCCCAAGTTGACGCTCTTTTCGTCGCGAGTAGATTCTTGGGGCGCAACGGGCAGGCTGGTGTGTTGCTCTGGCGAGTGCGCAACATTCTCGAAAGTGGAAAGAAATTCAAAACCAAATAATCGGCCTTGACTTGAAATGGGTTGCTCAGTTCTTAGAGAGAGGCGTCCATGGAGTATGGTCACTTGACAGACGACTTGATTTGACTTTGCGTCAGACTAAAAACCTCAATCTTTGACAGGTCAACCTGACTGATCGTCGTAGGTGGGGTGAGGCAATGGCGCTCTCTCACTGTTTTCCTGACGCTGTGCGTTTGACGCCAGTCGGGACGCTCAGGACACGCCTTGTCAAGACTTGATAAGTTAATGCGCATCGCGGCTGCACATGGCGGCCACACCAACCTTACTCGTGTGGCCCTTTCTGCCCTTCGTCCTGAGATCCTCGCTCGATACTGGACGGAATTGACGGTATCTTACGTAGGACGGCAAGCATTGCATCAGATACAAGGACGCTGGCTGATTGTCACGATCGTTGCATAACACCACGAAGCTCAACGACCTTGACTTATCTGCGCGTCGGTGTTGAGCAAGAAAGGGTCCGTTCCTTGTCCTCTCAATATGTGCACGTCGGGACAGCCTACACAATGTGCGAAAGAG
This sequence comes from Pseudozyma sp. F8B2, assembly GCA_003004685.1. Classification (NCBI taxonomy): domain Eukaryota; kingdom Fungi; phylum Basidiomycota; class Ustilaginomycetes; order Ustilaginales; family Ustilaginaceae; genus Pseudozyma; species Pseudozyma sp. F8B2. The sequence goes on along the minus strand of NXFQ01000019.1, from coordinate 325,990 downwards.
AAGATATTCAGAACCCGAATACACGGTCGAGGCACGGGCGCTCTTTTCAGTCTGCTGTTGATATACTGAAAGCTGAGAGCAAAGGGGTTGGACTGCTGATGTGGGGGACGTGACCATGGCGAGTAGCGACCAAGTCGCAGCAGACACCCATGCGTGAATACAGGTTGCGTGCATAGTGTTTCAGGCTCACACATACCACAAAGCTGAAAGTCCGCAACTGGACGGCACCGCGGCTGTTGCTTTCGACGGAGAGATACGGACAATACTGGCTCTCGTCGAGCTAGCTTCTCCGGTCGGTCTTCAAGTCGATAGGGTTGCATCCTTCGTGCTTCTACGATTTCGGTATCAGTACCCAAAAAAGGTAGTCAGCAGCAGCGAATGTCAACGTGGGCAATTCGAGACGCAGGTCTGTCTGTTACATCGTACTCGTAGACACGCGTACCTCGATGACGCTTTACAACCTGAGATCGGGCGATGATAGACCGACGATGGAGCGTTTCGCCATGTGGTCATAGCGGATGCCGCGGCGATTCGGGCAAAGGGTTTTTGGCACTGCAATCGGCACAGCACGGGGCTTGGCGTTTCGCTCTCGTGGTGCTTTTCGAGTCTGACGAGGCCTGGTCTCGACGAGATGGCAGGCGAAGACAGAAGCCAAGGATGCAGGGTGCTGCATGGAACGGCCCCTTATTTAGCCGTGGATCTCGATCCTCTGTCTGTGGCAGTGCTGTCTGTCTCGTCGACGATACTTGCGTGGAGAGACCTTATGTGCGCCTTAAAAATCTTGCGGGTCGTGTCTCGGTTTTTTGGTGCCCTATTTCCGGTTTGCCTTTTCGATGACGATGATGGACACTTGCGACAGAATTTCATTTGCCTGCTCTGATTTTATCCTGACTACGGTGTGGAATCGGCGAAGGGTAAGATGACGAGGTCCGCCTGCCATTTGACCGGCGGCTTGATTTGCGGCGATCTAGCACAGTACCTGGTCACTGGTCATTCTGCTCAATCTCACCCTCATTGCACGGAGGCTAGGCTACGCCACAGAGTGTGCGGCATCGGGAGAATCCTGCCATCGAATTCAGAGCATCAGTGCCGGAATCGAAGCGAACACTGTTGGCGTGTGTAGGTTGTTGGCGCTGTTCATTGCCTCCCTTCAAGCCTGAGATTGGGTCTGTAAAGAGAGACCGAACCGACACTCTTCCGACAAGAGCATCAAGCGGAACAGGCGCGGGTGATCTAAAGATGAGCGTGGGCGTGCATGTCCAAGGGTCACTGTCGAGCGAGGGTCGTCGTCGGGTGCTGCAGGTCCGAAGCGATTGGCGTCACTCGAGCTGCACGACTGCTGTCTCGCCTGTCGTCGGAGGTCGCAGAGGAGCCAAGGCAGATCAGGGCAAGGCCAATTCCGAATGGAAATCGAGGATAGCCGCGTCGCTGTGGAATTATTTGGCTTTTTGTGTGTGGAGTGTCGGCGCCTTTTTCAGCGAGAGAGTGTGATTGTTTGCTTCCATCCAGGCACACACACACACTGACACTCACTCACCCGCACACTCGCACCTTGCGCAACAACGTCCATCGTCCTCATCGAGCATCCATCAAACACGACAAGGTGGCTTAAGCATTTCAAGGCATCATCAACAGCAAACCAGACTTTAATCCGAGCTGCAGCGCCACGAGCTAGGTTCTGCATCACTGTCGATCCGAGCTGCTTCGCTTTCGGTCTCAGCGAGCCACATGGTCCTACACAGCCACATTGCATTTTGACATCCTTCCCCTCATCGCTTCTGCACGCAACAAGCATTCCCTCCCTCGATCCGACTCTGCATCGGTCTAGATTGCCGTTGCCGTCGATCCTCTCTTTCGGGGCGCTCCTCGGACGCTATCACACAGCTGCACTGACTCTGTCCCACGGTAAGTTTTCGCCTTTCTCGCCTCGCCTGCTCCTCGCTCCCACCCGATTCGCCCACCCATACTTTCTGTTCCGACTCGAGCATCTGCAAGCAAAATCGCATCAGCAGTACGCCGAGCATCGCCCTGCTCCCACGCTAGCGTTGATCGCTTTATCATAGACTGTTCGGCGACCACCCCTCCTCCGGTCACGCACGCATCCGTCCACAACGTGCACCCTTGCATCGACCCGCGGCCGGCCTACACTCAGCACCTCACATACCAACCTCTCTTCGTCTCCAGCATAGCCTCATCCATCGCTTGCCCCACCTCCAGCGATCCGAGTCTCGCATTGTGACTTCCTCGTCTTCCATCGTCCGCCTTCCGTGTTTCGACGGTGCTGCACCTTCTACGACAGCAACCGTCGTTCGATATCCTATTTGCAGGCTTCCTCTCCACACGGAAGTCTTCACCCTCACCGTCACCTGTCACCACCATCTCACCTTTCGCCCGACTTCATAGTTCCTCTCTCCTCCTTCTTGTTGCTCGCCGCCTCAAGAGAGCGGCCTGGACAAGAATTTCAAGCTGACCTCCATGTCTTCATCTGCCCAGACCTCCTACTTCTTTCTCCACCGTGAGCAACAGCCTAGTCCACTCACACCTGGCTCCGATACATCGACGCTCTTCGACTTCGACCTCGACCCATCCGACACTTCGCTCGAGCCCAGCAAGCCCAACGCTCTCGTTTCTCCGACCGAGACCCTCGCTGATCAAGCGCACCCCTTCGAAAGCCTAGGCAAGTCGGATCCCGCTTCTCATCGCCTGCACTACCTCGAGCGCATCGAAAAGGTCCTCTCCACCGAGCTCAATCCTTTCGACCTCTTGGCACGCAACGATTCGAAGCACGAACACTCCACAGCAGCACGCCGCCATTCGTTTGTCGCAGGGGCTCGTTGTCACGAAGCAGTTCCCGACACTGGCGTCGACATGCAGGATACCGGCTTTGGTGCTCCAAGTCACGCCCACGCCGCCCCTGGTGCTCAATCGCAACCGAACAACGAACAATATGGAGCCTTCTACGATCCATCCTCGGCCGACGGCTACAGCGCTCCGTCGCATAGCACCTTGTTGAGCGCAACTCCATCCTTCAACCCACAACCAGGCTTTTCTCATCCGTCGCCCTCGGTCTCTCCGGCACCCGCCACGCAGTCCGGCGCACCAAATACCTTCCGCGACTTCACGCTCAATCCCAGCCCGCAGTCCAGCCCGCATCTCGGCAGTGCATCTCACCACCGCATCGGCTCACATAGCTCAGATGCACCGAGCCCGTCACACTATACCCAGGGCATGTCCTCGGATCCCGCTCTCGCACAGACGCTCGGACAGATTGGCCAGATTACTCTCGACGAAGATCAACGCTATCCGCCCACCTTCGACGATGCTTCCGACTACGGCGGCTCTCCAGCCTTTCCACATTCCGGCCCCGGTCCGTCCACAGACGGCTTGACTCCTTCGGCCTACTCTTCCGTACCGAGCCAAATACCAGGTCATCAAGCGCCCTCGAAAGCTCCGCAGCTCTCATTAGGCATCCCTACCGTTTCCGTCTCAGATACTTCGATGGACTATACCCCAATCGCCGCAACACTTGCTTCCAGCAGTGACGCTAACATGCCTAGCATCAGTGTCATGGCGCCTTCACCATCAACTCCTAGAGCGGAAGGTCCGCATGGACACGGTGGCGGGTTTCAAAATGTTCTCGAGCAGCTGCTCGAACGAGCTCAGACGATATCGGCCGACGTAAACGAAGGCTCGAGCCAGTCCGCTTCCTCTGCCAACTGGCTACCTTCCGATCCTTCCACCAGCTTGTCAACCGAACCGACCAGCTACACAGATGCCTCCAGCACCACCGTCGGAACGCAAGTGGGCTCCACGCCGTCGCAACCGTCTTTCGGACAAGGACTGTTTCGTCCCCATTCTGCCACCGGGCGCATCGTCCCGGACGGCTATTCTACGGAACCAACGCAGATGATGTCGGCGCTCGCCGGTCAACCGCAACGCACGCCTTCTGTCCACGCTCCCGGGCAGTGGTCGAGTCAGGCCAAGCGTCAAGATTCTTACGACAAGATCCGCCAGTTCCTGCGGCTGGATGTCGACATGGGCTTCCAGTCCACGGGCAAGACGGAATCTCCGACGCTTGCCTCGTTCCGCAAGCGCGCCAACTCGGACATCGGACCGCGCTCACCTGTCGTTCCCGACAATGCAGAGGGCGGCGCTGGCACCGCGTTCGACTGGTCATTCGCAGCGACCAGCCAAGCCGCAGCAAAGCCAGAGCCCAATGGCTTGGAGTTCGACTGGTCCACCTTCAAGGCGGATCCCGCCATGCTCAGCAATCCAGGTCTACCAATCGACCTGTCGCAGCCAGGTACCTTGGATCCCTCGCTCCTCAACAATGAGCAGCTGCAATTCGACATGATGCAGGCATTAGCAGACAACGGTGCATTCCTTGCCAGCATCCAGCAGCAGCAGCAGCAGCAGCAACAGCACGTACAGCAGCAGCAAGCGATGCCACCCATGTTCCAGCTCAACGGCCAGGGCAATACCATGCCGGGCATTGACTACTCTTCGCAGCTTCCCCAGGCGGGACCAAACGGATTCAACGCTCAGTGGCGCTTCCCTGGAAGTGGATCTCAAGATGCATCCGCTAACGATGGCACAGGCACAACCAAACTGCGAAGGTCCAACAGCGCGCGCCAGAGCTCGCCTGCCGGACATCGGAGGTTGGCACGCTCCGAAGACCTTTCGCGTAGTCGCATGTACCAAGGCGCCGACGAGGACTTCCTTTCGCAGATCACAGCTCCCAACGGAGGACTGGCTCCTCCGCAAACGGGACGCTCCGTGTCTTCGACTAGCTCAGCGGCCGGCAGCCACCATCACAGCATCTCAGGATCAGCGAGGGTACACCCGTATCGCACCGGCCACGACCGTCACTACTCGTTCGGCTCGAATGCATCCAGCAGCAGTGCTGGATCGGCTTCGCCGCTTCCACAGATGGCAGGTGGCTTCGTTTACGACGCCGCTGGCAACCTCGTGCAGTACCCGACCGATGGCTTTGGTCCCATGCCGGGCATGGGCATGGACAGCAGCAACGCGGCAGCTTCGCCATCCGCTTCGAGTGTAGCTTCAGGGACGAGCTCGCAACTGGCGCCGCCAGTGCCAGTCGTGACTAGCCAGGCGACGCAGGTGGCATCGGCATCGCGCCGCAAATCGGAAGCGTTGTTTGCGTGCCCCATCCCTGGCTGTGGATCCACGTTCACGCGGCAGTACAACCTCCGAGGCCACCTGCGATCGCACGCCGACGAACGACCGTACAAGTGCGACTGGCCAGGATGCGACAAGAGCTTTGCACGCTCGCACGACTGCAAACGCCACCAGAACCTGCATCTCAACATCAAGCCGCACACTTGCGAGCAGTGTGGCAAGACGTTTGCGCGTCTGGATGCGCTCAATCGCCACCACAAGAGCGATACCGGCGGATGCAACAGCGAGAGCCAGTCGAGTTCGACAGATGCGTCGTCCCGGTCGGGTGGTGGCGACGATGGGATGGGATCCCAGCCTGGCTCAGACTCTTCGAAATGGGGTCAGAGCACCATAGATGCCGGTGGTTCTCAGCCTGTGAGCAAGAGCTTTGGCGGTCATGTCTTGTGATCGACCGCGCTGTTCGATATGGAAGTTTGCACTATCTCTTTTGGAATTCAAAACATTCCAGTCTCAGTGATTGCACTCCGCTCTACTTTTAGTTACTGAATCAATCGTCACGGAGTCAAGACATGGCTCGTAACGGCAGTGTGTCACGGATCGCACTGGTGTGAGGACCACTCGCGGTTCTGCCTGCATCCTGGTCATGGACAGTAGACGTGCTGTATATATGTAACACTGGTCTCTTGTTGGACATCTGCGGCCACAGGAAGTTGAAAACACCGCATCCCGTCCGATCTGCGAAGTTAAGCAACTTACCGCCTAGTCAGTACTGCGGTGGGGGACCACGCAGGAATCCTAGGTGCTGCAGTTCTTTTTGTTTTTGTTTTGTTGTCGTCGTGTGTTAGACTGTGCGGGACAGATAGCTAGCTCGAGCGGAAAGCTGCTGAAAGAACGATCAAGCGAGGTTGTCACTCTGCGCTGCGCAAACCGGGCCCGACGGGAGCTGAACTGGACCGGCATGTCCGCTCGTCTTCACAATTGCTCTCGGCTGAAGGCAGCCTTGGCTATCACAGGATCAGTCAAGTGTCGGATCTCTACCCGAAAAACTGGTCCCTATCAATGCACCGCATTCACGCAGCCATGGGCGAGTGTCGCTTTGAGCTTGATGTACATTGTGCAAGTGTACAGCACAGTGGAAGGTTACGAATGTGCAGTAGATTGATTGTCACAATCACTAAGTCCGAGCTTGAATAGGACGAGTGTGTGTGGCTCGCTGCCGCAAATCTCTCTCTGTTGGTTGTGAAATCACGCACACCCGCACGTTTTTGGACGCATAGGGACCGGCGTAGGCGGCGGAAAAAAAAAAGTCCAATTGCCGAGTGTTAATCAAGGGCCCACCCATGATGGCGAAAATTGCCGACCGGTCCTGTGCCGCGCCAGCAGCCAAAAAACAAACAAACAGGCTCGACGGCTGAGATCTAGGCCGATGCTGACACGCTGCAAGCTTTCAACACTTGCATTTCGGTCGCGACTCCGCTTTTCGATTGCACCGATAGCGGTCCGTCTTTGGAGCATCCGGTCCTGGTTGCTGCACCACTCCCGAACCTCCTCCGCACCCCTTGCGCAACCATCATCATCCCTCCTTCAACACAGATCCCTTGTTAGCCATCATCTCGACACCTCACCAGCATCGCAACATCTCCATCTCGAAGCATTGTGCACGACAAACTTCGGACGTTCCCCAAGACGAGCCTGCGATCTGCCCCTGTCAACAGCCGCAACCCAATCGGACGACAACCAGCTACAACCAACCACATACAATCGATCGATCGAGCATCGCAACCCCACCTTTACAGCCTCGCAGCACTTTGCTCTTGCCAATACTTCTTCGAGTTCAGTCTTTGGCCAAGTCACACCTGGACTTGATACGATCCTCAATCCGCGTCTTGCCGTACGCTTCAAACCTTAGCGCCATAGCACCTTCCGCCATGGGTTTGTTGTGAGCAGCATCTCGTTGATCCACGTCAACCACCAGTGCTGGTGACCAACCCGGCGTCTCATAGCCCCGGAATCACCTCTTACTCAACGTTCACAGACACGCGCCCTCCCCTCAGCTACCCGCCAGCCATGTCGTTCGACGCAGAAACGACGTTTCAGGAGCAAATGGCGGGGCCTTCCCGGCCTCGTTTTACAGGCTGGCTCGCTATGGCTCCCGAGGTCGATCCACCTCGTCCTGCTCCTGCGACGACCACCACCGACGCTACCCGTCCAGCCACACTAGCACCAGCCCACAGCTCCTCTGAAAGCGCAGATTCCGAAAAGCCGGCCGCTTCCACACACGGCTTTGGCTACCTCGGCCAGCAAGTCAAGCTGCCGCAGCGCAAGAAGCGCCGCGCAACCTTTCAAGTAGGCTCCCCCGGTCTGTCCGAAGATGAAGCCGGAAGCTCCTCGAGCCATCACTCGTCGCGCGCCAGCTCCGACGACCCCGAATTCGACGTTCGCGCCTCGTTCGCACCAATGCCAGCTTACGGCAAGAACAAGCCGTCGGCACAGCTTTCCACATACCGAGGCGTCGGCGATCAGAACCATTCAGCGTACACCATGCAATCAGACACGGCTACCATCCGGGGCGGCGCAGCCGACCCAGCCGACAGCAGCAGCGACGATGATATCGATGGACTGTCGTTCGGCGGTCGCCGCTGGAAGGGCAAGACGGTTCACGCAGTCGAGCAAGAGCTGGAAGCGCTGCGGGACGAAAGGCTCATGAGTCATGCCCCCGACGCTGCCTACCTTGCGTCGCGCCTCGAAGGCGTCCGACGCAACCTCGAGATCGAGGAACGCACGCCCAACTACGTGCCGTACGACGAAGACATGCTCACAGACGACGACGAGGCTTCCCTGGCTCCGCACGCATCGGAGGTGGTCAGGCAACTATACCCATTCCAGCATACCAGTGCGTCTGCCGATGTTGCGTCCGCCATGCCGCACCGTCCTGTCTCAAACGCTTCGTCGGTCAGCCTCGTCGAAGGCGAAACACCGCATGATCTCGACTTTGGGCTTCAATTCGACCCGGCCGCCTCCTACTCGGCCCGCTCGGACGACGTCAAGGTGCTCGATCCCGACCAGGTTTCGATGCCTGCTGTCTCGCAACCACTGGCACCAACGAGCGCCAAGACGATCGACCCGGCCGCCAGAGCTGCGGCCTTGGACGCACGTATCGAAGTGCGCACGCTTCGACGCGGCGATCTGGAACAGGTTCGCGACCTTCACTCCTTTCACGGCGACTCAGACAGAGTAAGTAATCACCTGGCGGCGCTCGCGCTATCATCCTGCGCATATTCTTCACCAGTCGAAACGACAACCATTCAGGGCAGCCCTCGTGCCGTGACATTGGCTCACCCACAGAGCCGCGACAGCGCCACGGCAGACACGCTTGCGACCACGTCGTACAGTTGCTGCGGTTCCACAGCCTGGCCCTCGTCGTGCTGCTGTTCGCCAGTGCTGCCTGCACGCCGACCGCTGTTCGGCGGCTATGTCAGCGCATTGACTTGAGCATCCACGCCAGCTGCCCCCTGGCATCAGTCTTCCGGTATCATGATTCCATTAGCACAGACGTGGCCACGCATCTTTCTCGCAAACGCTTTCCTTCATGCATGAAAAGCACAGCAAATTATGAAAACTCTTTTCGCATCAGAAGTGTCATCAAGAGAAGAAAGTGAAAGGGGGGCAAAAAAAAAGTCCTTATCGGTGGGAAGATCTGCCGGCAGGGAAGATCTCCGAGCAGCGCCGTTGTGCAGCCATAATGTTGCAGCAGACGGCGGGCGAGATGTCGAGACAATGGCTGGGAGCACGGCATCACCGGCGTTTTTCGCTTGGCAGATGCGCCCAGCATGGAAGTGGGGTGCCCATCGACAAGGTTAATCTTGCCGAAGCGCACGCTCCTCGCTTTGCGTTGTCGATGAAGGGACGGAGAATGACAAGTAAGGTTTGACGAGCATTCGCTTTCGGCCCTGCATGACATGACACACCTCGCTAAAGCCGAAGCCGAAGGAGAAGGTGCCCGTCTGTCCCTCTTGTCAACTTCTTTCTCTCTGACACTTTGGGTTGCGCGTTGCTCAAGCTCAGTCGTTTCGATGGGCAAAGGCAGCGAATTTGGCTCTCGACCAGCACCTAGCTCTGCTGCATTGTCGGTGACTGCACGCTTCTTGGCAGCAAGAAATGGACGGAGTCTAGGTCGAATCAGTGGGAAAAGCGAAAGTCAAACGCCGAACAGGAAGGCAACAGCGGTCAATTTTGTCCGGTCCTGTCTCTTTCCCCTCTCTCTGTCTCTCTGCAGAAATCTGCTGCACGGGTTGTGCTCGTCAATCACCAAGTTGGCCCTCCGCAAACCAGTGACAGCGCATACGTTGGACTCAGCCTTTGCACACTGATCTGGGCTGGGCCCTCGCTGCATCCTCGTTGGAATCTCGGCAGGACTTTTTTTTTCAGACGGCGTCCAGCCACGCGTCTTATCAGCATCAGATCTTTTCTCACTGCGCAGTTGAGCAGGTCCACGTTTTTCCACTTGTTTTGTCCAAGTCACCGCGTATTTTTTCTGCTGCGCTTCAGCTTCCAACGGGACTTGCGTCCGAGGTCGCTCTCTGCTTTGGCGATACGCTTTGCAGGATCGGTCAACTTTCGTAGTCCGGCAATCTCTTCGGCGGAAAGTTGGAGCTCGACGTGTGATGTTCAGGTCCCAAACCTGATGGATCGGTCAGGTTCCCCGCAAAACCGGGAAAGAGGAAAAAAAAAAACAAGGCTTCGGCAATCTCTTGGACAGGTTGCCGGTCGCCATCCTCAGCATCATCACATTCTTTCTCCGCTACGCAAGTCTGTGCCTAGCACCGGCGTTCCTGCTCGGTTCATGTCAGAAGATGCTTTCCCCACATTCATGTCCCCGCACCAGACGCGACGAGGCGGGTGTGCTTCCAGACCCGGGCCTGGGCGCGAGATTGCCGCGTGCCAATCTCGTCGTCATGTTGACGCGGGCAATCGTGATCCAGATCGTTCCGGCGCTTCAGTCTTGACGTGCTCGTTGGCCTTGACGATGTGCACTGCGGAGAATCCTCATCGACAATCGACCATGTCCGGCTCTCCTGACTTGTGAATCGGGAATCTTATCCTCGGTCAAGCAGCAGCAGAAAGCAGATCGCTGATCGTTCTACCCTCTTACACTCTTGATTCTGCTCGGTAACAGTCGCCCGATCACGGTGAGACGTACGCCTCAACGGCCTCGTTCCTGCTGCGTCTTTTGGTCGACGATCGACACGTTTGTCTCGTCGCTGTTGCCAAACCTATCCCCGAGCCGGCAACGCCGCTACCTGATCTGTCTGGCACTCGTAAGCTCGATGCTCCCATCACATCTGGTATCGCGGCCGCCGGCGGGTCGTCCGGCGTCGCCTCACCTGCCGTTGGTACACCGATCGAAGGCTTGAAGTCGTTGCATCTCGCAACATCCGCTGCAACGGAGCAAGACGGCGACGACGGCAATTCCTCGTCAGGAGAAGCCGGCAGCAGCCTCTCTTCGTCTCCGCAAGCCACGTCTTCCGTCTTCTCCACTGCCACGGAACAAGCTGCTGAACGACTCTCGCACTCGACACTCGCACCCATCGCACCTCACACCCGCATGATCAGTCCGCGCGACGCTCACGGTAGGATCAACAACACCCCTGCCACCTCGGTGTTCTCCGACATTTTCGCCGAACGTGGTGTGCCCACACGCAAGTTCACACTCGACGATCTACCCGGACCTACGGAACCGACAGACGTCGTGAAAAGGGTGTTGTCGATTCCTCCTGCACGATCCCGGGAGATGGAGACGGAGACGATCCTGGGAGTGGTTTCTGCGCAACTGAGTGTTGTCAGTGCTGCAAGTGAGGATTCGCTCTTCTCTTCTGTGAAAGAGGAGGCGAGTAGCATCGTAGAGGTGCATCTGTTGACGCTTGCTACAGCGCCGGAGGAGAGGGGACAGGGGTTGGGAGCAAAGCTGCTTTCGAGCTTACATGCGGAGTGCATGGTGAAAGCCAGATTCATGGCGTTGAAATCGCGTTCCCGCGGCAGAACCGGTCCACTGCCTGTGGTTCAGCCCATCTCTCCCACATTCACGGACGAATCGCCGCTCGCGACTCCTGCCACCGAATCCTTCCTGCAGAACCTTCAACCCGGTCCAACCCTCGTCTCGCTCCGTGACGCAACGCCGGCGAAAGGCACGTTTTTGGTCCGAACACATCTAGAGGTGCATCCCTCCAACATCCACGCTCTCTCGCTCTACAGAGCCCACGGTTTCAGCGCCCCAAACGACGACGCCAAGGCCATCAAGCGCGGGTTCTACAGGGGTGACGTAAGGATCGCTGCGAGGGAGAGGACCAAGAGAGGTGGAACCGACGCTTGGGTGCTCGAGAGGTGGGATGGGTTGTTGTCCGAGAGGTAGATGACCCCGAGATTGGGTGAGGGATGGACTTATGGATGGAGGAAGAATTGGCATAATATATAGATGATTCGATGGACAATGCTTTTAATCAAATCGTGACCTTGACCTTGGAAACGTTCTGGAGCAGACCATAACTTGGTGTCTGTATCGCTGGTTCGCTGCTGTGTCTGCGATTGAGTGAGTCGATGCTTCATGCCTCGAACCGAGCACGAAACACCATCACGCAACACAGCTGTCGCTTGCGGTCGCACAATATCAGAACCGCGGTCCCTCTGCCACTGCCCACGAAGGCCAATCCACTTGCGATGCCCCTGGTGTTTGGAGCCGTGCATCCATCCGCCGACATATCTCAATAGGGAGAAATCTGGACCGTCACAAGCACTCCCCCCTAGGACCTCCTCACACGCGACACACTCCCCACATCATCGTCTCTCTGTCTCACAACTCGCAAAGCCGTCATCACCATCCTCTATACGTCAACCCCAACCCCCTCTTCAATCTCTCACACATCACTCTGCGTCTGCGCGTCAATGCGATTTTTGAGAAAGTGATTCGATTTTTTTCGATAGCCACGTATGAACCATCAGAACGTATGTGTGTGTATGTGTGCTTGAAACCATCGCCCTGCAATTCGGCTTGCTGGGACAACGATCAAGGTTTTGTTGATGTACAAAGCCCTCTCTCTCGAGAGGGCGCAGAGTTGTCGATAAGGTGGGGAAAGAATGCGGAACAAAGCTCGAGGGGGAACATCTGATTGCGGGGAGACTTAGATGTTGAGCTTGGTTCGGCGCCAGTGACGACGCTTAGCGTTGTACTGGATCTTGTTGTCGGCCTTCATGCGGAACCAGTTAGGAATGGGTCTGCAGGATTTCAGGAGAGGTGAGGAGGGAGGAACGAGTCAGTATGAGTTGTTTCGAACTGGGAAAGATTTGCAGGTGAGGTTGACAGCAGTAAGCAGCGGTGGTAGCGAGAAATTGGCAGTAGTGTCGGTGTCGGAAAAAGTCATTGCGGTGGTAGGAATGCATCGGTAGCGGCTGAAAAGAGCAATGTATGTGAGAGCGAGAGCTGTGCGGAGTGTTCTCGAAGCTTTTTGTCGGCGATCAGGATGATCGTAGCAGCGATAGTAGATCCGGAGCAATCCGAAACTTTGAGCACCGGGTGCAGTCCGGATCTGAGCAGCAGCGACGTCGAGGCAAAGTTGAGTCGATCTAGGCCGATCTACGCAGTGCGACGGCGAACAAAGGACGATCGGAACGTCTACCAGCGAAGAGCATACGTGTAACGCACGACCAGCTGACGACGTCAGAATCAGACCACCAGGATGCAGAAGACAACGGCGACAAGCACGTAGCCAACGAGGCGTTGCCTTGCAGGTCATGGCAGGCGGCCTCTGTACGCTGAATCGTCAGAAACATGCGTCCAAAGAGAGCCGATGGAAGTCGTTCTGTCATGGCGGACATTCGTGCTCCTACATTGGCCGCTCCGATGCCTCTGTTGTTTGCTGCACACTGGTGACTTGACTGCTATCGAAAACGACCAGGTGGGTGAAGGTTTGTTGGAGACAGGCTGAGAAGGATGCGGAGACGACAAGAAGCGCGAGTGCGAGCAGTCTCTTGCCACGACCTTGTCAGACTGTCTGAATGTCCTTGGCCATCTGATGGAGATGGTGCCGCAAGAGGCGAATGCTGATCGCGACGCAATGTGTGCTGTGTCGAAGTGAGGTCTCCGCAAAGTCGTCGGCGGATGTGTTGAAGCGAGACATCTTTGTTGGTCGATGGGATGCCTGGCTGATAGCTGAAATGTCTGCAGAACGTTATCTGCATCGATGCCCTACGTGCGGATGTTGAGTCGTGTTGGCGGAGGTGATCGATGCGGTGAATGCTGATGGTTGCAACGTCTTGGTTCTGATATGCTGATTGCCCGATGCTACCATACCACATGATTCCTTGCGAACGCATCCGGCGAGCTTCACGTCGTCATGAACCGCTGAATCTTTCCACCGCTGTCATTGTCTGCCGTCATCCAGGTCCACCGTGACAACATCTCTCACTACCAACCCTCATCGACACTTTTTGTCGAGAACCACCTCTCTACTACTGCTGTCTTTTTCCTCCTGCAGTGTCGTTGCTGTGATACATACCGGTTCTGCTTCTGCGCCTTGGCGAGCTTGACCTTGGTACGGAAAGTCTTCTGGGACGGCATCTTGAAGGTGATCTTATGGGTGTTGATGGTGAGAAGATGGAGGTCAAGCAAAGGTGCGAAACCACAACCGCTTTGGGTGAGACGTTGCGCCTTCCCGGGGCTAAGCTGCGAGTTTTCTGTTGCGTCGCTGAGCGAGCTGGTGAATTTTGCGGTTGCTCAGCCACTATCTGGCTCTGAAGTTGACGATCTGAGGCGCAAGTTGTACGACCTTACATTCGGAGAGAGTTTTTCTCGGGTGCGGACTCAGCCAGGTGCAGGTGATGCGATTGCGCTTCACCGCAGAAGACTGGCGGATGGGTCGAAAGCAAATTTCGAAACTGAGCTACCAGACGGACAACCGACCGAGTCACGTGTAATACTATAATTCTTCTCTATTTGTCATTAGGCTGTGAGATCTCTTCCGCTTTCGAGATATCATTTGCGGAGTTTCTGATTTTGAGCTTGTGAGATATAGGCAACCTAACATTCATCGTATTTCCGGAAAGCTGGCTCGGTAACTTGTTTATCCCGGTCTGCCGTGCAAGCACGATGAATCGAGCGCATGCTGTGCAGAGACGGCTGCAACTTTGATCTGCATACGCAGACTGTTCCAGACAATCGGCTTCTGATTCATCTCTGAAAGCTCTCTTGCGGTTTTGCTCATCCTCTCACACAGGCAGTGATCACGATCATTATGAGAACGAGCGAGTCAATTGAGCATATCGATCCACAACTAGCCTGAATAGCAAGCCTCGTCCTATCCTCACAGCCTAGAGCCGCTAACAATGGAGCTCAAGCTCTTGGGATCCAAGCTGCTCGTCGGGTACGGCAGCATCGGCCCCTGAACATGCCAAGCTCCACCGTCCACCACCATCTGCGTTCCCGTGACGAAGCTCGCCGCCTCACTGAACAGATACACGCCCGCTGCAGCGATGTCGCTCTTCTTACCCATCCTCTGCATCGGTACACTTTCGGCGATCGCCTCACCCACACCCTTGGGAGCCAGCCTATCCATACCCTCCGTATCTCCAATAGGTCCTGGAGCAATCACATTGCTCCTTACACCCAACGGACCCATCTCCACGGCCAGGACGCGGCTGAGAGCGTCCACTCCTGCCTTCGCTGCACTCGCAGGTCCCTGGTACGGAAGACCAAAGTAGTGCAGAGTGGCACTGATGAAGATGTAGCTGCCCTTGTTCTTGGTCACTTCTTCGAGCGTAGCTTTCACCGTGTTGTACGATCCGATCAGGTCGATGTCGATGACGGTCTTGAAGCCCTTTTCGTTGTTCTGCTCGGTGCTGGCGAGCCAGTTTGCAGCGGAACCGGCGATGACAAAGTCGATGCGTCCGAACTTTTCGATCGTCTTGCGTGCGGCTTCCCGAAGCTGCTCAGGGTCGCGAACATCGGCGGGGCAGGGAAGACACTGTTGACCCGTGGCAGAGGAGAGTTCTTCGGACGCTCGGGCGAGTCGATCCGCTTTACGACCCAGGATTGAGGCGTTGGCACCGAACGACATGATGGTCTTGGACATCTCGTAGCAGATGCCCGAACCGCCGCCGGTGCAGAAGAGAACTTTGCCTTTGAAGATGTCTGGGCGGAAGACCTTGGATGGATCCGCGGGTGGGAGCACCACCGCCGGTCGAGATGTGTCTTCCTCTTTGCCCATATTTGTTGCAATTGTACAGGCTTATGTGGCTGGTCAAGTGCTTATTGCTGCGACACACGTTTCTTGTGGTTGAAATGGAAGGAGAGCAGGACGAGATGATGGTGAGAGACAAAAGAATGGGCAGCAGAGATGCCAAGATCAATGGCATGTGCGCAGCTTCAACGTGAAAAAGTTGGACGCAGGCTCCATCCGGAATCGGCAAGCGTTCTTGCCGACTTTACAAAAATTACGCGAGCCACACATGCCCTTCCCCACACACCTCTGCCGTTCTCTCTGTGCGCGTGTGCTTGTCAGCCAGCTGTCACATTTGCTCTGGCGCATCTGTCACAGCATCCGAGCATTCGGTCCCTGCAACCGCGCTTGTCACCACCAAATATCACCGTGGGAGACCTCGGCCGCGCTCACCACGGTCACCGTCCTGTACTCGCTCTCCTGCTCAGTTGCTCTTGCACATCCGCCCACTGGGGGTCTCTGCGTTCACACACAACAAACATAGGATCGTTTCGTACTAGGCTTAGATGATCGCGACTCCTCACCCCTTCCTCTGCTTGCGAATATGCTCATCGATCCTCACCAGCAACTCCGTCTTCTTCCCCTTCTTGTCCAACCTGTAGAAGTCGCACACCGACTTCAACTCTGCCACCGTGTACGCGCTCAGCTTTCCCCTCTCCCACAGATCCAGGATCTCGCTGTCATCCTCAAACGTCGTGTCCCTCACCTTGGTGCTCGTCTTGGCCTGCTTGTTGCTGTTGATCGAGGCGTTCATGCTCAGCCTGGGATCTTCGTTGATCGCTTCGTGCCAGTCCTGGATGAGGTGAGCTGTACGCTTCTTGATCGTGCTGTACTGAGGGACGGTGAGATCGGTGGGTGAGGTGGGGACGGGTTCTTGAAAAGCGGTGGCCATGAGGACAGCGTAGTGGTGGTTGAGAGCCGGGTTGGGATAGTGATCCGGGTTGAAGGGCTGCTTCTTTTGATAGCGCTCGATGAATGCGATCGCCTTGTCGACCTGCTCATCCTTGGCATCCTCGGTGCGCAGGAGGTTGGCAGGCACGTCTCGTACATCGTCTGCGTACGGCAACGTGATGAGGTGCATCCCAGGCGCGACGATCTGCTGGCCATCCGCACTCACCTCCTCCTCCTGCGGAACGATCGCCACAAAGACGGGGACCACATTCTGCCTCGGCATGAACAGCCCCAGCCCGACCTTGCCCTTGCTGAGCATCGAGTTGAGCAAAGCCGTAAATGTCTTCCGGCTGCCCTTCCACTCGATATCTGACGGGTAGATAAAGTAGGCGTGCTTGACGTTCAACTCGAACCGAAGCAGATCGTCCCTGTCGCGGAACCCGATCAATTTGAGGCACGGCAGCATGCCGAACGTTTTGATGCTTTTCAGTTCTTGCGGAGTAAAAGTGACCTGTCCTCGTAAGGTCGATGATGGACCGAATTGAAAAGCCGGGATGACTTGTTCCTTAGACAGTGGCTTGCCAGAGTTGGCGTCGATGTAGTGCTGGTGCGTCACGACCTCTTTGAGCTCGCCGCAGTCGTCATCTACGATCACCTTGACGGGGTTACCCTTGGTGGTTCTCGAGACGAGGCTGTACCCCTTGATGCCGATCTGCCACTTGCGCCCGCGCGTACGTGCCTGAGGCAGCCTCTCCTCCGCCTCCTCTGCTGCTGATCCGTTCGACTCTGGTGGTGGATCGAGGGCGGCCAGCTCGAACCTGATGTTGAACACGACGCGTTTGGGTGTCTCGCGCGTAGCGATGTCGTTTTCGAGCTCCTGAAATCGTACATTTGAATCCCACAGCGTTCGCTTGACTTCCTGACCCCTCAACTGCTCGGCAGCTGTCTTGCCGAACCCTCGCGGCAGTCGTTGAGGGTAGGCATCGTCCTCGTCCTCGTCACGATCGTCGTCGTAGTGCGCAAAGACGTCCGCGTAAAACTTGTTGATTTCAAATCCGCGCGTCATCTGGCTCGAAGAAGATTGCGATGCTGCGGTGGCATTGTTGGGATTGATGAAGAACGGTTCGATTCGAACGCCGATCTTGCGGAATTCGTTCATCTTGTCGAGACACGCCCTCCGCGCCTTTGTCGCTTTGCGATCGATGCTCATCGGATGCGGATCATCGTTATCCGTGATCCAGAACACTCTCTTGCTCCCCGCGTTGGCAGCTGCTACCATGGCCACACCAGCGTTGGCAAGCGCCCAATCGATGCGCATCTGCTTCTCTGCAGGCGGCAGCACCGTCTGCAAGTGCTTGGGATCGTGCTCAGCTTCGTGCAGCAGCGCTTTGAGGTTGTACGTGTCGGGTACGTTGACTTGTCGCAGCGACTGGAGTTCGTAACTGCCCTTGTAATACTCTCCCGGTTTGGCCGAGCGGAAGAGCGTGTCGGCGCAGTTGAAGATGAGCACGCCGACGTGGTCGTGAGGCGACGAGATGAGCTTCTTCTGCATGAGGGAGGCCGCAGCCTTCAGGGCGGAGTAGAGGGGCGAAGTGTTGGTCGCGGGGTCGATGCGATGCATGGATGGACCAGCGTCGATGCAGAAGAGGACCATGTCCTTCTGGAAGGTAGCATCGAGATCGAGCTGCTCGAGCTCGTCATCGTCGTCATCGTCATCGTCCGAGTTGAAGGCACGCGCCGCCTCACGCTTGTTGACAAAGTACGCCTTGGGCATGGTGGCATCGACGAGCCTGTGCTGAGGGAGCAAGCCGGATGGAAGGGAAGAAGGTTGAATGCGCAGTGAGTCAATTCAGGGTTCAACTGCAGCCTCGGCCACGCTCTCTATTGCTGCCTCTCGCGTTGAGTGGAGGAATCAACCGTGAAGGCGCGTGCGTCCTTGCAGCCTGAGAAATTTGGTGTTGGTCTGGCGAGTATGTTACATCTTCGAATACATAGCTTCAAATTGTAATTTCATCGCCCACGTCGATCCTTGACCGACAGCGAAGGACTCGGCAAGCGAACCGGACCGGAGATGCTCAGGGCAGCCTCCATCGGTCAATTTGTCGACGTTGTACAAAGCAGCGGTTGCTGACTATCTCCTTCTACCGCCGAGGGTGTTGGTTCGCGTGGTCATGGACTCTTCGTAATGCCGAACGCAACAGCAGCTTTCTCTTGTTTATCCGACCGTCCAATGTCATCGTCGGAAGCAGCGAGCCACCGTCTGAATATTGCCGCCGTGTGATGCTTGTGGTCACAGATTGGGCCCCGCTTTGCCCCTTCTTTGCACCCCTCACTTTGTCCTGACCTACTTCCACCACCGTCACCACCACAACAATCCCATCCACTCATCCCTTGAAACACATCGGCAACGCTCAAACACAATGTCGGTCGCATCCAAAGCCGCCAACGCAAGCACGGGCTTCCAACTGCTCCGCAACCCCGCCAACCCTTCACCTGAAGAAGTGGCCTCCGCTCTCAAACTCGTCCGATCCGGCGGTATCACCCACCCTCAAAGAGCCGTTCCCGACCGCAGCCTTACCATTCCTTCCCACACCACGTCTCGATCCATCAAGGTCGACATCTACAACCCCACTTCCTTGCCTGACACGACGCCGCGACCGGTCATTCTCAACTGGCACGGCAGCGGATTCGTTGTCGACCGATTCGGTGCCGACGCCGACGTCAACCGATGGCTGGTCGACGAGCTCAAGACCGCGACTGTCGTCGATGCCGACTACGTCAAGGCGCCGGAACATCCGTTTCCCGAGGGGATCCACGATGCTGTGTCGGCGGTCAAGTGGGTCATCGCTCAACCGTGGTTCGATGGTCAGTTGGTGGTCAAGGGTCATTCTGCCGGAGCGAACTTTGCTCTTTGCCTCTCCTCGCGCTCCATTGCTCTTTCGCTGGGACTGACGGAGGAAGAGTATTCGCACATCAAGGCTTGCGTAACGCTCTATCCTCCGACCGATTCATCCATCCCTCTCTCGGAAAAGCCGACCAACGAAGAGGGCGAGCTGCCGGGTATTCCGATGTCTCCCCTGTCCGCGCAGATCATGCACTTCTTCTTCGGAGCCTACCTCGGCTGGGACGAAGCAACTCAACTACAGATGGGAAAAGATCCAAGGGTCAGCCCTGCAAAGGCGAGCACGGAGAGCTTCGAGGTGCCCTGCTACATCATCGCTTGCGAACACGATCCGCTCGGACCCGAGGCCAAGGCGTTTGCCCAGAGGCTGATGCAAGCTGACAAGAAGCACAAGTTCTACTGGGCGCAAGATGTCGGTCACAGCTACGAGACGAGGATTCCGGATGTGAGGAACGAGAAGGTGTTGGAGAGCGCGGGTGGGAAGAGCAAGGTGGAGAGCTTCGCGGGGATGCTCGAGTTCATCAGGGAGAATGTTGAGGGTGTGCAGAAGTGAGCAGCTGGAAAGAGCTATGTGTGAACTTGCAGGTAGAAACACAGATCGATGCTGATAGAGGCGAATGAAAAGCTGCAGTTGTTCAATACTATCCCTGTGCGAACCGTCTATACATGTCCGTGGGACGTATCCTCCTGGTATCACCCTCAGAACTCGGTTTAGCTTCTACTGAGGTTTGGGCGCCACAGGCGGCCAATCAGGACTACCGCTCAGGCGCCAGATCCCATACTCGATATCTCCCTTCACTCCGATTTTCACCAAATCCTTCCCCTTGCCGCTGCCCGGGGCCACCCCTCCGCCCGGTCCACCCTTCGGCACGATCCCCGCACCGGACTCATCCCACGCACCCGCATTCTCGTCCCTCGGCCAAGTGTCCTTCTTCAACACCCCCGCATACCCCCTCAACGCCGCTCTCAGATAACAATTCGTCGCAGCCTCCGTCAGATACCTGTGCCTCAGACTCTCCACCGCGTTCTCGGCGATCCTCTGCGGTGGATTCAGCCCCAACACACCATCTGCGGTGGTGTAGTTTCGCGGGAGATCCTTGTCGCTCGCAATGTGCGCACTTGCCTGCAACTGCTTGGTCGTCTCTTCCAGCCCCGCGAACAGGGGTCCTTTCAGCTCCACCATGTTCTGCTGTCTGCTCTTCGGATCAGAGTTGAGCGCAGGGTGAAAGTGTTGCGTCCACTCCATCGGATGTGCTACCGTGACACTTCGACAAGACCAGAGGAACTTGCCGCGACCAGAATAGCTGTTCCCTTCGGTCTGCACGAGGTACTTATATCTGCAATGCTCGTGCATCGGGATGATCGGGTGGAACTGTTCACCGACGTCGTGGAAGGATGTCTGTTGCACATCTGCCCATGTATCTGCGCCAGAGACGCGCGAAGGATCGGTGCGCGAGAGTAGATCGACTCGTGGCGCGTAGCCGTTGGCGAGACCACGCCAGAGGATGCGATCCGATTTCACGGACCACGGTACCAGCGTGTCTTGGAGCGAGGCGAGGTGGGTGAATTCGGAAAACGATGCGATGCCCGCTTCGGGCCATCCGACGAATCCAAAGTCGGGCAGCAACCAGGTTCCCGTGGAAGCGGGTTCGGAGACGCGTTTGGACAGCACCCAGATGGCAGAGCTCGTGGACGAGGCGTCCTTGTCCGCTTCCGATAGCACGAGCTCCACACCGGTGTTGTAAGGATCGTTCTGCGAGAAGGTCGAAGAAGGGTCTGTGGTGATCGCTGTATGCAGCAGATGGAGGAGTGCAGAGATTCGAGATTCTCCCCCTTCGCGAACCTGGCGCAGGAACAGCTGTCCATCTCGGATGACGACACGTGCCATCCCCCAGTTGCCGGCAGAGGTACGAGCGGCTTCGTCGAGATCGTGGTACGAGATGCCTCCTTTGGCCTTCCATGCGTCGACGTTCTGCTGGATCTGCGGGAAGAGCAGCGGGAACTCGGCTCGGCACGTCGCCTCGTTCATGGTGCGATCTCGACGACGTTCCGCAGACAGGCCTTTGCTGAACGAACCGCCGACGTGGGAGGGTGGTGAAGAGTAAGGACCTGAGATGGAGAGAAAGAGACAGATGAGGACGAATGCGGTTGATCCGACCACACCTGCTCGGGCGAAGTGCTGGACGAGTCCCGAATTGTTTTGCGTCGATCTGCTGTTGGATGTGGTGCGGTTCGAAGATGATGCAGAGACATCCTCGGCTGCCTCGCTAGGCACCGAGGTGTAGCGAGAGTTCGAAGTCATCGCTGTAGCACGATCTCACCTCTCGTAGGTGGTATCGATGTCTGTATCGCTGGTCGTTGTCAAAGGTATCGCATCCGGCCTGTTCCGCCTTTTCGCTGGATTGCGAGCGCACGGATTCCTATACACCGGATCAGCAGATCGATCCTCGACGTATCGATGTGTTCAGAGGTGCGAAGCAATACTTGTGCTGGCCGTTGATGGTGGTCGACGCACATACAGACACGAAGCCGGGTCCCGCGGGTGCACCGGAATGAACTCTTGTGCGACTCTCGCTTATCACGAGCTTTCCAACACTCGCAGTGTGCTGCCGACTTTATGTTTGCTGCCAACCAAACAAGTTTCAAAAAAAGGTCCGAGTGGAGCCTGAGTGGGGGCCCATGCGTTATTTCTTGAGCCTGATGCCTATTCCACGACGGCCAAACAGGAAATCCGCGTCTTCCCCCACCGGCCATTTCAGAGGGACGATCCACCGCGACTTCATATCTTGCCCACACCACCGAAACACATTCCACTCAGCTCTACGTCGACTCGTCCTGCCTGCAGGAAGACGGCCGATCGTTCTCATCACGAACAACGCCAGCCAGCACGACCAAGAAGCTTGGAACGAAATGTCTGTGAATTGAATTGGTCGAGAGCAGGCCTGTATAACGTCAAGTTCCGCAATCACCTCTTGGCAGGAGCACTCGTACTCCTAGCCCCCTTCACCGTCCTCCTCACCGATGCCCTTCCTCTCGCATCCGCAGGCTGACTCAAAAACTGCTTTTCACGAACCAGCTTGCTCGCCGTCCTGCTCAACTTCCTCATCTCTCCATCCTTGAGCTTGACGCTGAACGCGCAGTTCAACACGTTCTCCACCGTCAAGTTGTGCGCAGGCGGATGCAGAAGCAGCTGCAGCATCTCGCCCGCCGTCGGGCAAGCTTGCCGGTCCATCAGCTGCTCCCGAAGGATCCGTACGATCGCCAGCGCGACGCGAAGCATCCACGTCGGTCCTTCGTAGAAGAACACGTCCCAGACCCGAAGCAGCGTCGTCCAGGGTAGCACGCGTGTGAACAGCGGCAGGAACCAGTTGGGCGTGAACATGATCGACTGCAAGCCCGCCTGATCGAATCGACCGTGCAGTTCCGGATCCATGGTCTTGAGCAGGTTGTCGAACACGACGCTGTCGACGTGCAGCTGCTTCATCCCTGCAGAGTAGTACTCTTCCATCTGCGGGTTTCGAAGCACCGCACACAGCAGCCAGAATGCGTCCTCGGCTGGCATCTGGATGAGCGAAAACGCAGCCAGCAGACCCATGCCCTGCGTGTAGCCGAGCATAGGGTTGAAGTGGACGTACGACTTGAGGATGCCTTCCAGGTCGGCTCGGCCAGTCGCATTCTCGCCCATGAACAGACGGTGGTCGGGCAAGGTGCGGTGAAGATCCTTTTCGATGGTATCGTACGCCTCCTCCTTGCCGCGTTTGCCTTTGGGACCGTTCGAGGTCTTGCAGAGCTGTTCGAAAAGTCCAGGTCGACGGCGCACCGAAGCGTTTGCCAGGAAGAGCCACACCTCGCGTCGCACCGAAGCGGGAACGCCCGTGCGCACCAGCTTCTTGACCTTCCTGCTCTTGAGCGCAGCCGTCACGTCGTTCTCGGCGAGCACCGCGAGCCACTTTTCGCGCAGCTCCGGATCGTCGCTCGGCGGCATCGAGGGCGCAGCGCCAGGTGCGACGACAAAGCCCATCGCATCGAATCGTTGGCCCATGCCGCCAGGACTCGTCACAGAGCCAGGCGAAGCCGGGAAGCCGAACATGCCGTTGGGGTGCGATCCACCACTGCCCGGCGTCGTGGGCGCTGACGATGGCAGCGCACCCATGGGCATACCAAGCGGACTGCGTGCTTGCGGGCTGCGAGGACCTGTCGAGTACGCGCCGGCGCTGGCAGCGCTTCCACGTCGCGGACCATCCATGACAGGAGATGGTGCGCTGAGCTGGCTCATCGGACTGGCACTCCTCGGTGCTGCCATAGGAGCAAGAGCGTGAAGCCCACTGCCGCCATGGAGGCCGGGAGTAGGATTCGATGGATTCTTCCGCAGAAGACCCGAGCCTTGGCCAGAGTGCACCCTCTCGCGCTCCGACAATCGGTCCGATGATGCTCGCACGGGACCCAGGCCGGGCGACGTGGACGGACCGGTGCGCGATCGAGAAGAACCAGCCGAGGTGCGGAAGTTGGGTCGAGCTGTGCCAGCCGAGCCAGGTCCCTTGAGCTGCCCAGGCGATGGCAACGGCGCTGCCGTGTTGGCGTGCGCATCCTCGTGCAATGCAAGGTTCTCGACCTTGTTCTGCATCCCCACCGACATGGACCTGCGACGTTGACGCGCCTCTGCAAATCCTGGTCGATGCATCGCGCCAGAATCTTGGCTGGCGTTGGCGCCAGCGGATACCGGCGGCGACGAGCCGGAGCCAGAGGCGGTCGATGTGGGCGTCGATCCGGTGTGGATGCGAGGCAGCGTGTTTGGCTGCATGCGAGTTGGGACTGCGGTGGTCTGCGAGGGACGTCGGAGCGGATCGAAAGCGCCTGGTCCACGGTGCGCAGCATTTGGAGCCAGAGCGGCACCTGCAGCATCCAGAGGCGATACAGCTGCGGCCGCCGTGGCGACGGGTGGTGTCTCGACTTGGCGGCGCAGACTGGACGCCATATTGACTGGCCCACGCACACCAGCGGAGGCAGCAAACCTCGGGTCGGGGGCCGCACTGGGACGTCGTCCGGACGGTGAGCGCAACGCCAGCGGGATGGACGCGTCATTGGCCGCGGGCACATTGAGCTGACCGGGTCGGCGTGGATAGCCGTTCGCAGTCATACCTGCTGCGTTCTGCTGTGACGACTGTGCTTGCTGTTGCAATGTCCTCGATGCGTCGTCCCCGGACAGCGGCTGCTGCGTACGAAGATGCTGGCCGCGCTGCTGCGGCGACGGCGGCAGCTGCAGCTTGTCGTCGGTGGCGCTTGACGAACGCTGGCTGGGCACGTTGAGCGACTCGCTGGACCTGGAAGCGGCGAGCTTGGCGAGCGAAGACTTGCTGCCGTACTGGCGAAAGTCAAAGTTGGGGAATGCAACCGAATCGCGCCCGTAAACGTCGTAGATGGAGAAGGTATAGTCTCTGCGGCGACCGCCTGCGCCGTTCTCGTCGTCCGAGTCGTCGTTGGTCGAAGTGGTGCTGTTGGACGACGTGCACGATGTGCGCGATGCCAGGTCGGCGACGGTGCTGTTGGCCGTGACGGTTGTGTCTGCCGAGGTGTTGCCCGAACGAGAGTTGGATCGAGAGCTGGACGTGGTGGTGATGGAAGGAAGCGCGGCTTTCGACTCGGCATACACGGGCGACTCGCTTGATGAGATGGGCGATGGCGGGAGGTGGTGGATGGTGGGAAGTGTGTGGGGTGCTTGCGCGTGGGCTGCGTAGTCCTGCGAGAAAGCGGATGAAGTTCGGACGGGCGCGGCGGGTCGAGCGAGCGAGTCATTGCGTGTAGGAGGAGCGGTGGGCTTGCGAGGACTCGAGGACGATGCCACGCTGCTTTCTCGACTGTGTCTGGCCCAAGGAAGGAGCGAGGTCGAGTCGTCGGAGTCTTCATCATTTTCCGGTGCGAGCCTACGCGGATTGGAATGCTTACGAAGGTGGCCTTCATCCGAGAGTGGCGGTGTGGTGAGACCGAATCTACCTTGCTTGATGGCGGGCGCAGCTGCTGATGATGATGACGATGCTGCAGCAACCGAAGAAGATGAAGCAGAAGGTTTGTTCGATGGCATGGTCGGCAGAGGCAGGGCCTGTGGACGACGATCGACGGGCGACAAGATGACAGAGTCCTCCTCGCCGTCGGAATCGACGGATGTGAATGGAATGCCGGCTGGAACTTGGGAGAGATGCATCTTGGCGGCCTCACTCTTGGACATGGGACGCATGCTCGAGTCGCGAATGCCGCCTGCGCCGCTGCGTCGCATCAGGACGGGCTTTTTGAGTCGTGCGTGGAACTGAACGTGGGCCCCCTTGAAGCGGCCTACGACGCCCTCGCAGTAGCCGAGGAACCAAGCGTCCGAGTCCGGAAGCAGGTCGCTCTTCCTCTTGTTGAGCGATGCGCTGGTGCTGCTGGTAGGACGAGGAACGCCGTCGAGCGCTTCGTCATCGAGTCTGCGAAGGACGATGATTTTCTCGCCGGCCATGAACATGAGGTCCTCTGGCTCGGTGGCGGGGTTGTCGATGAGGGCGGTGCATGAGCCGATGCCCCCCTTTTGGAGGGCGAAGCGCGTCCATGCGTTGAGTGTGTGTGCGTCCATTGTTGCAGAAACGATGGAGCACCAGGGTGTGGGGGGGTTGAGGCGCGAACCAAGCGCTTGCAGATGAAGTCCGGCAGAGCGCGCAGATGAAGCGAGATGCCAAGGCCGGAGGTGTGAATACGTCGAGTTAGGAAGTGAGGAGGTAGGACCTTTTACGGGTGGATCATGCGATGTAGTGTGTCGATCCAGGTTTTGCTGATCTTCGGGCGAGCAAAGCTGTCCGCTGAACGGAGAGTCGCGAGCTGGTCGTGATGCAAATTCGGGGCCCAAATCGAATGATGTTGGGAGTCGCACGGATCCAGCCGGTGCAGATTCGAGAGACGGGAAAGAGTAGCTCCAAGAGTTGACTACTCGAAGCGGTACATAAGCTAGTGGCTGAAATCGATAGGCAGAAGCCAACGAAGATAGAGACGTTGCGGGGAGACTCTTTCTGTTTCCGGCTTGAAGTTGCAGCAGAAGGAGCGATGGACTGAAGTCGAGATGCCAAGCAAGTTTCTGGCAGAGAAGAGAAGGCAACTTATGCCGCGATGCGCGTTTCGGAATCAAAGAAAGGCAGTCGATGCTGAGGAAGAGCAGATGTAGCAGATGGTTGCGAGAAAAGAGCGTATTTGTGGCTCCGATGACGAAGCCGAGGGGGTGGTTATTGGCAGGTGACGAGATTGCAGCGTCGAGTGCAAGAAGAAAGATGGTAGCGACAAGGAAAAGGAGGGCGCAGCAGGGTATGCTGATGGTGATGGGAAGGTGGTTTCGATGTCGACGTTGATGGTGTGGACGACGTTGAGCATGGCAGCCCGAGAGGGGGAGAGAGGCACTACAGCTCAGGCAGGAAACGGCAGGACAATAACGAAGCGCTTCACGACAGCACAAGGCGGAAAGCAAGCGGCACCACTGCAACGAGTCGGACCAGCCGAACACGCGAACCACAACTGCAACAGCACACGGCAGCCGAATTTTGGTATTTTCGTTTCTCCTTTTCTCCTTTTTGGTTTTTTTATGGCGTCGGGACAGCCTACAGAACTCGGAAGGCGACTGACTACAAGGTATTCTCCCCGAACCTACCAGCTCGTTTCGAAGGCGAAGACTCAGCAGTGCACTGCACTACAATGACTTGTACACGCTCACCTTGGCAGTAAACGGAACGGAGGGACCGAACTTCATGCTGCGACGCGCAGTAGTAGCATCGGAAGACGCCTTGGACCGCAGATCGGTACACCAGAGCGGGATTCACGAGAGCAAAATCCACAGGCGAGCGGGCGGCAGTCGGCGACACTGCACCACCGCATGAACTTCCAGCAAGCACGCTCACGCACACACGCAGTACGCAAGTACGCCCACACGCAATCGCACCCGAACGCTCAACACAGTGACGTTAATTCGTACACATGCCAGAGCAGCTGTTGTGTAGATGCATGCTACGATGTCGTCTCACCCTCCTCCTCTCTGCACACTACCTGCCAAGACGACGATGTTTTGTACGGTGTTGTCTCGTGGAATTGCAGACGCCGCCAGGACGGAACAGCTGTATGGACGACGGGGAGAGGGGATACTGTATGTGGGTCAAAGTAGACAGGGGTTTCACCATCTGCACCTTGTCGTGCCGGTGTTGCCGCCGTGTGCCAGCTAAGCAGAGGAAGCGCAAGGACAGTTAGCTGCGTGCCGCGCGTCTGCGTGTTCTACTGCGTGCCTCCAATGTGGCCTCTGATCTAGTGCCTCGCTTTTCTTGTTTTTGTTTTTTTTTTCAAAAGTGTTGGTGTCACTTCGGCGAACTGTCAAAAGCGCGCTCGGCGACGATCAAATCTTCTTCTGGCTTTGGCGCCCTCCCCGACTTCATGCCGCTAACTGCTGCATGGTAGCGGGAGGCCGGCCCTCTGATCAATCGGTTGCACTATCTGCGCAGTTCTCCAATATGTCTTTGCAGACATCGACCTGAGCGTCGCAACGATGATGCCAGGCTGTGCAGTGTACGACTCGTGAGAGTCCGCACGGTCGACTCCAATGGACCCTGTCGGAGCTCCAACAACAGAGTCCATCGCAAAGCCGTGTCCCTTTTGGCAGCTGATACGCCTAATTCTCCTGTACGCCGGACGTGTGTGGTTGCTTGCAACGAGCTTCGGTAATACTACAAGCAACGATGGAATGAGATCATGCGATCGCTGGGCGCAAGCCGAGTCACGCCGGGCGCATGTGTGTTCGATGGTGCAGCGGATGCAAAGCGAGAGAGTGCAGATGAAATTCCTCACGTCCCAAACTGATTCGTTCTTGACTTCAGCGCAAAGCTTGCTTTAAGCTCTCCAACGGAGGGTCCGCGTCTGAGGCTTGCACATGCGCGATTTCAACCGCCGCTCCCGTCGCAACGCGCCACCTCGACGTGGCCATGGTTCGCAGGCGAGGTGGGCCTCGGTTGATCTTGATCGACATCCAAGCCGTCGGCGAGTTACGTCGGAGCCAAACAATAGAAAGGCTTGGCACCGGATTCCTCGCGACTGTACACCGCTGACATTGTAGGCGTGCTTTCGTAAACACGCCCATTGCTTCCGATCCAAACAGCAAGGCATTTCGGGATCGATCGCCATACGGTATCGCCGCGATGCTGGCGTGATGTCGGTATGTCTCTGACGAAAGACGCTTGGGCTGCAGACGTGGACTGTCGTGATGGACCGCGTGGTGCGAGCGGTGTCTTTTTTTGCGTCTCAGCTCCAACAGCGGCATGAGCAATGTCGGCATCTTGCTTTGGGCACTCGAGACGGGGGCACACCAGCAAGCTCATGCAGAGCTGGCAAAGGACCACGCGTTGCGACGCAGCACTTTGTAGCCCGGCGATTGCATCGTCTGCAGACACTTTTGGCGCCAGCAAAATTCGGCAGGTGCAGTTTGTCACCACAGCCAAAAAAGACGCGTCTGTCTGTCTTTGGTCGCGCCGTGTCACTTCCGACTTGCTGCACTCGCTTCGGGACTGGAAGTGCATTGACAAGGCGACTGCACGCACGCCCCGGCATGCCGTTCTCGGTCACTGTCACATGCCCGTGCTAGCCATCGGGCCACTTCGGCGATCTATCCTTGCCTCCTGTCGTGTCGAATCCAGAAAATTATCCACCTTGTCTTCCCCAAATGTGTCACACATGGTCGAAGGTACCATCCAAGTACTTGCTCGCATGCCTTCCCGACCGGCGGACATTCGAGCTGCGCTGTCATCTACAGTCCCGCTACTGTACAGCACGCATCAGTCACCACTCGGATCCGACGCCTCTTTCTCTACACAAAGATTCGCAATCAGAGCCAATCACGAAAGAATGTGTATATGAGAGGCGAGAAGTACACACTCGCGCCAAGCTTTTCTTTTTTGGCAACCGAACCTTGTCAAATTTTTCTGACGAACTTTTCCTTTCTTCTTTTCATCGGCTCGTCTGTGTCTAACCCGCAAGCAGTGGTACGGTACTCTGACCGTTGATCGTCGCATGCACGTGCGGTTGGCCTAAGACGCACGTCCGTGTCACATGCAACGCAGGTGGATCTGTGAAAACTCGCGAGCGGCCTTCTGAACTCGCCTTTGCATGGGTGCGAAATGCACTGTCGATCATTCAGGGTCCGAGTCGTTGCCTCGCGAGCGTCGCCGGTGGTGGCGTATTCTCGCATCAACGTTCACGGACCAAGATGTTGAGCTATGCCCAATCAGTTGTGTTGGTGATAGCTGAGGCGGTCCTGTGCGGCTGGCGGTGTTTGCACGGGCTGTGCGGCGTTGAGCGAAGAGGGTGATGGTCTATACTTGCTGTGTGACAGGGGTACAAACTGCGTTGAAAATCATTTTGAAGAACGGGCTTGGTTCAGACACGCCAGAAAAAATCGACCGGAAAAGGTGGCCCAGAAATCACTGAATCCAATCGCCGATCTGTCGAGTGAAGATGGTCCGAGATCGGTCGAATCTCGCCGGCTGCTCCACATTCTCACTTTTGGTGCTCAGTCCATCTGTCGAACTCGCAACCTCGTCTTCTCACCATCTTCGACCATCCGCAGGCAACCCGTCGACTCATCGTCCACGCAAAGATGGCAGCGGTCAATTCGGAGCCTAGCTCCGCCTCCGTTCGGCCGCCCTACGCATCCTCCTCGATGCGACCTATCGAGCTCCTCTCAACCCCACTCCTACCACCACCCTTCGGCCCCTCGTCATCCTACGCCCAAACCTCCCAAGGCCGTAACTGGCGCTTCTCCCACTCCAAACTTTCCTCTATCCGCTCCGCCATCAATGCGTCCGCACGCGATCGCCTCTCGACACTCTGGGCGGAGGAATCCTCCTCCACCTCTCCCTCAACCATCCCCTTCCTCTCCGTCTCGGACGAGCTCTCCCTCATAACCTACTACCTCGTCAAAGTGTCCCAGATCGTCCACGCCCTCAGACTACCCGAACTCGTCGAAGCCACAGCTACAACCTTTGTCAAACGCTTCTACCTTCGCAACACAGTTATGGATTTTCATCCCAAGAACATCGTCATCACGTGCATCTTTCTCGCCTCCAAAGCCGAGAACTATCCGTTGAATCTCTCGGACTTTGCGAGGAAGCTGGCTGGGAGACAGGCGAACGAGAATAGAGCGTTGGTGGAGGAGAACAGAAAGGTGGTGCTCGAGTTGGAGTTTTTGGTCTCGCAGAGTTTGAACTTCGAGTACGGCGTTACGGGGGCGCATAGGAGCATGTACGGATTGCTATTGGATATACAGGCGATGGAAAAGGTCAAGGTGGGGAGGGAAGAAGTGCACATGCTAGCAGCGGAAGCGCATGGAAAGCTAGGAAAGTCTAGGCTGACCGATGCAGAGTTCGTGTACACCCCATCGCAGATCGCACTCGCGTGCGTGAGGATGGTCGAACCGAAGGGGAAGGAGGTCGTAACCAGCTGGTTGGACTGGAAAGAAGAGCTGGCCAGAAATGCCGCGCTAGAAGCGAAGAAGAGGAGAATCCAAGTGAGGGAGCAGGAAACAGCGAGGGCGGCAAAAGCGAAGATCGCCCTAGCGAGGAGGTTGAAGGGCAAAGCAGGTGCCAAGATCGCCGAAGACCAGGTGGCCGCTGCAGCGAGCATCCCATCGGAAGAGGTCGAATTCGAAGACGAGTTGCTGGAAAATCAACCATTGGGTATGAACAGGCACGAACTCGAGACTGTACTGGATGAGATACAGAAGATGATCGAGGAGACGGAGAACGGTGGGTATACGGGGAAGGGGAAAGGTGCGGACGATCTGGAGAGGATCAAGGCGATCGATGCGAGGCAGAAGCAATGTATGAACCCGGAGAATGTGCCCGGCACGAAGCTGTTCAGGAAGAGAAGGGCGGAGGATGATGGGGAGGAGGAAGAGGCGGAGGGGAGGAGTGGCAAGAGGGGGAGAGGGGCGGATTCGGATGACGATGCGGACGTCCCCGAGGCTGATGGTCTGAGAGCCAAGCCAGACCCTCAAGTATAGTGTCGTACAACAGCGTGCAGATACTCTCGACGCAATACGCATACATCTCTCACTTCGAACGGACGAACTTTGTGTGTGGTAAGTGAGCGTGACACGAGTGCAATTTCCAGAAACCTATCTACAGCGCCTGAACCCCCTTTTCCCCCCCTTCCTACTTGTCCTTCTTGACCTTCTTCGGAAGCTTGGGGATCCTTGCATGGAATTTGACCTCGGCGTTCTTTGCGATGCTCTTGATCTCGTCGATTCGATCGGTCAAGTCAAACTGCCTGATGTTGCCCAAGGTGTAGTTTCGGATGCACCACTGTTCTTCGTCGAAGAGGAACTCCCACGCGCCGTCGAGCGAGAAGGCGTTGGGGTTGATGTACACCTCGTCCGAGATGGTCTTGGTGTCGAGGATTCCGCCGTTGAACCAGGCGGGACGACCGAGCGACATGGCGTCGGCGACGCCGTCGCCGTTGTTGTCTTCGATGTCGGCGCCGAGGAAGTGGAGCGGGTGTTCGGAGCAGAACTCCTCTTCTTCTTCGTTGGTGGAGGAGACGACGCGGAGGGGAGCGTCGTCATCGTGCGAGGAGGGTGGCTGCAGAGGTTCGGGCTCGGGCTCGCCGGGGAGTATTCCTTCCTTGAACGGGTTTTCTTGAGGATCTGCTGCGGGGAGTGCATCGCCAGCTTCGTCAAAGTGAACCACCTCGGCACCGGCAGCCGCCTTCTTTTCATCACCTTTGACCGCCGCTTTCCCGGCCTCAGCATCGGCTTTGACTTCCTTCGGCGCCTCGGCGACTGCCTCCTTACCACCCTTCTTCGCCTTTTCCGCTTCCTCTTTGACTTTGGCCTTCTCCGCCTTGGCTTTGGCCTTGGCAGCGCGCTCGAGCTTTTCCGCCGGACTCACCCTCCTCGTCGTGCCGATGGCCTGCGCATATCTCGGCACAAAGTAGTATGGGAAGTTGGCGAACTCAAACGCCAGCCAGAAAGTCTCCTTGTCTCCCCACCAGATGCGGTACGTGGTCTTCTCTCT
Organism: Pseudozyma sp. F8B2; assembly: GCA_003004685.1. Lineage (NCBI taxonomy): Eukaryota > Fungi > Basidiomycota > Ustilaginomycetes > Ustilaginales > Ustilaginaceae > Pseudozyma > Pseudozyma sp. F8B2. The sequence goes on along the minus strand of NXFQ01000019.1, from coordinate 293,729 downwards.
GATCTCGCCCATGTTCTGCCACGCAGTGAAGAGCAAAGCTGCAAACACGTCTGTCTTCCTCTTGTCGACCACGACGATGCCGGACTCTTGCTCAAAGATGCCCTTCTTCTTCCAAAATTCGCTCGATGCGAGTCGAGGGGATGGCCCGCGGAGCGAGAGCTGGTTGTTCATGAAGTTCTGGATGATGTCGTCCGCGCCCTTGCGGAGGTGATCGCGATCGTGGAAGAAGAGCGTACCCGTGTCGAGGTAGCCAGGCTCTTCGAAGAAGTGGTCGGGATCTTCGAGCAGGATGGCATCTGCATCGGCGAGGATGACCTCCGTAAAGTTGGTAGCCAGCAGAGCGAACGGCTTGATGGCGAAACCTTGACGTTCGAGTTTGACCAAATCTGGGTCAAAGAGACCGAGCGACTCCAAGTCGATGCAGCGGACGTTGCGGTAGGTCTTTGTGAGGTAATCGCGGTACTTGGTAGGCAGATCCGAATCGCCGTAGTAGTACAGCTCGATGGGAATGTCGTTGTGGTGCTTTTCGCGGATGATCGAGATGAACTGCGAAGCAAACACGGAGCCCTTGTAGCCGAGCGACATGACGATGCCTCGCGAGCCGTGCTGGATCAGCGGTCCGCTGCCGAATCCACGCGAAAACAGCTTCTCTCGAGTGCTAGGAGCGGCAGAGGCAGAGGCAGCGGCGTACTGATGAGGTTTTGCTTGTACCGAAGCCTGCCACCACTTTCGGAGCTGGTTGATACCAGGCACGAACGGCCAGAGAGCGCGTTCCATGCGGTCAAAGTTGGGCACGTTCTGGTGACGCAGCAGATGCGAGTAGACCTCGGTACGCAGACCCATCTCTGCGAAGCCGGCCTTATCTCTGGCGCGTACGGGATGGTCAACGACGTGGTCGATCCAGTGGTTGAGGAAGACGGCATCGGTGGATTTGTGCGAGGCGATTCGACCGTTGACGCCTCGCTCGAGCGGCGCGGAGGGAGCCAAGAGCAGCCTGATGGAAACGACGAGCATCAGTGCGAGCACAAGAATCTTCTTGTAAGGGCTCCAGGCGCGCAGGCTGGTGGCAACGTCCCTGCGCCCCTTGCGTGTGTAGAGCATGTATCGGAGCGAAGGGAGTCCAAACAGCCCAGCCCGCGATCGTGACGCTCTTGCTGACGATGTTGCGCCCTTTTCATTGTCGCCATTGTCCCCATGCGAGGATAACGAAGCGACATCGGTCTTGCTGTTGTCCGAAAGCATAGCGGAAGGATTGTGGAGGGAAGGACGTTGCTTTGCTCCCTTTGCTTGGGAAGTTCTGCTCCGACTCCAACCGCCAAGGAGCATAGGTTCGCCAGCCTTTGCGCCACCAAGGGCACCAAAGATGTTCGTCGGCGATAGGATGAATGTGGGTGTGGTCGGCGTGGTGGGAGCACGTTCTTTCACTTGCTGCGCCTGTCGACCTGACGTCGCAGCGTCGGATGTGTCTGCTGGAAGCTCGTAGGTGGTCGAAGCCGTTCGTTCTGGCCGTGACGGTCTTGCGGTGAGCACCGAGTGTTCAACCATGTCGGGCGGCCGCGAGCTCGTCTGTCAAACAAGCGTGTGGGCTTTGTGTAGGCTTGCTTGCTGCTCCGGTGATCACCAGATAGCGCGGCTGGTGGTGCGGCAAGAAGCAATGATGGAAGGCGACTGAGACAATGCGGTGGTAAGCGAGGCAAGACGGTGTGCTCTTCGGGAATTGTTCTTGGTAATGAGGAAAGCTGGAGTAGCAAAAGCGGTGAGATGGAGGGCGAGGAAGGCGTATAGAGGGCGTGCAGGAAGTCAAGAGCCTTACGAAATAAGCGATCAGGGACAAGGGTGCACAGGAAGAGGGACAGGCAATGGTAGCGAGCTTCGGAGTTGCAACGCACAAGAAGGGTGCGCGTGAAGTGGTTGTCCAGCTAGGATATGCTATTGCGAAGCGCCGGGAACGTCGTGGACAGGCAGGGCGGAATGAGGACACAGAAGATCTCTAAACGAGGATCCTGTCAGACACAAAGTGTCTCACAATTCCGCGACCTTGTTCGCGATCGTTCATGCATCTGATCTCCAGCGCAAGCAAGAGCGAAGATCTCGTCAAACGTGCGTCAAATGGTACTGTATCGCACTGTGCTGGAACGCAGAAGCATGGGAGCTCGACCATCGGACCGAATGTGGGACTGGCGTCCGGACAGCACTCTGTCGTTGAGCAAAGCGAGCATGTCCGAGTTGCATGACCACAGCATAGACCGACAGCGTCCTCGCCAAAAAAGGAACGGCATCGGTACAGCCTTCTGCTTGCTGACAGCTCACGTGCGTAGCCGGTTTGGTGCAATTTTGACATATAATTCTCTTTTTCCTCGAAAAAAATGATTTTCCGCAGGCTGCCACCATCTGTCCACTGCTGCCGACCAGAAGTACGAATCGAATTTCATCTCCGAGCCACAGAAAAGTGACAGCAGAACGATCTTTTTCATTTCGTCCTTCGGAAGTTGCACGCCACAGCTTCCCGTCTCGGTAGCTGTCCGAGAGTTGCAGCTGCAGTATGTGTAGAGGTCATAGCGCCCCCTGAGCAGCTTGCCAAGCAACGAGTTACTGACGTCCACTGCTCGCAGCAAGAAGCAGGCATATCCTGAGGCAGGGGGTTTGACAGATGCTGCAGGCACGATGCGTCTGGAGCCACGTGAAGAATGGATTGCCATCGCGTCTTCTTCCCGTGTCATGCGTGGCCGCAGAAGCAAAATCCCACCAAAAATGACACCAAGCTGTTCGTCGTGGCTGTTGGTCACTATCACAAATCAACACGGGCAAGGTGCGTCAAGATACGGAAAGCAGAGAGCTCACGCAAAGACGATCGCATCGGCCATGTGGTGTTTGTTCCTCTTCCCTTACCATATAATGCCGGCGGTTCCCACGATCGAGCGATCAACCACAGAGCCTCAGAGTGAAGGGAGCAGCAGGCATGCCAAAAGTCAGCGAACGGGGGAGCAAGTCGGCAGCAGAACGAGAGAGTCAAGGCTTGAGAAGACCAAGCCTAAGCCTCGGCGTCAAGATCTCTCACATGCAGCCGAATCGTGCCGTGCTGCGTCGGTGTTTAATTGGATCGCGCTGCCGGACTATTTATCGTTATTTCCCTCCCAATTCTCTTGTTTCCTCCCCTTTCTGTCCAGCTGCCATTGTACCTTTTCCCGTGTCTTGAAATATTATTTCTTCTCATTTTGCTATTTTTCTGATCGTGTTCCTACATTTCCGAATGCTGCTGGACCCTGAAATTTCGTCAAATCAAGCAAGAGACGCTACACTGAAAGCTAGCTCCTCAGCCTTTTCGCAACGACATCGCAATCGCGTGTTGCTTGACAAAATAACCCTCTGCGAGTGGGCCTTCGACCGCGGTTCTCGCCGGCGTTCAATCGTTGAGGTCATCGTCTTAGGATAGCCTTTTTCCATCATCTCCTCCAACATCCTGTCGGTCGTAGTCCACCACGCTTCCGCTGACATCATGGTGGTGGCGAACTTCTCCACCATGTTCGGCCCGAAAAGCGCCAACCTCAAAGTGCGCATAACTGCTGGCAGAGTCAAGGCCTTCTGCCTGCTCGTCTTTGTCCTTTGGTCGATGCGACTGGCGATAACGCTGCGTCCCTCGCTCTCACCCTTGTACGGCAAGCATATCCAAGAGCTAGATTCGGCAGCGCACGATATCTGGACCAATTACATTACCACACATCCAGTCGAGGTAGACGAGAGGTACGGCTTCAAGGAGATGGGTTTCCGTGCTCACGCCTACGCAGAGATGCTGCGCACAAAGCAGATCGGAAGGCTCGAATCCATCGAAGAGCCGCTCTGGTCATTTGCACCAGGTGCAGCGCAGATTCGTGAAAAGGCGATGCAAGTCCGCCCTGTTCGCTCGGCCAAGGTGGACAAGAAGCAAAGTGAAGTGGAAGCACCGACTGTCGAGTCGATCGTCAAGGCTCAGCTCAAGAAGTCCGGCAGACTCACCAGCCAGCAAGTCAAGAGCTTCCTCTCAGCCGCTGAGGTAGAGGACGAGACAAAGGGCGGCAAGCGACGAGGCATCGTCATGGCTGTCTCGCGCTACACCGCCCTTTCCGCTCTACAGACCATCGCAGTGATGCGAGAGCTCCATGGCTGCCTCTTGCCTATCGAGGTGTACCACCACACTGAAGACGAGCTGCCGTCCGCTCTGGCCGATTCGTTTAAATCGCTGGGACGCGTCACGGTGTACGACATTGACACGCTTCAACTTTTCACCGCCGAACTCGAAGATGACGCAGGCCACTATCCTGGTCTCAAGGAGACGTGGGAGCGTCAATCGCTGGGTTTGCTAGCTTCGAGCTTCCAAGAGATCCTCATCGTCGACCCGCAAGTCGTATTCCTGCAAGATCCGAGCCAGCTCTTTTCGCATCCCACCTTCTCCAGCACCGGCACGCTTTTCTTCCGCTCCAAGGCCAAACCTGTCGACAGAGCTTCTCAGTACCTCGTCTCCTTCCTCAAACGCCAGATTGACCAGGGATCGCCATCGAAGCAACTAGCCGACAGCGCATTCTACTCGCACGCCATCGGCTCGAGGATGGACATGGACGTGGTCGTGCTTGACAAATCGAGACCGGGTGTGCTCTCCGCCCTCTTCCTTAATGCATGGATGAGGCGCAAACATGTGCGAGCCATGTTCTGGGGCGCGTATCCCAAGATGATGAACGAAGGTCTCTGGCTCGCATTCGAGCTTTCAGACATCACTTATGCGTTCGAAAACACCTGGCCAGGTGCCATCGGCCGCTTCGACGGCGAATGGGACGACCACTCTCCCTTGCTCTGCTCGCCTCGTACGGTGCAGTTCCTTTCACCTCACGCTGCTACCGAAAAGCTATCACGACACTCGCTCAACATCTTCCAATCGCAATGGACTTCGCAGAAGAAGTCGAGCAAGAAGCAAAAGGTCGGTGGTAAGGGCAAGGACAACGTTGCTGGCGAGAAACCGTTCTGGTTCCACGGCGGTCTGATGGTTCCAGGTCAGACAGAAGAGACCTACTTCACTCCCAACGTTTACGCCCGAAACGTTCCTCCTTACCAGAACATCGAAGAAGACCAGACCGGTTCCGACAACTGCATGTACGGCGCGACACTCAACAAGCTCAAAGGTACCACCGTTCCAGCGACGTTGGAGCAAGCCATCACGATCGCGCACCAGACGTTCAAAACGCATCAACCTGTGCTGCGATACTACGCACCCATCCCGAAACTTCAAGACGACACAACGAAAGAGGAGGATCTACACAAGAGGGATGGAGAGTCATTGTGATTTTTCCCTAGCAGCAATCGTCATCGAGTATCGTTCGTCACTTGTTTCCCATGCCGTGTCTTGCTTCGTCTCACGTTCTCGCAATTACTGCTGTATCTGCACGGCCCCGGCTATTGTCCGTCGCACTTGGGTTCGATGCACGATCGTATTCCATCACGAGGAGATCGCTGCCAAGCAGAGAGGGGGACTGATTGCAACCTTCTATCACCCGATGGGACCTGGGTCGGGGGACGAGAGTTGACGACTCGGCCCTAGCCTCGGGCACTGAAGCAATTGAGGAAATGTGGCGCACCTCTTTGCGGACCAAAAAGGCCGCAAAGGTACGCTAGGAACTCCGATTTGCATACAGCATGAGAGGAGGTCAATCCGTGGGACCATTGTGACGATCGGAGAGGTCAAACCTTGTCCAAACATCGCGTTTGTATGGATCATCTGGCCGCATCCAGACTGAGACGGAAAATACAAACAACACCACGCGCAAAAGGCATCAAAAAGCTGTCAAACTCCGCAACTTGGCTCGCCGACTTGCATGCAGCTTAGCGCAAAGGTTCCTGAACCTTGTAATATTTAATTTTTCCTTTGATAATTTCATAGGCAGATCAGCCGAGAGAAGTAGAACAAAAAGGTGAATTAAGATTCAAATTCGCTTCGCGCTTCGCGCAGTTTGACATGACATCTACGTACCTTTTCTTCTTGAGCTGCCTTTTGCCTCGATCGCCTTCCTTGCCCTTACCTCCTGCAGCGCCATTCAAGAGACCTGCCTCTGTTTTCGATCGACACTGTTGTCAATAGTGGCTGGACACAGCCTGAGAAGCTCTCCAGTAAGAACTGCCCTCAGCATCTCTTCGATTCCTAGTGGTGTTGAGAGGCACGTTTCCTTGAACCTGCCTTGTTCGTCCGGTCGTTCTGCCAATTTAGTCCTGCACTGCTTTCGTTTTCAGACCTCAGACCTTGAACGTGTCAAAGGAGCTATGATTGCTTATCGGTCAGATCTTCAAGTCTTTCTTTCTTCGTGAGATAGGACACGCCTGCTGTGCTCGTAGAATGTCTATCGATGTTCATCCTGGAGCCCCTGAACTGTCCAAGGAAGGCGGAAAATCGCCCAGGCCTGCAAGAGGCTGCCTCGAAATCTCACTCGAAGTTCAAACCATCGTTCAATGAAGGAGGGAAAAACAGAGGCCATGACGTATTATTCCCGGACTATAAGAGACGGAACAAGGATATGAAAATGGAATGCGAAAAGGGGGAAGGAGGGGAGAGTGGGTCGAGACGGGGATCCTGACGGATTCTCTGCTCGATGAGGTCCTAGCGCGAACTAGAGATTTAGGCGCAAGTCTTGTTCTTGCGGCACTTGTTGCTGATGCAAGCGTCGTCGACCGAGCAAGCCACGTTGCGGGCACGCTTGGCACGGCAAGCGCTCTTCCAGCAGAAGTTGGACTTGCACTCGGCGTTCTTGGCGCAGTACTGGTTGTTGTTGGCAAGACCCTTGGAGGAGCACTTGTTGTTAATGCAGATGTTCGAGGTGCAGCCCTGGTTTTTGTAGCAGTAGTCACCGGCAGGCTTGATGGTCTCGCACTTGCCGTTGGAGCAGAAGGCGCCGTTAGTGCACTGGTCCGACTTGGTGCACTGGGCCTTGAGGGGCTGCGATGCGTTGGCGATGCACTTCTTGTTTACGCAGTTGCCGTTGGCGCAACCAGAGTCCTTGTAGCAGTTGGCACCGTCCTGCTTGATGTCCTGGCACGAACCACGGTAGCAGTACGAAGAGCTCGTGCACTGAGCATCGCTGGTGCAGAAAGAGTTGTTCTGACCGGTGCCCTTCTGAGGAACACACTTGCCAGTGTCACAGAGACCAGTGGCGCAGTCGGCGTTGGTCTTGCAACCAGTACCGGCGGTGGCCGAAGGGTTGGCAGACGACGAGGTGGTTGTGGGGATGGCAGAGGCGTTGGGGTTCTCAGCACGACGAGAGTAGTCGTAGATGGTCGGGGTGGAGTTCTCGAACACCTCACGGTCGACAAGGTGAGCCGAAATGGGCTGGGCCACCTGGACAGCCACGAGGGCGGCGGCGAAGACGAGGAGAGCGGCACGGACGGAGGTACGCATTTTGTTGGATAGTAGAGGTAGCTACTTGACTAGACGGCTAGGGACCTGAGGGGGGAGGGAGAAGGGGCGAGGAAGTCCGGGACGAGAGTGGAGAGAGGCTGCTTGATGGGGGATCAAGGGAACGATCAGCTGATAGGTGGTATCTATTTATACCAGATCACATCGACAGAAGCCTTTGGGAGACGGACACACGAGGCAGAGGAGTGGGCAGGGGGAGCCCACTTTGCAACTCAGTGAGTGAGACTCAGACTAGGGGCAGACAGAAAGTTTCAGTCCAGTGCTTGGTTGGAGCGCCGTTTCAACAATCGATGTTGACAACCAGCTTGGCGGGTTGTCCCTTTCTGTTTGGCGTGCGAGCGCATTCAGAAAGGTTATGGAAAAACTCTGACTTCAGGGACGGAGACCAAAACACATGCATACTCGGCCCCTCCGTCTCGACCTGATCTGCCTCGTGTTTGGACCCTCTCAACTCCTGTCTCTCGTTCGTGCAGTGAAAGGAGAGAGCTGTCTTCCGTTTACATCTTTGACAGCTTCCACGTTTCCCTCCGACCTGCAACGGACCCCGAGGCACCCTGATGGTAAGGGTCTGGGCAGTATTAATCCGAGCAGATGAGATCGACAAAGCACAAGGGCAATCGTGTTCTGCAAGGGTAGAGTTTTGCAGTGGCCGATCGACATCGCCTTGCATCCATCTGCGCAAGAACGCTGCAAAGTATCTATAAATTGAAATCTTGAACGAGAGGAGCCGCCTATCATTTTGACCGAAGGATCGACAATTTCAATTGCAGGCGGCAAGCGGGAAGGTGCATCACTGAATGCGATGTCGATCAGGCCGAGGACAATGATTGACAAATTGCTCCCTGTGAGTGGCGGCTGTCCGGACATGACATGTGTGCTTCATCATGCAATGCTGTCGGTCGGCCACTTCGGCAGTCGGAGAGTCGAATGGCAAGCGTGGTCAAGGGAAGCCACCGCCCAAAAACCAAAATTGGAAACAATCAGAAACAATTTCGCATTCTCTTTTCCTTTCCTCCCTATTTTGCCGGTAAATTAAATCTTTATTGTTGCGAAGCGCCTAGAGAGGATTCTTCTTTCGATAACTTCCTCGGCGGAACAGAACATCGACCAAAACTCTCTCTCGTCCCAGCGTGTGTCGAACATGACAATCGTGAGTGCTCAATTGATCGCTGATGCTGCTGCTTAGTCGATTTGCGCCATGAGCAAGTCAAAGACAGCGTGTATCAAGGTGAAAAGTGGAAGCGGCAAGCGGGTCTTATTCGACTGAAAAAGTCTCGAACCATGTGCTGCTGCTCGTCAGATCAAGTGCGACAGGCGTCGGTCTAGTAGCTGCATGCCTGACGGTCAATTGTTGGACTTTCCTCCGAGAGAGGAGTCTTGTCCCGTCAACATGCATACAGGAACACATAGCTTCGCATGCTCCTCCGAGGATGTCACGGCGATACTGCGCGACGCTTTCGCAGACCTAGGATTTGCGCCTCTGTTGACCGATCCGGCCACCCCTGATGATCTCTAGGCCGGTCAGGCCTAGATTCAATAGAGGAATTTCTTCCTAATGGTCTGGGATGAACCTTGCTCCCGTGCATGCGCATGTCTGCGTCCCTACCCTTCCCTCTGCAAGAAGACTGTGCATGCTCGGATGAACTGAGCGCGGAGGAAGCCACGACCTGTCACGGATGCCGCCATTCAGGGGTCCTCTGACATCCGACAACGTGTCTACGAGACCGCCTGCCATGCGCTGTATCCATGCACACGGGAAGCTTTCCCACCATGTGATACAGAGTGCAGTCATGCTGGACGACCTGCTGAGCTCCTGATCCCCGATCGTAAACATAATCCAAATTCGAAGCGCGCATCAAGAACAGGCCGAGTCGGGTATCTGTTGACCTTCTTGAACGAGGTAAGGGTGCCACCCGAAAGCTTGTCCGGTCCGTGAGTCTCCGTCTCTCCAGCCGTCTCCATGATGATCAGCTCAAATTTCCTCTTTAAGCTCATTCACGTTCTCCGAGCACCTCTTTGACACGAAGTATCAGTGGACTGCGTTACCTCAGTGTGCGAGCTCGCTTGGGTCCTGACAATAAGGCCTAGAAGACAACAGCAGAAGCTTCCGAACACTATCAGCGAGAGATAACAGTGGGCACAATCGAGGCAATGGTACCTTTCCTTTGCGGATAATCAGGCGAGAGTGACGAGATGCGCTCTAGAGCCAGCCACCGTGTTGTTTTTTTTTTTTTTGGCAGGTCGAATCGCAGCAGGCCAAATGCGCTCGGACAATAAATCCTCTCTTGTACGCTGTCCTTGGCAGTGGACATCCTGCGAAACTTGGGTCGACAGGTCGCTTTTGCAAATTTTGCACGACTTGATTTGATCATTGAGGATGAGATGGGCTAGACACCGTTCTCGAAGGCGAATCGACCCGTTCAACATGGCCATGCACGTCGAGAAATGATCTCACAGACAGAGAAACGGCTATCCAATCGGCAAATCTACCGTATCACGGGCTCGGTCGGCAGGTAGAACGACAGTCTACCTGACCATTACCTTTCCGGAAGGACGCTCCCACGCTGTGTTTTGACGTGCGGAGACGGAAACGTTGTCGTTCGTCGATCAAGCCTCGCAGCTCGGTTGCAGCTTGTCCTTGTTGAGGCCTTGCCAAACACGCACGCACCGGGCTCGGAAGAATTCGAAAGAGGAAGTCGGAGTCTGTCTGACATCGACAGCGCAGTCCAAGGTAATATCTGAAGTTCCCGTGTCTCAGCAGTCCCCTGAAGGACGCAACTCGTTGGTTAGAATGCAGGGTCCCTTTCCTGACAGCCACTCGAACAGTTACCGCTAGGCGCAATTCCTCACACTTCTGCAGTGCATAGGCAGGCGCATCACTATGCTGTGCAACCATCTTCACTCTTGCTTTGGCAAATTGTCCTTATCTCCTGATCCGAGACTCACTGATAGTATCCGTTCATCCACAGGTTCGCTTTCCAGTAGACGATCCACAGCGACTCATTTGTTACATTCTCTTTGGGGAGGAACGACAATAATTGCAATGCAAAAGAATGTAGGACGAAATTAGTCAACTCTCGCTGTCTTGTGTCTGTACTTTGACTTGGCTGGACAGCTTCCATGAGGGAGAGGCCTGCTACAGAGAGAGTTCGAAGAGAGCAGTGCAATCGTCGAAGTTGACACCGACACTAGTGCATCCTGTGGCGACATTGTACAGCGGAGGTTCAAATATACTGCCGAAACGCATGAATGGATACTGCGCTCACGTTCACGTCAAAAGCGGAACTGGCGAGCCGTCAGTTCAGCGAGAGAAATCAAGGCAATCCGTCGATCCTTCCTTCGTTTTTATTTCTTTATTTGTTATTGAAAATATTTATACTTTATTTTCTTTTCTCTTTCTTTATCATTTTTAATTTCAAGAAAAAGGAAAGCACAAAATGATCGGCAACGCAGCCAGCCAGCAGTCGTTGTATCCGGTCGTCAAGAGGTTACCTGGCCTTCTTCGGTTGCAGCTTGCGCTCGTCCGATCCAGCTATGATTCACCACAGGACTCGTCGCATGTATCTGTGTCTTGCCGATGGACATTAGTTCTTCTGTGGCACTCATTCACCACGGTAAAAGTCTCTACAGCGCATGTTGCGATCACGGCGAGATAGTGTCAAACTCCGCGGCAAGCCGTTTCGCTGACTGGTTGAGGTTCTGTCGCCTTGTCACTGCTGTCGGTCGGACGCTCCTTCGCAATCAGCGCTGCTCTTAAGAAAGGGTTAGATTGACTGCGTGCCTGCGTCGGCCCGATGCACACCGTCTTTACGATCGGTGTGCTACAATATCCGGTCAAGCTCAATCTCCAGCCCAAGCCCAAGCCGAAGCCCGAGCCCAAGCGCAAGCTCAGGATCAGCTGCGTCTGTCAAGCTTGAACGATGGCGTCGACTAGGAGTTTGGATCGCAATCGTGATAAGAAGAAGTTGTCGGTCAGATGGCTTACGATGTTACGCCGAGTCCGTGATATCACGTCGCTAAATTATTGCAAATGTCGCGCGAGTGAAAGTCGAAAGTGTTGGTCTCCCTGATCCCCACTCAGAGGCGCCCGCAAAAAACGCGTCGCGCGCGTAAATGAGCCAAAGTGATGCGCCACTCCTTTTTGTTTCTGGCAGGCAGCAAATGCGCAGCAGCAGCGGAGCAAGGGGTGTCTGACGATCCGCGACTCAGCCATCGAGCTCGGATCGAGAAGAACAGGTGGAGCTTCACCGTCCCGCTTCAATCCTCATCACCATCATCGTTGACGTCCTCTGTCAATACGTTTCCGCAACGCAGACCTCTTTCGCTGACGTCAAACACGGGCGCGAGGGCCATAGCATACCTGCTCCATTTCATACCCGTGTCACCCTTATCCGGCGACATCAGCTCCAGGCCATTGCGAACGAACAATCCGATCCGCAATCCCGCATCGCAACGTCTCTGATCCGCGCATCATCTGCTCGATCAGCAGTCGCATCATAATGTCGCTCAACGACCTTTCGCAGGGCTCCATCGCCCAGATGATTCAGACTGCGGACCCTGCAAGCTCCTCGGTGCAGAACCCCGTCTGTCAGATCCTGAGCATCAAAAAGATCCAGGCTAGCGCCACTTCCGCATCCAACGTTGGCGATCGGTACCGCATCATCCTTTCTGATGGCGTCCACTATGCGCAGGCAATGCTTGCTTCGCAGAAGCGATCCATGGTCGAATCCGGCGAGCTGGAGAAGCACTGCCTCGTGCGCATCACGCAGTTTGCCAGCAACTCTGTGCAGAACCGACGCATCCTCATCTTGCTCGACCTTGACGTTGTCCACAAACCCACCGCTGACCGTCTAGGCAACCCCACCAACGTCGACGAGGCGGTCAAGACCGAAGGCGGTGTCAAGCAGGAAGGCGGCGCCAACGCTCTGGGCAACAGCGCGCTCGGCAACAACTCTGCGGGTAGGACCACACCCGCCACCTCGGCCATGGGCAAGCCGGTAGGTGCCGGTGGAGGCCGACCGGGCGGAAGCAGCGTCCACGCCGGCATGCCCATCTATCCGATCGAGGGTCTCTCGCCGTACCAGAACCGCTGGACCATCAAGGCTCGTGTCACGTCCAAGTCGGACATCCGCCACTGGTCCAACCAGCGCGGCGAAGGCAAGCTCTTCTCGGTCAACTTGCTCGACGACAGCGGCGAGATCAAAGCCACCGGGTTCAACGATGCCGTCGACCGCTTCTACCCTCTGTTGCAGGAGAACCACGTCTACCTCATCTCCAAGGCTCGCATCAACATTGCCAAGAAGCAGTTCAGCAACCTTCAGAACGAGTACGAGATCACGTTTGAGAACTCGACCGAGATCGAGGAGTGCACCGACGCCACCGACGTTCCCGAGGTCAAGTACGAGTTTGTACGCATCAACGAGCTCGAGGGCGTCGAGCCCAACCAGACTTGCGACGTGATCGGTGTCCTGGACAGCTACGGCGAGCTGAGCGAGATCGTCTCCAAGGCGTCGCAGCGACCGGTCCAGAAGCGAGAGTTGACGCTGGTCGACCAGGGCAACAAGAGCGTCCGGCTGACGCTGTGGGGCAAGAACGCTGAGACCTTCCCCAACAACGCCGGCGTCGACGAGAAGCCGGTGATCGCCTTCAAGGGCGTCAAGGTGGGCGACTTTGGCGGTCGGTCGTTGAGCATGTTTTCGAGCTCGACCATGCTCATCAACCCGGACATCACCGAGTCGCACGTGCTGCGTGGCTGGTACGACAACGACGGAGCGCACGCGCAGTTTCAGGCGTACACCAATGCCGGTGTGGGTGGCGGAGCGATGGCTGCCGGCGGCGCTGGGGGCAACATGGCCGAGCGTCGTACGATCGCTCAGGTCAAAGACGAGAATCTGGGCATGTCGGACAAGCCGGACTACTTCAACGTGCGCGCCACCGTCGTGTACATCAAGCAGGAGAACCTGTACTACACCGCGTGCCCTTCGGACGGATGCAACAAGAAGGTCAGTCTGGACCACGAGAACAACTGGCGCTGCGAAAAGTGCGATCGCTCCTACGAGGCGCCCGAGTACCGCTACATTCTCTCTACCAATGTGGCCGACGCTACGGGTCAGATCTGGCTCTCGGGTTTCAACGAGGATGCCAGCAAGCTGATTGGTATGTCGGCGGGAGAGCTGCACGGGTTGAGGGAGCAGAGCGAGTCCGAGTTTAGCGCTGCGCTGCACAAGGCGGCGAACAGGATGTACGTGTTCAACTGCAGGGCCAAGATGGACACGTTCAACGATACTACGAGGGTGAGGTATACGATTAGCAGGAGTGCGCCGGTGGACTTTGCCAAGGCCGGGATGGAGTTGGTGGACGCGATCAGGGGGTACATGTGAAGCGTAGCGTTTTCTGTTTTGTTCAAAATGCATGGTGTTTCCGCGATTGAGATGGTAAGAGTGCGAGGTGGAAAAGGGGGTTGGAGAGGATGGAGAGATGGCAGCGCGATGCTTGGCTGCAGATGAGGAGAGTGGCTGGTTTCGAGAGGTAGAGAGCTTGTCGTGATCGAGCGCTGAGCGTTGTAGGAGCTATCCTGAGCTGCGCTTTCTCTTCCTGCGGCTGATACCGGTCTTGACCATGACCTGCTTGCACGTTCCACCCATCCGGAAACCCGACCACGCATATTTCACACAGCGGTCTTACTGGAAGGGGCGGTGGTGATTCTGGTGAAGTGGGAGGTTTTCTAGAAGGCGGCTAGGAGATCGGCCAAGTCGTCGACCTGTTGTTTGCGCTGGCTTGCGAGGGTTGAGTCGATGGAAGTCCATTGGGTGATGAATTCGGCCGGTGTGATTTCTTCGCATGTAAAGTCGGCTAGGAGTTCGCGTTTGGTGGTTAGAAGGTCTTGGTAGGACTGTTCGTATCGGGTCGGAAAGAGTCGATGTCAGCAACCCTCTCTCTCGCGCGCGCGGGGCTTGGAGAACGTTCTTTTCAGCTTACGACTTACATAGAACAGCTGGGAAATGCCATCCAACGCCTGCTTGGGATTCCAGTTCCCCACAATCCCGTGTCTCCCCTTCTCCTCCTCCTCTCCACCTTCAGCTTGACTATCGATCATATCCAAGAGATGCGGAATATCCTCGTAGATGCATCCCAACATAGCCCCCACCACCTGTTCGCATTCATCCAGCGTCTTTCTCAACACCATCAATGTTTCATCCAGCGTAGCAGAGGATTGTCCATTGGAGAGGTTTGTGAGTAATGTGCAGGAGTGCGAGAACGTCGTATCGAACTGTGCGGCGAGCGCATCGCATCGGTTGATGAGCGTTAGCACGGGATGCACCGTTGACGACGATGACATGGTTGACGATGGTTGCAAAGACGGTGGTACGGAGTGAGGATGGTGTTGGATTTTCTTCTCGCATGCAAGACGCACAGACTTTCCCCCTTTTTTTCCCCAACCCTCCACAAACACCTTCATCCCCCACACGCGCGCTCACCAAACCCCCCCCCCCCCCTTGCCTCATTTCTTCCAATCTTGTACTCACAAAACGCTCACATCTAGGTCATCTGAATCAAATCTTGTATTGTGTGTAGTAAAAGCATGTTTGTGAGGAGCAAGCTCCTTCAAGCGATCGCAATGAGCGAGCTCAGATAGTCGTCCGCAGCCGCCTGCACCGAATCCACCTCCAACGCAGCCGCATCCCACCCACCCCTCTCCTCCCCCCCTCCCGAAACCGCCCCGCTCGACAACAACCCAGCGCCCATCGCCTCCAACTTCGCCTTGACCCCCGCATCCACCCCCACTGCCCCGCCCGTCGCAGTCGCCACGTTCACCAACGTCCTCGCCAGATTCGTGATGCCCGCGATCATCTCCGTCCTCGCCACCATGTGCGTCCTCTCCCCCGCCTTGGCCTCCGCGGTGAAGCACAACGACGCGCTGGGGATCGACAGAAGGGCGTTGATGCCCGAAGCGAGCGTCGGCAGACGAGAGGCGTAGCGCTCAGCTTTCTCCAGTGCAAGCTGTCGCGTCGAAGCGTCGGACAGCAGCGCTGCCAGACCGGGAATTTCGCGCGACGCGGCGACGTAATCGATGTAGAGCGCCGCTCCATCCGCCCACCCTGCAATCTCGTCGGCCGGATCGCCATCCACTTCCAGATAGAACGGCGAAAAGAGCACCGTGACCAGCTCGTGATCTCCCCGGATGATGGCCTCGGGCGCAAGATGGAGAGCAGCGACATTGTGCGCAGCAGTCCAGTTGTGGGCTTTGAGAAGCAGCTGATACTCGCCGTACCGGTCGTCGCGTGCGCGAGCCTCGTACGACTTGGCTTCGTACAGCCACGATTCCGGGATCAGCAGCCGGTCGCACAGAAAGTCGCGCTCGCTATCCAGCTTGGCGACGTTCCGGGCGAGAAGCGCCTTGATCGCTGCTTCACGGCTGTCGCCCAGCTCGAGGTGGAGCAGGACAAAGGCGGCCCACTTCCACAGACCCAGCAGTTCGAGCTGCGTGGCGTACGCAGAGGCCAGCGTATCTGCTCGCGCAGAGTTGCCTTGCGTCAGCTTGGGCTTCACCACCTGACCGTTGGGTGCTGGACCGTCTTCGTCCTGATCCTCGTTCATGCCGTCGTCGCCGTCCTCTGCGAGACCGAGCTCGATGCGGTCGCCAAAGTCACGTCGCTGCAGCACGCGAGAGAGCAGGTTATACAAATGCCAAGGCAGTCGCGCATCCACGTTCGACGCACCGAACGCACAAGCGTTGAGCGCCGGCTCCAAGCCATACGTCGGGTCGACGTACAACTTGATCATCTCGAACAGCGCATCGCGATCGTAGCCACCCGTCTTCTGCAGCAGCTGACGCAGGCGTGTCGCGCCCAAACTCGTGCTCTCGCGATACCAAGGCAGAGGAGGGGCGATGCCGGTGCTCGTAGACGCCGATGGCGCCACTTGCGACTCGTACCGCTCGAAAGAGTGCTCGAGCGGTGCTTCGTACGGCGACTCGTACCACAGGAAGAGCGCAAACGCCCGCTTCCAGTCGAGTCCCTCGCAGATGGGCAGGTCGCCGACCTGATCGATTGGGTCCTTGGTGGTGCGCGAGTCGGTACCCTTCGAGACGAGCACGTTGCCGGACAGCAGCTCGTACACGCGGCGGTGATCGCGCGTAATATGAGCATCGACCCCCTCCTTGCGCCAGGTAAGCAGCTGCTCGCTGATATCAGCTCGCACCTCTTCGTCGCCACCGGCCTGTGCGATCAGCGTGGCAAGGCGCAGATCACCCGCATCGAGCGCAGCATTGACGGCGCGCTCTACCTGATTGCCGCTCAGCAGACTGAACAGCAACGCGGCGCGTCGAGAAGCGGCGATATGCGATCGTGCCTCGGACTCGACCGTGCCGGCCACGGTGTGACGCAACCAGTCGGACAGCGCTGCCTTGCGACGCATGTTGCGGATCCGGTCGGCCGTGGCTGTCGACGCACCTTCGGGGATACGCAGCTCGATTTCGTCAAAGAGAGCGACACCCAATCGCCACAGGCTAGCCTCGAAGCTTCGATCCTTGTGCTCGAACGACGTGGCAAAGTGTCGGAATCGAGTCGCAAAGTCCGTGTAGGCGGTGGGTACGCCATCGTCGTCGAGCTCGACATTGGTGTGTTCGAGCTGGACGCCTAGCAGCTTTTCGGCTTTGCTCGCTTCCTGTGCCGAAGTCTCGGCATCCTTGAAGAGCTTGATCTTTTCCAGAATGAGGGTCGATGTTTTGGCCGACGCCGCAGGGTCAGCTTCCGTCTTGGGTGCGTCCACCGAGTTGCCACTGAGAATCTTGCCGTTGTGCACCAACGTACCGTCAGGACCCCATCCGACTCGGAAGCTGCGTCCGAGCGATAGGCCGGCATCGAGCATCTCGCCGTCAGCGGCCACGGCGTCCGACTTGGCCACGTCGAGCTTGCGCAGCTTCTTTGCCGGTCGTTGCACTTCCTGCACCTGCGCTTTCCGAGGTTCTTCAGCTGGCGTTGTCGCCTCGATCTTGCCGTCCTTGGCCGGCAAAGGCAGCGAGACAGCAGCGGGTTTGGTCGGCGCCGGTGCTGGCGAGGTGGCGGCTGCAGCCGACGGGCGAAGGTTGAGCGTCTTCTTGTTGCTCAGGCTGGCTCCCTTTGGTTTGGCAGGAACGACAGCAGCGGAAGCTGATCTACTGTCGTCTTGCCCAAAAAAACTCGCCTGCATCACCTGCACACGTCGCGCCTCGGCGGCATTGCCCACCGTCGACATGGCTCTCGACGGCGTAGCGCTGCCCGCACGCTCGCGACCGGTAGCGCTGGACGAAGGCGTCCACTGACGCTGCTGACGACGCTTGGCCGCAGCGACGGCAGCAGCAGCCGCCTGGCTGGCATCATCGTCCGTGTCCATATCGCCATCGCCGAGCGTCCGCAATGGAGGCGGCGCATCGTCGTCATCGTCGTCATCGTCGTCCTCACCGTCCACATCGTCGGAAAGATCGTCCTCGTCGACCGTCATAGGGGCAAGCCGTTTGCTGGCAGGTCTGTTGGCACCCGCGCCGGTAGCCGCTTTCGGAGCAGCAGCCTGCTTGGCACCACCGGCAGCTGCTTCTTCGTCCTCGTCCGAGTCGTCGAGTCCATACCGACTAAAGTGCTTCACCTTGAAGGTCCACGTGCCGGACTCGGGCTCAAAGTCGACAAACTCGGTCTCGGGCTTGTTCTTGAGCTTATTGATCATCTGCTTGACACGGGGATGCTCGGCGTCCTTGATCGGTTCGCGGGTGGCGCGGTCGGTGGGCCAGCACGCCTCGAGGCTGACGCGAGCAGGCACGTTGAGTCCCGTGCCCTGCTTCGCCTTGGCACCGGGCAAGAAGTTGCGCTTGGCGCCATCCTTGGGGTTGCGCGGATCGTAGTCGTCCTCCTCGGGGTAGACGACGACCTCCTTGAGTCGAATTTGGACGATGCCGCCTACAATGTCGTTGAGGTCCTCGATCGATGTGAGGTCGACTGGTTCGAGGAACTCGATTTGGCCCACCCCTTTGCGGCCGACGATGAAGTTGTGCACAGCGGCGAGCTCGTTGTAGTTGGCGGTACGGAGCGCGGCGAGCGAGGGCTCGGTGTAGTACTCGCCAACCTTGCCCGTCGCAGCAGACGATCCGTTGGTGGTTGCAGCGCTGGCGGCGGAAGGTGCAGCAAACGACGACTCGAGGTCGCGTCCCTGTCGAGGCCCGCCCGCCTTGGCAGCGGCGGCCGAGACCGTCTTGAGCGGGGTGTCTTCCACAACACTGGAAGAGGAAGCGCCGCCGAGGAAGTTGCCGCGACGCGAGGGAAGCGATGAGGCAAACGAAAGATCTCCTCCGCCAGGTCGAACGGACTCTGCGCGCTGCTCGAGGGCAGGGCTGAAGGTGACGCGCGACGCAGAGCCGGGCTGGACAGTGCCGCTGCGGAAAGCAGAGGCGCCGAGCGAGCCCACGGCCGGGCTGCTGCCCGAGTCAAAGTGAGGCACGCTGCCACTGCGACCGATGCGCGAAGCCGAGAAGCTGTTCTCGCCAGCATCGTCCAGAACCAAACGCTTGGCCGAGGGACGCGATACATACGCCTGCGAAGACAGCGGCTGGCTGTACTCGTCGCTCAAGCCCTTGAACAGAGCGGGCGACCCGGCGCGTCCTGGAGTGCCGAAGCGAGCGTGTGCGCCTGGAGTGCCTTCCCGGAACGAGCCGGGCGTGCCCTCGCGGACGAAGCTGGAGCTGCCGAGCCCGGAAGCACCGGGCGTCGAACCACGCAGTCGGTTGATCTTGTTGGCACCACGGGGACTGGAGCGGAAGGGCGTCGTGAGAGGTGGCTTGTTCTTGGGTGCCACGTTGAAGGGAAGCGAAGAGCCGTTGGCCGCCGAGCCGCCCGCCGCGCCGTTGATGGGGTTCGAAGCGAACAAGCTGTCGGTACCGTAGGGGTTCGAGTCGAGCGATGCCTGGACGGTGGGCTGCTGCTGTTGGTTTTGCAACAGACCCGATTGCTGCTGGTTCTGCTGCGACTGACCAAAGAGACTGGAACCCTGCTGGTTCTGACCACCGCCGAGACCGCCAAAGAGACCGCCACCGGTGTTGTTCTGGGTCGAGCTGCCAAAGAGACCGCCACCCGTGTTGGAGGCGCCCGTGTTGCCGAAGAGCGACGAGCCTCCGGTGTTGCTGGCACCGCCAAAGAGACCGCCGCCGGTCGTACCAGTAGAAGTCTGGTTGTTCTGGCCGAACAGACCGCCGCTCGCGTTGTTCTGCGTCTGGCCAAATCCGGTGCCGAGACCACCGGCGCCTTGCTGCTGTGTGTTCTGGTTGTTGCCGAAGAGGGAAGAGCCGCCGCCAGTGCCGAACGAAAAGCCGCCGGTAGCAGGCTTGTTGGCCGTGCTGCCAAACAATCCGCCACCGGTCGATGCGCCGGCGCCGAATCCGGTTCCGGCTTGCTGGCCAGCCTGCGTGCTTGAACCAAAGAGACCGCCTGTGGCCGGCTGCGTGCCAGTCTGACCGGCAGGCTTGGCTCCAAAGAGACCACCGCCAAAGCCACCAGTGGTGCCTGTCTGACCAGGCTGCTGATTCGTCTGCTGATTGTTGTTGGCGCCAAAGCTGAAGCCGCCTGTGGTACCAGTGGCTCCGCTTGCGTTTGTGTTGGTGCTGCCAAAGAGACCACCGGTGCTGGGCTGCGACGTGCTTGCACCGAAGAGACCGCCAGTGGCAGCAGGAGCAGCCGTGGTGCCAGTTCCGGCGCCAGAAGCAGCACCGAAGCCGCCACCTGCGCCGAAGCCGAAAGCAGGCTTGTTCTGCGTAGACGCGTTGTTGTTGGCGCCGAATCCGCCAAAGGTAGAGGTAGCGCCTGCAGTCTGACCCGGCTGACTAGTGGCAGCACCGAAAAGTCCACCGGTAGCAGGTTTCTGGCCGAACGAGAAGCCGCCTGTAGTGCCGGTGGCACCAGTGCCGAAGCCGGTGCCCGTCTGTGGCTGTTGCTGCTGGTTGTTGTTGGCACCGAAACCGAATCCAGTGGAGCCGGTCTGGCCGGGCTGAGTGGTGGAGGCGCCAAACCCGAACGCGGGCTTGTTCTGCTGCTGTTGGGTGTTGTTGTTGGCGCCGAAAGTGAAACCGGTACTTGCAGCAGGCTGTTGGGGTTGCGAGCCAAAGGAGAAGGACGAAGAAGGCTGCTGCTGCGGCTGCTGTTGCTGACCAAAGAGTCCGCCAGTCTGAGGCTGGTTCTGCTGCTGGCCAAAGAGACCGCCAGTCGATGTAGAGGCGCCAAAGCCGGTCGTAGCAGGCTTGGCACCGAAGAGTCCGCCTGTCTGCTGCTGGTTGTTTTGCTGCCCAAAGAGGCCACCGGTTTGCTGCTGCTGTTGAGGTTGGCCAAAAAGACCGCCGGTGTTGGTGGTGTTGGATGTCGCACCAAAGCCAGTCGATTGCTGCTGCGGCTGGCCAAAGGCGCCGGTAGAAGTGTTGGAGGCGCCAAAGCCGAAGCCGGTGGAAGGCGCAGCTGTGGCACCTGGACCGGTGTTGCCCTTGGATCTGCCCTGCTGGTAATCCATGAGACGGAGCTCTTCGATGCTGTGATGAGAGTACGCGGGCATGACTGTGATGGACTGCTGCACGTCCCAGTTTTTGCGGTCCTTGATGTGCTCGGTAGGGTTCAGGTCTTCACGAAGTGGATCGTAGGGAACGGTTGCAGTGCCTTGGGTGATCTGGCCCGGGACGGCACCGGCAGCAGGCTGACCAAAGGCGCCCGTAGTCGCGCCGAATCCGCCTGCAGCAGGTTGTTGCTGCTGCTGCTGCTGTCCAAAGAGACCGCCTGTCGCGGGAGCAGCAGAACCGAACGTGGATGAACCGAAGCCTCCCGTAGCTGGTTGCTGCTGCTGCTGCTGATTGGGAGTGGAGCCAAAGGTGAAGGAGCTGGATGATGTGTTGTTCGCAGGCGCGCCGAAGCCACCAAAGCCGGTCGAAGCTGCGGGACGCGCGCCAAAAGCGCCAGTTGTGGAAGCATTGTTGTTGGACGCGCCAAAGCCGCCGAACGATGGGGTCTGTGTCTGGGATGGTTGTTGTCCGAAGAGGCCGCCTCCCGTCTGCGCAGCGGGTTGAGATGCACCGAAGCCACCTGTAGATCCGAAGCCTTTGGTCAGAAACACAACGTGATGGATGGCATTGTAAGCATGTCTGAACAGTCGCAGATCCTGATTGGAAAGTCGAACTTACCTGTAGATGCGCCGAAACCGGTCTGGGCGGGAGTGGTAGGTTGCTGCGGTTGACCGAAGAGACCTCCAGCGGGTTGCTGCGGTTGTTGTTGCTGCTGCTGCTGGTTGTTCTGCTGGCCGAAGCCGCCGAAGCCGCTAGAGCCAAACATGGCGCTGAGCTGTGCCAATCAACGCGGCGTCGATGCGACAGAGATGAAACCACAACGATCCGGGAATCCTCCGGGCTGGACCGCTTCGCGCTGTTGACCGCTGCAAGGGGGCTGCTGTACGGTAGTCGGTGAAGCGAAAGCGGGAGGAGGAGGAAGAGAGGAGGATGGAGGCGATGATGGTGTTGGTGTTGTTGGAATCGGAATGCCTTTGAATCGTGATCAGAGTCGCGATCGATTTTGCTGCGACACGGATGAGCCGACCAAGAAAGCACACTCTTGACGCACCCACTCAGATCGCGAAGGTCAGTGCTTTCTGCGCTTTGATGTTTTTCTCTCTCTTGTTTCTTCAGAAGATCACATCCCACGCTCGCAGACTCGCACACTCAACCCACAGCCTCGAATATTTTTCTTTTGTTCGCGTCGATGCGTGCCCCGATCTTGTGCCTCAAACCTTGACCCGATTCAGCGCTGCGATCACCTTCTCAAGCCCGCAGCTCGGATGTCGGCCATCCCTAACCCCCTCTCCCAAAAAGTGGAGCTGTGCTTGCCTCCTTCCTTCCTCATCCCTGGTCCTCCATCCGCGCACTGACACCGATCATCATGTCGAAAGCGAGCGACTCTGCACCCACCGCCGTGGGCAGTAGCGCCAACGGCGTGGGTCCCAGCCGTCGGACCTGGGACAAAGACGACTTCGCCCGCAAAGCCCTCTCTCGCGAAAAGCGTCAAGCCGAACTCGATTCCGTCAACGCCGAACGCCGTTCCCAAGGTCTCCCACCCCTGAAACGTCTCAAATCCAACCAACCCGAACCCGAACTCGCCATGCAGCAGCGTAGAGCACCGCTCGATCTCGAGCGCAACGAGGGAAAGACGCTCATGGTCGACCTCGCAACCGACGGCGCAAAAGGTCAGACAGGCCCCGGCTTCTACTGCGAAGTCTGCAGGAAACTTCTCAAGGACAACCTGGCCTATCTGGATCATATAAACGGGCGCGTACACCTGATGAGGATCGGCCAGAGTACGCAGCAGGATAGAGCGAGTCTCGAAGAGGTCCAGCAGATGCTGGACGAGTTGAGGAGCAAACAGCAGGGAAATGCGAGTGCTGTGTATGACTTCGATCAAAGGATAAAGCAGATCGCCGAACAGGAAGAGAAAGCTAGACAGGAAAAGAGAGAAAAGAGGAGACAGAAGAAGCAACAATCAAAACTACCATCCGCTGGTACTGAAGTCGAAACAGCGGCAGCGACAGGAGAGGCTGGAGGGAATGACGCCGAAGCTGCGATGATGGCTGCCATGGGTTTCGGCGGCTTCGGATCCACAAAGAAACGCTGACGTCCACTCCGTGGAGGCGCCTAGCCGGCGAGGCTCTCATTTTGTCCCTCTTATACCCCGTGACCTCGTTCACATATACCATCGATGCTCAAGGATAAATTGAATCGTGCCCCACGCCTTCTCTCCACGCCTGAGACAATGCCGTCCCTTTCCCCCATCACACTGAAGACACACTGCACTGCACCAACTTGATGAATTACAACGAACATTCTCAGCAAGCATACATCTCACGCCCAAGCCAGCGTCAACCTGAACTTGTCCTCCCCAACCTCCTGCTCCTCCTCCATGATCACCTTGGCTCCTTCCTTCTTCTCGCTCGCCGGCACTGGCATCCTCCTCAACGCCTTTACAAACGTCTCGCTCTGACTCTCAAAGCACTCGACCAGCGCCTTGCCCATACCGGTCTCGAACTCGTAGAACGCATCCACCTCGTCGGTCGCCACCAACCCAGCCTTCTTCCTCAATCGCTGGATACGGTTCACCACCTCCCTCGCCGTTCCCTCGGCCACCAGCTCGGCTCGCTGTTGGACGTCCAGCAGCACTACGACGTTGCCGTCGGTGTTGCTCTCAAACGATCCGGCCACGTCTTTGGTCTCGACGTAGCGGATGACACGCAGATCGCCTTCGACAAGATCCACGCCGGCGACCGTCAGCTTGCCCGTTTCGCGATACGATTTCGCATCCTCCGAAGTGACGCTCTCCAAACCCTTGCGAACTTTTCCGACGTCCTTGCGCAGTTTGCGTCCGAGAACAGGCCAGTCGGCGAAGAGCTTGAATCGAACACCGCACTTCGCCTCGTCGGATGTGAGCGTGAGATCGCGCACATTGAGCTCCTCCTTGATGTAGTCGCCGAGCGATTCGACGTCCTTGAGGTACTCCGAGTCGGTGTGGAACACAACGAGCTCCTTGAGCGGCACGCGGATGGGCAGGTTCGAGTTGACACGGATCACACGGCCCAGCTCCACCACCGACTGGAGCGCCTTGAATTGACGCTGGATGACCGGGTCAAAGTACGACTCGTTCACCTCGGGGAACGACAAGAAGTGAACACTCCTGTAGTCCTGCTCGTCGTCCGCAGCCTGTGGCGGCAAAAACTTGCGCAATCCCTGGTACAGGTTCTCGGTCAGGAACGGTGTGAACGACGACAGCGTGCGGCACAGCGTGAACAGCGTCTCGAACAACGAGTTGAGGGCAGCCTGCGTGTCCTCAACGCCGCTCTCGCCCTTCAAACGACGACGGTTGAAGCGAATGTACCAGTTGGTGAGCTCGTCGATGAGCTCGCCCAGACGAGGCACCACCGTGTAGAGGCGGTACGCCGCCATTTCTTCGGTGATGAGCTTGATGAGCGACTGGCAGCGCGCGAGGATCCATCGGTCCATGACGTTGGTGGATTTGGCCGCTTTGCTGGCGTAGACAAACTTGATGCCGTGGTCCTTCTCGAGCAGGCTGACGGATCCGAGGAAGAAGCGGAACGAGTTGAGCCAGGGCAGGAAGGTGGAAGCGACGACCTCCTTGACGCCTTCCTCTTTGAACCTCAGATTCTCGGCTCGCACGACGGGCGAGTTGATGAGGTAGAGTCGGATGGCATCGGCACCGTACTGGTTGATGAGCAGATTCGGGTCCGGGTAGTTGCGCAGCGACTTGCTCATCTTCTTACCGTCGGCGGCCAGAACGAGGCCGCTGACGATGAGGTTCTTCCACGGTGCGGTGTCGAAGAGGTGGGTGGCCAAGATGAGCAGCGTGTAGAACCAACCACGGGTCTGGTCGAGACCTTCCGAGATAAAGTCGGCGGGGAACGACTTTTCGAACTTTTCCTTGTTCTCGAAGGGGTAGTGAGCCTGTGCATACGGCATGGATCCGGACTCGAACCAGCAGTCAAACACCTCTTCGACACGCTTGAGCTGGCCTTTGCCCTGCTGCGAAGGGATGGTGATGTGGTCGATCTTGTCCTTGTGGAGGTCGTTGATGCCAGTGACGCCGGAAAGCTTTTCGAGCTCTTCGACGGAGCCGACACAGACGATCTCCTCCATATCTTCGCTGGCCCACAATGGGATGGGCGTGCCCCAGTATCGGTTTCGGGAGATGTTCCAGTCGCGTGCGTTGGCGATCCAGTTGCCGAAACGGCCCTCGCCGACGTTGGCAGGCACCCACCGGGTGGCGTTGTTGTTCTTGACGAGCTTTTCGATGGCAGGCTCGACGCGGACGAACCAAGAAGGGATGGCTTTGTAGATGAGCGGCGTACCGGAACGCCAGCAGAAGGGGTACTGATGGCTCAAGGTCGCCTGAACGATGAGACGGCCGCGCGCCTTGAGATCCTTCTGGATGGCCTTGTCGGCCTCCTTGACATGGACGCCCTGGTAGTCGGGGACCTCGGCTGTGTATCGGCCCGAGCCGTCGACTGGGTTGGGGGGAGTCTCGTCGCGGGTGATGACACCGTGGGCGATGGCGACGCGGTGATCGTCGTCACCGAATGCGGGAGCCTGGTGGACGATACCGGTACCAGCATCCGAGGTGACGTAGGTGTCGGAAAGGACGCGGAAGGCGCGGTCCTTGAAGCGCTCTTGGAAGTAGGGGAAGATGGGCTCGTACCGCTTGCCGACGAGATCCTTGCCCTTGAAGGTTTCCAACTTTTGGAACTTGGCCTTCTTGGGGTCCTTGTAGAGGGTGGTGAGGAGGTTCTCGTGGATGATAAAGTTCATGTCGCGCTCGTCGTCGTGGATCTTGATGTAGTTGAAGTCGGGATGGACGCAGAGACCCAGGTTGGAGGGGAGCGTCCATGGTGTGGTGGTCCATGCGAGGAAGGCGGTCTTGGGGTCGTCTACGAGCGGGAAGCTGACGGTGACGGCAGGGTCTTGCACCTCGCGGTAGTCGAGACCGGCTTCGAAATTGGAGAGCGGGGTGGTGCAAGCGGTGGAGTAAGGCATGACGCGGATGCCCTGGTAGACGAGACCTTTCTGGTGGAGCGTCTTGAACACCCACCAGACGGACTCCATAAAGTTGATGTCCATGGTCTTGTAGCCGTTGTCAAAGTCGATCCATCTGCCCATGCGTTCGACGGTGCTCTTCCATTCTGACTGGTAGGTCATGACGATGGCTCTGCACTCGGCATTGTACTTGTCGACACCCATTGCCATGACGTCCTCCTTTCCCTTGATGTTGAGGCGCTTGTCGATTTCGTGCTCGACGGGAAGGCCGTGGCAGTCCCAACCGAAGCGACGGTCGACATAGTGACCGGTGGAGTGTGCGTGTCTTGTGACGATGTCCTTGACGGTACCTGCAAGAAGATGACCGTAGTGTGGCAGACCAGTGGCAAAGGGAGGGCCATCGTAGAAGCTAAAGGGTTTCCTGCCCTCGTTCTGCTTGAGCGACGTTTTGAATGCGTCGATGGCTCGCCAGTATCGGATGACCTTTTCTTCCTCGGTTGGGAAGCTGAACTGTGCAGTGACCTCGTGCTCACCGAAGACGGCGGCCGAATCGGTAGGGTCGGCCATGGTGTTGTTGTGAAGAGCGCCTCTATCCGCGACGTTGTAGCAACGACGACTATTTCACTGATTGGACGATGATGGGTGGAAGAAGGCAAGGTCAGTATCCAGGTGTGACTCGGGTTCAGGAGTCATTCCAGATCAGATTAACGCCGGCGGATATTTTAGAGCGCTCAGCTCGACCGACCAACCGACGCCGCTTCCAACAGCACAGCGAAGACTCGACTCGACAACAGAATACTCGAGAGCGCTGAGCTTTTGGAATCTTTTTGCAAGTTGAGAAGAAAAGCGAGCGACCGAGGCACGCACGGCTTGAGCGTGAGTCACTCGTGCGACATTTAATCGAGACTGACCACTGTTACATTTGTCGAGGACAACACCGTGAGAAAATTCGGATTGAGCCGAGACCAACACTTCTTTCTGGCTTGTCACTCAAAGCATCAGTGCGCCGACAGCGAGCAACCTTTTGGAAAGAGGTGCATGCATGTCATGCGAACGAGACAGAGCAGCTCAAGCCACCCTTTTTCTCTCACACGCTGCGCATTGGTCGTCGTCTCAGCGAACAAGGGCGACAAGAAAGTCAGCTTCGCACAGATCGTCTCGAAAATATCAAGCTTAGCCCCTCATTCCTTTGTTTGCGAGCCCCACCATCATCCCAGTCCCTTTGTGCATTCTTTCGCACGCACCCACGCTCCGACCCACGCACATCGCTTTCCGCACGAACCCTTGCGGCACGTCCCCACACTAGACGGCTCGAACCAATCTCACGTCCACGACAACGCCGTGCTCTCCGCTCAGCACACGCTTCCATAAATACAGGCAGCAGCAGCATTCAGAGACGCTCCTTCCTCCATCAGGAATCAGAATCATCCGCCACCATGTCCGGCACAGCCGACGCCATAGAAGCGGCTATCTTGCACGGCGTCGATTCGCACCCCACTTCCACCTACCGCGAAGATCGACGAGCCGATTCCGGCGGCTCTGCACACAACACCGATGACGAACTAGGTTCCGATCTACCTTCCGACGACGATGACGATCTCTACGCCAACGACGAAGACGGTGCTGGTGGTGCGCACGGGTCACACTCACGCACCGCTCCCTCTGCGCTTCACGGTCTTCAATCCTCTCGCACTGCGAATCGTGGTGAAGAGGGTGCCAGCCACACAGGGCCCAAAGGTGTTCTTCGAGATCGACAGTTGCGCGCACAGCAGGAATCGTCCACCAGAGCTGCCAACGTTCACGCCATCAATCGAAAGATGGAATCCATGGCAATGACTTCCGAATCCTACAGCGAGCAAGTTGCGAGAGAGAAACGCGAAGCGGCACTTGGACAAGATGACGATCAAGACGACACAGCCAGTCGAACTGCGATTGCCGATCTGCAGGCCAAAGAGAGGAGAAGAGAACAGCGTATCGCCGAGCTGAAATCCTTCCACTCTACCAACCCACCTTCCGACCATTCGCACTCGAATACAGTCGCCAAAGATCGTTACTTCGGTCATCTCCGCGAAGTCGACGAACGAGGCTACGTCTCAGCCATCGATAACGAAGATCCCCGCGTCCCCGTCGTCATCCACATCTACTCGAAGGCCGTAGCTCAATGCAACATGCTTACCAGCTCACTCTCCAGCCTAGCCAGACAGTATCCACAAACCAAATTCTTGCAGGTTCAAGCAGCAGCCATCGGTTTCGGTAGAGATGCAGACGCAGAAGCAGAAGAAGAAGAGTTTGACGAATACAATTCAAAGACGTTGGAAGTCTTGCCGACAGTGTTGGTGTATAGGGCGGGTAGATTGGTGGCGAATCTGGTGAGGGTCGATCTGGATCCCTTGTGGGGACGAGGTGGAGAGCAGGATGTGAGAGATCTGTTGGAGAAGTATGGTGCGCTACCGACGGATGGACAGGCGACGACAGGTGGAGGTTCGGGAAGTGCGGATGGCGACGATGATGACGACTAGACTCGGTCAATTCTATTGCTGCAACACTATTCCCTCTGCAAGTTTCGTGACCAGTCTGCGTCATCTCATGCTAAGAGTGCACACACTGTCGACAGTGCTCAAACACCTTCATGATCTTGCTTTCCTTTCTTGAGCATTTTACAACCCTATATACACAACGACTCTTTGACCGATCTTCTACTTCTGCTGACCAACCCATCTCCTAGCATTCTCAAACATCCTGAACCACGGTCCTTTACCCGACCAACCCTTCTCTCCCCTCGCGTACGCCGCCTGCGGAGCCCAGCTCATGCTCGACAAGGCCACACCACGTTCCGGATGAGGCATCAACGCCAGCACCCTGCCCTGGTTCGCCGTGATGGCCGTGACACCCTCGGGCGAGCCGTTCGGGTTGATCGGGTAGCGCTGGTCGACGTACTGCATAGCGATCTGTCCCTGCGCCTTGCACGCTTCCAGGTCGCCCTCGTTGCGGAAGTGCGCACGACCTTCTCCGTGAGCGATGATCGCGGGCAGCACCGATCCCGCCATGTCGCTCAGGAAGATCGAGTTGGCTCCGCCGGTCTTGGTGATCTCGACGGTGGAAAGTCGACCTTCGAAGCGGCCGGACTCGTTCGGTTTGAACAGAGGCCACTTGTCCGCTTCTGGGATCAAACCGGCGACGCCGAGCTGCGAAAGCAACTGACAGCCGTTGCACACACCCAGCGCAAATGTGTCTTTGCGGTTCTGGAAGAAGTCGACGAACTGCGCCTTGACGCTAGGGTTGAGCAGGATGGATTTGGCCCATCCGCTACCTGCGCCCAGGACGTCACCGAACGAGAATCCTCCGCAGGCGGCAAGACCGACAAACTGATCCAGGGTGACCCGGCCTTCGACGAGGTCAGACATGTGAACGTCGACCGCGCAGAAGCCGGCACGCGTGAAGGCCCAGGCCATCTCGATCTGGCCGTTGACACCCTGCTCGCGGAGGATGGCGACCTTGGGTCGGGTCTCGAGCGCGGCTTGGACGACCGAGGCGCCGAGCACGTCTTCGCGAGGGTTGTACGTGAGATCGTACCGCAAGGCGGCGGCTGACGTGGGCTCGTCGGTAATCAGGCTGTACTCGGTAGCTGCGTTCTCCGGGTTGTCTCGCAGACTCTGCATGCGGAATGACGTTTCGGCCCACGCCTTTTGCAGCGTAGCTCGCGTCGAGGAAAGCAGGGGCTGCGATCGCGCCACCACCTTGATCTCTTGCGAGTCGGGGGTCACGCGACCGACGACGTGGAGCTGGTTGGACGGCACACCGGCAGCGGTCAACACAGCCGAGACCGCCTTGACATCGCCCGACTTGACCTGCATGACAGCACCGAGCTCCTCGTTGAACAGAGCCGCCACAGGGTCGCGCAGCTCAGCATCGAGCGCATCGACAAACACCTCGGCGCCGCAGTGACCAGCAAAGCACATCTCGAGGATGGCCGTGATGAGACCACCGTCGGATCGGTCGTGATAGGCGAGCACGAGGCTGCCGTCGTCGCGCTTCTGCACACGCAGCTGCTTGAGCGTGTAGCACGCCTCGAAGAACGCCTTGAGCACAGCAGCGTCCTCTACGTCCGGTGCTTCGTGACCGAGCTGACGGAAGACCTGAGCCAGACACGAACCGCCCAGACGTTGCTTGCCGGCAGCAAGGTCGACGAAGAGTAGCACAGTGTCGTCGACATCAGTGCGGAGCTGAGGAGTCCAGGTGCGGGTGATGTCGTCGACAGGACCAAAGGCGGTCACCGTCAGCGACAACGGTGCGGTTACCTCACGCTTCTCGCCTTGCGCCGACTCCCAGGCCATCTTCATCGACATGGAATCCTTACCGACAGGGATGGCGAGACCGAGTTTGGGGCAGAGGTCGAGACCGATGGCTTGTACAGCCTCGTACAGGCGAGCGCCCTCGTCCGAGTGGCTCGCGGCGCACATCCAGTTGGCAGAGAGCTTGATACGTTCGAGGCTCTCGATGCTGGCAGCGGCGATGTTGGTGAGCGACTCGGCGACGGCCATGCGCGCGGAAGCGGCGGCGCTGATCAGGGCAAGCGGAGTGCGCTCGCCCGAGGCAACAGCCTCACCGGTGAGACTCTCGTCGAAGCCGTACGAGGTGCGTGTCACCGCAACGTCGGCGACGGGCACCTGGTATGGGCCCACCATCTGGTCGCGAGCCACGAGACCGGTGATACTTCGGTCGCCGATGGTGATCAAGAAGTTCTTGGAAGCGACGGTGGGAAGGTGGAGCACTCGGTCTACAGCCTCGGCAAACATCTTGACGGAATCCTTCTGCAAGTCGGGCAGGTACGACGTGAGCGTCGAATCGAATGGGATACGGAGTGGCTGCGCGCTGTTAGCCTGACGTGCGATCTTGGGAGGCTTGCCAAAGAGAATGGGCATGGGCAGATGGATGGGTGTACCTCCGAGCAAACGATCGGTAACGACCAGCTCCTGCTCCACGGTGGCACGTCCGACGACGGAGTAAGGGCATCGCTCTCGCTTTGCGATGGCCTCGAAGCGCGGAAGGTCCTCCTGGCCGACGGCAAGGACGTAGCGCTCCTGCGACTCGTTGCACCAGATCTCCATGGGGCTCATGGACGGATCATCGACGAGCACGTCGCGAATCTCGAAGCGTGCACCCAGACCGGCGTCGTGGACCAGTTCGGGCAGCGCGTTGCTGATACCACCGGCACCGACGTCGTGGATCGACTGGATCGGGTTGCCTTCGCCTACTCGGCCCTCGATGCTACCGGGAGCATCGCTGAGCGCAGTGCACGCGTCGATGACCTGCTGACAGCGTCTCTGCATCTCTGGGTTGTCACGCTGCACGGAAGCAAAGTCGAGCGCAGCACGCGACGAGCTGCCACTGGCCATGGACGAGGCAGCACCGCCGCCAAGACCGATGAGCATGCCCGGACCACCGAGCACGATGATGGCGGCATCGGGTGTGATCCGAGACTTGAGCGCATTCTTGGGACGAACGTTTCCGAGTCCACCGGCCAGCATGATGGGTTTGTGGTAGCCACGCACTTCGGTCTCGCCATCCGAGATGGGGACGCGCTCGGACCAGGTTCGCCAGAAACCGCTGAGACCGGGACGACCAAACTCGTTGTTGAAGGCAGAGCTGCCGAGCGGGCCGTCAATCATGATGTCGTAGGCGCTCGAAATGTGCGAAGGTTTGCCGAAGTCCTCCTCCCAAGGCTGACGTCCATCGCCTTCGAGCAACAGGTTGCTGGTCATGAAGCCGACGAGACCGGCTTTGGGCTTGGAACCGCGCCCGACGGCACCCTCGTCACGGATCTCACCACCAGATCCGGTCGCGGCACCAGGGTACGGCGAGACGGCGGTGGGGTGGTTGTGGGTTTCGACCTTGGCGAGGAAAGGCATTGGCTCTTTGACACCTTGGTAGACAGTCAGTGCACCAGCAGGGGAGGGCGCAAAACGGGTGGCTTCGTAGCCCTCGATGACGGCGGCATTGTCCGAGTAGGCGCTGATGGTGTGCTGAGGGTGGAGTTTGTGGGTGTTGCGGATCATGCCAAAGAGGGTGTTGGGCATGGTCTTGCCGTCGATGGTCCAGTCGGCGTTGAAGATCTTGTGACGGCAGTGCTCAGAGTTGACCTGAGCAAACATGAAGAGCTCGACATCGGTGGGGTTGCGACGAAGAGCATCGGAGCCATCGCCTTTGCCGGCGATAAAGGCATCGACGAGATAGTCGATTTCGTCATTGGCGAGCGCAAGGCCGAGCTTGTCGTTTGCATCGACGAGACGCTGCTTGGCGACGGTGCGATCGGATGTGCCGTCTGAGCCGAGAAGGTCGACGTGGGTGAGCAGGGCAGGTTGCGCCTTGTGGAAGAGCGCATCGGCAGTGGGCGGTACGGCCGAGATGAATTGGGTCATGCGGTCGTGGAGGAGGTCGTGCACTTGGGCAATGTGAGCAGCTTCGAGGGCAGAGCCGGAAGCAGACTCGAGAACGTAGGCGATTCCGCGCTCGATGCGGTCGACGTGGTCCTTGAGGGTGCACATGCGAGCAATGTCGGTTGCCTTGCTGGACCATGGAGAGATGCTTCCAGGACGTGGCAGCACAAAGAGCACAGTCTGCTGAGCCGAGGCAGCGCTGCCAGTAAGGATGGCCTCAACAGCGGGGCGGGTGTGGGCGAGGTCGACATTGTCACCGTACACGAGAAGGCTGTCGAGGACGTTGCGCTGCGGGCTGTTGACATCGGCGAGGACGGCGTCGGCCTGTTGCGAAGCCGAATTGACGAAATGAATGTAAACGGCATCGATGGAGGCGAGCTTAGCACCGAGCTTCGCATTGGCCCTCTCCAAGAGCTGAGCGCGCTTGGAGGGATGGAGGAGCGAAGAGCCGATCAAAGACAGCATCTTGAATCACCAACGAAGCAGGAAGCGAACCTGTCGGCGCCTGCGTGCCAGAATGCTCAGTCTGTCGGGTCGCGGCTGTATCAGAAGCCGAAAGAAAGCTGGGATTCAAGAGGAAATCGACGAGGAGCAGAGATGCTACCACGGACGATTGAGTCGGAAGGGTGCCGAAGAGGTGGACTACCCTCCTATCAATCAAGAAGCAAGGTGCGAGTCGCAACTCCAGGAAGAATTTCAGGTCGCGAGTCCGTTTTTTGAGTCACAAAATTTGATTCATGCCTCTTAGGGTCTGTGCTACAGACTATCCCGCACGATACAGCATCACTCCACATTCGCTCGACTCAGCCCGAAAGCCGAGCAGAATTTGAGCCAGACCCTTACTCTGGCATGTCGAGGCTCGCACGACTTCTTCCCAAATTGCCACCACACGACATACATCTTTCTTCACTGCGGCTGCGGGTTCAGAGCATCATCGACAGGAGCATGGACGCTGCGACAGAAACCAGCCCATCGGCTTCGTCGTCAGCCGCAGCACCTGCCGTCGTCTTCAAGCGCAAACGAGGTCCTGCCTCTCGAGCCGCCTCGTCCAATACTGCCGACGTCGTTGCTGCAACCTCGTCAACGTCGGCACCGAACAGCAGCAACCAGCCGGGACCATCGCGAGTATCTCGAGACCGCTCAAATAGCGAGTCCTCAGGTAGCGACCATGAACGTTCTGCCGTAGTTGTCAAGAAAAAGCGTTCGAATCACAATCCGCTCGTTCAATCCACTGGGTCGGTCTATCGCAGCAAGTCCAAGCTGGGCAGCTCTCACGATTCGGATGACGAGTACCCGCTCGAATCCGAACAGGCATCCCGCGATGTGCTCTCAACCACCACCGGCAGCAGCACCGCGTCCTCGCTGGCCAAGATCCGAGAAGACGCTACAAAGCACAGCGACTGGGATCTCGACAATTCGACCAGCACATCCTCCCTGAACCCTTCCCTCACCAACTCGGACGGGCTCTACCGCGGCGCCAAATCATACACCTCCTTCACCCCCACCCGCGACGACGGCACCTCGTCCAAAATCCGCGCCCGCGGTCCCATCCGTTCCACCACCACCGTCCGCACCACCTCCCTCATGGACTACCAACCGGACGTCTGCAAGGACTACAAAGAAACCGGCTACTGCGGTTTCGGCGACACGTGCAAATTCCTCCACGACCGCTCCGACTACCTCGCAGGGTGGCAGCTTGACGTCCTACCGAACTCCTCCTCTCGCGGGCGCGAAAACGTTCTTTCCGATCCGGAAGACGTAGCGGAGGAACAGATCCCCTTCGCATGCCTGATCTGTCGTCAACCGTTCACAGATCCGGTCGTCACGAGGTGCGGTCACTACTTCTGCTCCGCTTGCGCGATCAAGCGGTTCAGCAGGAATACAAAGTGCTTTGCGTGTGGTAAACAGACGGGCGGGTTGTTCAATAGCGCTAAGAAAGTGCTCGATAGAATGCAGGCTGCCAGCAGGGGGAAGGAGGACGCGAGGAGGGAGAAACACGCTTGGCTGGACGACGATCCTTCCCTCCACGGCGGTTCAGGTGCAGATCAAGATAGTGATGAGGACTAGAGAACGGCGGGGAAGATTGTTCAGGATTGATTAAGCTCCAAGAGCGTGTACTTGTACGTGTCTTTAATTATACATTGATTTTGAATTGATCTACGAAGAAGCATTGAGGTGAAGTCCGCTAAGCGCAGCCAGCTTGTCGTTGACCGCTTGAGCTGCCGCTTTGGCTTTTGTCTGTGTGATTGATCCAGTCGTCGTCGAGGTCTTGTCTCCCCCGACCGCGAGACCGGCTTGCTGCGTTGTTGAACTGGATGCAGTGCCTCTCCTCGTCCTCGGCAGTCTCTGCAACAGGCTCGTTGTCAACTCTCCCGCCCTGTGCGCAACGATCGACAGCAAGCTGTCCGACAATCCGTGCGTGGCTTCGTTGCCACCCAGCACGTACAGCGACGGTTCGGGAAGGATCTCGGTCGACTGTTCGCTAGCTAGCGTCTGCTGCGAAGAGGTCGACGAAGCGTCGCTTCCAGCACCAGGACTAGATTTGCCGCTACGAAGCGGTGCAGAGTGCATGGCGCTACCAGGTACCAGACGGTAGTCTCTGGTGATGCCACGCATGTTCTCACGTCGACGCTCGATCACTTCATCGTCCTCGACCTCGATCGACTTGGCCACCTCGTCCTCCTCCGCAGTCGTGTCGCGCGACATCCATTCCTCGTCGAGCGCAGGATAAAACGGTTTGAGTTCCTTGAGGAACGGCATCTTGGCTGGAGACCTGTTGAAGCCGGTGCCGACAAACACGGCGTCGAATCGCACCGTGTCAAGCCGACCATTGCGCAACTTGTCGCGCAGCGTCAACTCTACTCCATCCTCTACCAAGGAAACCTTGTCGACCTCGGTGCAGCGTCGCATCTCCATGCGACCAGCCTGCTTTTCGGAGGGGTCCTGCAGCTCATCGGGCAGCTGCACCTCGTACTTGTCGTACATGGTGTCGTGCAATTCGTTGAGCAGGTCGGTGCGAACGACCGAGTAGTTGGTACGCTTGAACTCTTGCAGCCACTGGCGACGCTGCGTCTCGTTAGCCTGCCAGAACTCGTCGGTGCGTTCGGGATCGAAGGCGGCCGAGTTGACGAAGCCAGTGTCGTCGGACGGTACGAGCGCAGATGCACGGAAGATCATGGTGACGATGGCAGTCGGGAAGCGAGAGTGGAGGTTCATGAACATCTCGGTCGACGACTGTCCCGCTCCAATGACAGCGAGCCGGAGTCGGGAAGAGTCGGCCATCGGAACGGCGTCGTCGGAATGACGACGCAATGCAGCCTTGTGGAGCTCAGGCTCGAGCTTGGCCATGGAGGGAATGTAGAAGCCAGAATGGACGATGCGCGGGACCGAGTCGCCGGCGTACGACTGCTCCGCCCATGCAGCCTTGAACGCAGGTGGGAGCTTGGGGACACCGCCAACGGCAATCGAAAGGTTGCGTGCGTATCGGGTGACGACCTGGCCTGTGGCTTCGTCGCGGGTGCGCACACGGTAGAGGCAGAGGGAAGCGGTCTCTTCGCCGCTGGCGGGTCGAACGGCAACCGTATCCTCCTTTGCGTCGGGAACCACCGATGCGAGAGTGAGAGGATCGATAGAGACGACGTCCTGACCGTACGATACATTCTCGTTCATACGTCGAGCGGCCCATGCGAGGTAGGAAGTCCATTCTCGACGGCTGGGCACGCTCTGCTCCTTGTTGATGTAGCGAGCCAGACGACCGTGCGAGTGGAGGTAGTTGTAGAAGCTGTAGGTCGAGGTCGGATCGCGAAGCGTTACGAGGTCCTTGAGAGGCGAAACCTGAAGCTGGGAGCCGGGGAGGAGGAGGGCAGGGTGCCACGCAAAATGGCCGCGCTTCTCGAGGAAGTGGGCTTTGAAGTTGGTTTCGTTGGCCTCGCTCGACTCTCGAAGGGCGATGGAGAGGGCCAGGTGGGCAGGCCCGTAGCCGATACCGAGCAGATCATAAATGTCACCCTGGGGGACTGTGGTGTGTGAGGATGAAATCTGCAGGAGGGAACGATGATGAAATAAGGGTCAGCATAGGCGCCATATCGAAAGCTTGCCGTTGCCTTTTCGCATATTTGGCAATGATTGGATGTCACTTACGCCGTCCATGGCTCGAAGCGAAGACGTGGAAGCCGCCAAAGAGGACTCCTAAACGTTTGAACCGATGATAGGTTGCGTCGTGATTTGAGGCGTGGTCAGCAGAGAATGCGTCGAGGCGTGCAAAAAGGTAGGTGAAGAGATATGCGTGTGAGCACCTTGGTGAGCGTAGTTGGTTTATAAGCTCGAAGATCGATGGCGAACGAGTTGTCGGAGCAATGCGAAGGATATCGAGGTGCGAGCGACGGATGACAACAAGGAGCGTGGATGACAAGGCAAAACAAGCCACGTCGTCTTTTGAATGGATGAGAGGTGTGGAGAAGGAACAGCTGAGAAGCTGAGGGGATGTCATGCAGCGGAAGCAGATGGTGGCTTGTCTAGCGATGCATGGGTGGAGAGACAGAGCATCATCGTCTAGGTAAACCTCGAGACCCTTGTTTTGGCTAAGCAAGAGGCGAAAAAACGACGACACCCAGAATTGACGGATCGGCGACTTCTCTTTTTCAATAGCTGGCCGGTTCAAAGGACCCTGACGACAAGATCGCTACTTTAGCAACAGCGGTGACAGCGGCTCTGGAAGCTGCGCCGAGGTAGCGAGTCCTCTCCGCTCCGAGCTCGGCGCTAAGTGGCATTCATTGAGATGTCGAGGACAGCGAGCAAAAGGCAACACAATATGTCGCCACACGCCGTCGGCCGTATAACCGATGACGAGCGGAGCAGCAAGACATTGAACGTGCACGTCAAGACGGCCCGAAGCTCGATCTAGAAGCGTCAGTGCAATGTGCTTGCAACTATCGCAGCTGGGTCGAGGGATCGCGAGCCCAGTGTGCGCCATGCCTGGGCAATCAGCGTAAGGTCAGGGCGTGCAGTCAAGGACAAGGGCATGGGGGAGTAACACGGCCTCGACCAATCAGAACGTTGCTATTGCCAATAGCTCCCGTCATCAACACCCAGCCAGCCCCAACCAGCCAGATCTTGCACCAAGAGCGACGGGCAGCAATCGATGTGCTACCAGCGCCTGCAAGCCTAGAATTAAATGAATCTGGGAAGTGGCGGAGATCGAAAATCCAGAATTTGACTGGGGCAGCTGAACGTGCCACTGTGCCTCTCGAAAGCTCCGCAAATAGCGTCACTGCTACTCTCATCATGCAAGCCGAAAAGTTGCATGACGAAAGGCGATGACGAGCCGAAGGCTGGACGCGACATTTGGAATGCGAAAGCAGATCGCTGACAAACGCATCTCGAAAGCCGATATTCCAGGTTTTCTTTTTCGTTGACAGCTGTGCGGTCTGTCTGTTTCGATCCAGCGCAAGTTGCATGTGGAGGCGAAATCAGCCGTCGCCCCCACCGTCTGTATTTACCGTTTGCGACCAGTGTCAAGCTTGCAAATCTGCGGACGCGGTCTCGGTTGATGATAGTCGGACTACCAAGACCAACAGTTCGCAGAACGCTGGATCGGGTCTGGGACGGAAGGAAGCGGAGGGCAGCGCGAGAAGGCAGACCAAAGGCGATGCGGATGCTTTGAAATAGCTCGATTCTGATTGGCCAGTGCGACTCGGATCACCAGGAGCGGCATTAGAAGATGCCAGCTCCGCTACTTCGTTCCGCGGCGCAGACGCAGGCGGTAGCGCAGCTGAACATCGTTCGCTGCGAGCGAAGGAAGCACCTGGGTACGATGCCGAGCATAGCGTACGGCCTGACGCGCTAGCGACGCGACTCGGAGCGGACGTTGCATGGAAATCTCTGACGAGCCCAGCCTCAGCTGTCACCATCCGGCTGCGACAAGGTGCCAGCTTTGCTATGGAACGGTTGTGTAGCGTGGACCCAACCTTTTGACAGGGCGGCAATCCAGGTATGGGCCGCCAGGCATCGGGCTCGGCCTGCAGGGTCTTCGACCCTCGTTGTCCGATGAAATGAAGTCATAGCGGCTCTGCTCGCTTGGCTTTCCATTCCGGAAGCCCACCAGCGGAACACCGCCTAAAAGCGAGCGCCGCGACTGACTAGTACGCGACGAGCTGCTGACATGAACTGTATGCACCACTCGTTTCATGCGAGGCGGTTGAACGGCGAAATTGTCTCGTCTAGCCGATCGAAGCGAATCCGGGGCCGGCTACAAACTCGTCCACCATCGAACACGATCCAGTTTAGCTTCGTGTCGGAGCGACTTCATTCACTTACCACATGAGAAGACGGAGCCGTCATGTCGATGATGTTGTAAGACAGACTGCGACGATGATGAAAGCCGTGTAAGGTTCGAGTAGGTTCCGGCGGACTGATCTTGGCGTCACAACTGTCGTCTGCGAGATTCGTGGAGGGATTGGAAGACGTCAGCTTCTTTCCACGAGTGTGTGGGTGCGACTGCGTTACAAGCAATGTGGGTGCATCGGGCTGCTGTACACCACGTCGGATCAGAGGGCGAGGCGACTTCGCTCCGAAGTTCGGGCATTATCGAACCTGCGGCCGATGGCGGACTGGGATTACAATGTAACTGGCATAGCCGCTGCAGCGGCGTACTCGCAAGGCAATGCAGGATCTCGCATACGGCAAGGGCGCCGGCTTTGCGGACGAGGCAGGCTGTCAAGTCCGTGGATCGCCGATGAAGCATCCTTCGTCCCGACACGCGACACGAACGAAGATCGATGTCATTTCGAATCGGTGAAACGATATTGCGACTCTTGACCATGTGAAGCTTGCAAATGCCGAGCCGTTGTTCACCCTCTTGAAATACGCTTGCAATGTCTTGCGATGGCTTCGAGTGTCACAGGGTCTCTTGGGCTGTCGCACTGCGTTCCGATCGGCTGCTCGTTTGCGAGGTGTCCATAGCGAGTGGTGTTTTGTGTAGCTGTTTCAAGCCTTATACACCAGCAGCTTTTGCCCAATACCCTCGTGCAACAGTTATTTATACGTACCTATGTGACGTGGTAGCCGTATCGATTGCTTAGGGCGAGCTATCGAGGTTGTCTGGCGATTGGAATCGTTCGATGATGTGGGGGGAAAAGGAGAGACGGAGAGAAGAACAGCTTATTTTGTATCAATGCAGCGATCACTTCTCAACAGTGGCACGAGATGGGCGCCTTCTGCTGCAGTTTACAGCCGCACGGCGTTACTCAGAGTCCAAGGAGCAACTTCCAAAAGTTGGATCAAGGCCGACTGCGATACAGAGCAACGCCAACTCCCCCAAGTTGATCCGAGGAAAAGGTGCAGGGAGGGAGGGATACCTGTAATCGCCTCTGCTCTGGTGCCCAAGGAGAAAATTTCAACCTCAGCTCAGAAGCGATGGCCTAATCTGATAAAAATTTTCATCCGCGTCATGCGTCGCTTCTCCCCACGAGTACTGCAGCAAGCATGCCGAGAGCGCCGTGCGCGATCACTCGATCGCTTGTTGCTTCACAAAGCCCTGCCCTGCCTGCCTCGTACATTCTTTCTCGAGGTGCCATTGGAGTTTTCTGCCAGGCAATGAGATACGAGTCCCTGCACCAATGTGGCTGCACGAATGCCTCCGAATGGCAGCAAGGAAGGGCCAAGAGACGGCCAATCGGAGCACGTCAGACTTCTCGGAGTTGATGACGGTCTATTGCCGTCAATACCGACATGAGGAAGGACCTTGCTCAAATGTGAGCAAGAACTTGAACGACACAAGCCGTCACACTGAAAGGCGGTTCCCTTTGAAAGGAACGAATCTCGGCTCGCGGTGATCCGAACTGACCTCGGCTCACGTCGGGTTATACGCCGTAGAGAACATTGTTTGCTGCTTGTTGATTCCTGTCACCGGAGGAAGAAACCGTCAGCTTCATGAGGATGGAGAATGCGAGCGACATACGCGGTCCGACTTCTTCGCAGTTGCGTTCTGCATGGCGCCGATGACGAGATTTGCACTAATGCAATGCGCTTCATGCAGTTCAACTTTCTCCGCCGCTTCGCGAGGCTGATCACAGTGCCAAACCTTAAGTCGAGTGCACAGCAAAGGTGCGGCTGCGCGTGCGAAGGAATGAATGCAAGGAGCATAGACAAGTGTGAAACTTTGTACCGTTCGTGCTTTGCGTCAGACCAATCAAAGCTTGAACGCCTTCGAGTGCCAAGCCCGGCGAAGCCTCGGACAGGACCACGTTTGTATTGTTGCTATTGTTCTGCCTGATCAATTGAAGCGTGATTTAATGATTGAATTTTTCGGCAAGTCGGTTGCGGTTGGGGCTCGTTGGTGACTGCCTGCAGATCGGATAAGATCGTGCCAGGCATTTTGATCTGATAAAAAGGTGAAGTACAGCGTCTCGCAGTGGAGAGTGCGTTGAAGCCACAAATCGCAAGCGACGCTGTTCAGCGCTGGCTTGGCGAGCTAAAGCAAGCAGCGCACGGCTTGCCCTTTATGGGCGGCATCCGCTCTCCTTCCTTGTTGACTGCATGCCGGCCCGCGAAACTCGTCGAGGCAAGACTGAAACACAAAGCTCAGAGTAGAGATGAGCGTGGGCTGCCGAAGTGCCGACGTCCTTGCACGCAAGGATTGAGACAACGACCGCGTGGACATGGGCATCATCCCGTCAGAGCCTCTTTCTAGCTAACAAACAGGGTTCACCCGAGAACCCAGCTCCCGCGCCAGTCTCCCCCTTGGAGTTTGCTGTGCCGTGAAAGGAGCTCGAGGCAAGGCAGCGGCCCGTGGCATCCTGACTGCGATCTGATCTGATAAGATGACCACAGGACATGCATCGAGTATGCCGGGTCGTTTCCGTCTTGCGGTTCTCACTGCGACGCCTCGGCTACCAACTCGCTTCTGATGGTTTCAAGAAGGTTGCATGCTGCTTCAACGTGGCGTCGAGGTGATTGGCTCAGTAGCTACCGGTTCATTCCGACAACGCGAGTGTGCGCTCTTGGCGCTGCACGAGGAGCACGGTCATTAGGCCAAGATGAGCTGCACAGACGTGATGAAATAGGTGGGACGATGAGATGCACCGGCTGCGGCAACAGCTTATCAGATAAAATTTTTGCTCCAAGCACTCCGCTGACCGAAACGCGACTCTGGTCTGTGCCAGTCGGCAACCTTGGCAGTCGTTTACGCAACCACAGCGTAGCGATTGCGGCATCCATGGCGCACCGGTTCCGTTGCGAACCGGTTCGCAGAACGCATTGACAAACTTTGCTCAGTGACTCACTCCCTTCGACACACTTCGGTCACAGTTGGCTTCCCTCGTTTGGCTCTCCATGATTGGTGGAGCTGGTCGGCCTTGTTCCGACGATGCGTGGCTGCTTCGGCGCAGGCGGCTCTGCCAGCAGTAATTCAGAGACTTCACAGTCAGAGCGATCACAACTACCGTCACAGTGAAGGCTGGAAGACTCGGTCAAGATTAAGGCGGACGAGGATGCCCAATCGCCTCTCGGAGCGAGTCCGATCGATGTCGTCCAACTTCCGAAGCAAACGAACAAGTTTTTAGTTTGAATTAAATGACTTCACTTCCGTCTTTCTGGGTGCGGGTTTGCCTCCACTTCGGCCATACAGGCAGGCTCACTGCAGGCCGTGCTATTAGCCGAGCGGCCATCCCTTTTTCTCTGGCACAGC
Source organism: Pseudozyma sp. F8B2 (assembly GCA_003004685.1). Classification (NCBI taxonomy): domain Eukaryota; kingdom Fungi; phylum Basidiomycota; class Ustilaginomycetes; order Ustilaginales; family Ustilaginaceae; genus Pseudozyma; species Pseudozyma sp. F8B2. Next base: position 251,595 of record NXFQ01000019.1, on the reverse strand, counting down.
GGCAGCAGCAGCGCGAGAGGTGCACGACGACGTCGATCCCACCTCGAATCGGCTCTGCCACAATTGGAAAAAAAAGAGAAAGGGTCCAGCAACGGGCTTGACACAAACAAGATCAAGAAGATCGTCTTTGCTCGTTGCGGTTGGACTCCGATGCGACCGCTGTAGGAGCGTTAATCTGACTATGCTGCAAAGGAGAGAGGAGGCTTTGATCCAAATGTGCCAAGTTGGCTGCCTGTGTTGTTGCGACTTTGATCGAATGGTGTGTGTAGCAGTGTGCTTTGCTAGGGACAACGAGCTGGTGCCATCTCTTCTGGATCGGATCTTCCGTGAATCCACTATGGGCCGTCTTTCCCTCGCTTGCCTCTCGTCCACCATCCTCCCATAATCCAGAGGCACAGGCAGCGGATACCTTCCATCTTTGGCTTCCATCATCGAATTTCGGATCGCTGCCACCATGTCGACCTCCAAGAACGCACATGCTCCCTTTCCAGATGTTACAGGTCTTCGAACGTCAGGTCCTGACTTCTCTCGTGTCGGCCCGCAATGCAAGCTGCTCCAAGTGCAAGAAGCACTGCGGCTCGACGCTCGCGCAATCTCGGCCTTTTCCAATCGCGATCTCAATCTCGCCGTCCTCTCGGCCTGGTCCGTCATCCTCTTCCACTATGGCTCGCACGAAGCCACCAATGTCGAGGTGCTTCACACATCACAAGACGGCGACGAGACCCTTGTCGAACTCGACTTTGCCGAGCAGCGGGAGCTCGACAAGTTTGCTCCTTCGCAACTCGCCTCCTTGATCGATGGCGCCAGGAAACAAAAACTCGTGCCTGGCAACCTGGATCACGGTTACGCTGCTTTCTACGAGCCAACCCACACCCACGAATCATCCTCCCACTTTCAAGAGCTTCAGCTAGCAGACAAGCCCCAAGTCTCACTCGCCCTTTCCTACCACATCAATGCCGCCAATCGCATCGTTCTTCAGATGAAGGCAGCGCCTGCTGTACACTCTGAGAGCTCAGCAGGGCTTCAACTGCGTCAAGTTGCCGCTCTTCTGGAGTCCTACCACGCTGACCCTGTCCAGCACGCCCTATCTGTCGAGCGCTTCGACTGGAAGCTCAGAGCGTCCGACAATACCGAGTACCAGCATCTCCCCGACCCGGATCATCTCCAAGGCAGAGATGCCGACCGTCTGGAGACCGAATTCGAGTACTTTGCCCACTCCAAGCCAGATGCGCTCGCGCTCGACTTCCGCTTCGACCTGCAAGACCGCGAGTCAACAAAATGGACCTATGCAGAGATGAACGAGCGCGCCGAAAAGGTCAAGCGGCTTCTCTGGAGCCACGGCATCGGCTCGGCCAGCTCGGATCCAGAAGCCGACCACATCGTAGCTCTCTATCTCGAAAAGAGTCCAGAAACCTACCTATCCTTCATCGGCGTTCTCAAGGCGGGCGCTGCGTGGTGTCCCATCGACACCGACTGGCCCGCTTCCCGAAGACAGGCTCTGCTCGCCAAATCGAATGCCAAGATCGTCCTGACACACGATGACAAGATCTCCCAACAGCTTCGGCAGGATCTTGAAAGCCAAGATGTAAAGAGCAAAGGGGGCATGAAGGCCATCCGTCTCGATCAGCTCGATGCGGAGCTGCAGCAGATCCAGGCGCCACCTTCAGCAAGCGGCGCTCGCTCAATACAGCAGCTCGCGTACATGATCTGGACGTCCGGTACCACCGGCCTCCCTAAGGGCGTAGGCATCCAGCACCTTGCCATCATCCAGGCAATGCGTGCCCTTCGCATCTACATCCCTTACGGAAAGGACAAGATCGGCACCGATCAGATTCGTTATCTCCAATACTCGGCCTACAACTTTGACCTTTCCATCATGGATTGTTTCTACACGTGGGGTCTTGGCGGCACTATTTGCTCATGTCCACGTGGCGTCTTGCTTCAGGACCTTGTCGAGGTGGGCAACAGCCTCCAGCCCACACACACGCTTCTGACACCGGCGGTGATGGCCATGACCGAGCGTCACCGCGTTCCGAGCCTCAAGGTGGTCATCTCTGGTGGCGAAAAGCTCAGTCAGGTCGTTGCCGACGAGTGGAGCAAAGACTGCTGCCTCCTCAATCTCTATGGTCCTGCCGAGGCTACACTGATCGCCATGAACCGTCGCGTGCCCTTTGGCGATCGTGTCAAGGCACCCAACATCGGTGTTGCACTTCCCACCGTCTCCTGTCACGCCCTTGACAAGCACGACCGCGTCGCAATCAAAGGTGCAGTAGGAGAACTCGTCCTCGGAGGTCCTCAGCTAGCTCGCGGTTATGTGGGCGATCCTGTCAAGACCGCCGACAAGTTCTTCCCTCATCCTCAGCTAGGCAGAGTCTACCGAACCGGCGACTTGGTTCGACAGCTCGACAACCAAGAGTTTGAGTACCTCGGACGCATCGACGACCAAGTCAAGATCAATGGTATCCGAATCGAGTTGCTTGAGATCAACGCTGCCATCAAGAACAGCCACAGCAAGATCAAAGACTCCGAGACCATGGCTTTCCCAAAGAAGGACAACGAAAGCGAGCAGCAGATCATCAACTTCTCCGCTTTGCCCGGTGGTCAGTCAGGCGAGCTGCTCAGGACAGACGAGGAGGCAATCGCTGTGGCTCGAGAGCTGCAAGCTAACGCCAAAGACAGCCTTCCCTCCTACATGGTCCCCAACCTGTTTGTCATCCTCTCGCACTTCCCTCGCACATCTAGCGCAAAGATCGATCGCGTCGCGCTCAAGAACGTGCTAGCCACCTTCGATCAGCTCGACTGGGAGAACAAGCTGGCCAACGAGGGAGACGATCAAGATGTCGATCCGGCGACCGCCGAGACCGAAGCTTGCTTGAGAAAGTGGCTCGCCAAGCTTTGCAACGTCGACGCTGACAAGATCGGCCGCAAGACGCCTTTCACAAGCGTCGGCCTCGACTCGATTCGCGCCATGATGTTCTCGAAGCGCGTCTCGGAGGAAGGTTATCCCGTCTCTGTGCTGGACGTTGCGCGCTTCTCTACGCTCAAGTCTCTAGGAGAGCATCTGCAGAACTCGCAGAGCCTCTCTCAGGAACGTAACAAGCAGTCCGTCAGCTTCCTCGCCGACTTTGACACTGCTTTCCGTCCAGCCGTCTCAGCTTGGCTTCAGCATCGCAAGGACGATTTCAACGATGCCGACATCCAATCAATTCTGCCTTGCACGCCTCTGCAGGAAGGTATGCTGGCCGAGTCGCAGCGAGACAGCTCGAGCTACCGCATCCAGCGTCAGTATCAGCTACCCCGTGACTGTGATCAAGAGCGTCTCTCCGAGGCTTTGATCAAGACAGTTGCCCATTTCGACAGTCTCCGTACCTCCTTCACCGATGTCGGCTCGCTCGACGTGAACTCACAAGAACGCCAGTGGCCTTTCCAGCCTCACTTCCTGCAAGTTGTTTGGAAGTCGTTCGTCCCCCGCATCGAGCAAATAGATCTCGCAGAGGGCGCTGAGGCTGAACAAGCGATTCTCGCCGCCACAAGAACCAAGCTTGACCTCGATCCTTTTGGCTCTCGACCACCGGTCGCTTTTTTGTTTGTCAAGCAAGGACCTGTCGAATCGTTGGTTGTCGTGGCCCACCACAGTACATACGATGCTCGATCGCTCGGCATCTTTGAGGATCACGTCGAAGCGTTGTACGAGGGACGCGACCCGCCACAAGCACTTCAATTCTCCGCAGCGCTCGCCCAGATCCTCCCCATCGACGACCAGGAGGCGCACCGACATGCCGAAGTCTGGAACAAGGCGCTCTCGAACTATCCCAAAGGCGAATCCGCCGCCTTCCCGACGCTCTCCTTGACCAAGACAGCTCACATCGATGCCGAACAGGCCAACATGCACCAGTCGCGCTACATGAAAGCTGACGTCGACTGGACCAAAGTCGAAGCCGCTTGTCGTGAACTAGGCGTCTCCGCCCGCCCTCTGGTACAGACCGCGTGGGCGGCGGTGCTCTCCGCGTACACAGAGTCTCAACACTTGATCCTCGGCGACTCGGTGTCGGGTCGGACACTGTCTGCCGAGCTCGATCAAGTGTACGGTCCCGTCTTGTCTACGGTGCCGGTACCGTTTGAGCTGCGCCCCGACCAGAAGCTCAGCGATCTGGTCAAAGAGATGGATGCGTTCCACACTTCCATCATGGAAGCGCAGCACACCGACTTGGGAGCGATTCGTCGCATGCTCCAAGTACCACCGCGAGAGTCTCTCTTCCATTCTGTGTTTGTTCTCGAACCTGCCCCACAGCAGCTCGAAGGTTCTGCTCCAACCGGCTTCCACCTTGACAAAGTTGCCGATCTTGGCGTTGCCACGGAGCACGTCCTCGGTGTAGAGGTGTTGCCGGCTTCGGATGGATCTATCAAGCTGGGCCTGAGCTGGCAGAAGAGCATCGTCAGCGAGAGTTTCGGCAAGATCATGCTCGAGCAGTTCGACCGCAGCCTCTCGATGCTGTGCTCTTCACTCGACCTCAGTGTCGGCTCTTTCTTGTATCACGGCGCTCAGGCTGCAGATCAAGGCTCGCCTTTGTTCTCGCTGACCAAGACGATCGATCAAGAACAGCCCGCGTCCGAAGCCTTCGAGAGTGTCGCCGCCTCGCTCCACAAGCGAGCCATCTCCGAAAAGAGGAATGCAATCGAGATTTACGAAGAGCTGTCGGACTCGCCTTCCACTCGCAGGCCAACTGCAGTGCTTTCGTACGCGGAACTCGAGCACGCCAGCAACGGTGTTGCGGGTCTTCTGGCTGATCTCCCGCGCAACTCGGTCGTTGGCGTCTGTCTCGAGCGCAGCCTAGAGAGCTACATTGCGCCGCTCGCGATCCTCAAAGCGGGCCACGCCTACCTGCCCCTCGACCCGACGCTTCCCTTGGATCGTAAAACGGAGCTCATCAAAGACAGCGGCGCCGCAATGCTCATAACGTCGGGCGTTGACGCCGACTATGCCGGCGTTCAAAAGCTCGACACAAGTTCGGACAAATTCAAGAACGCGACGAAGGACAGCAAGGTGACCGACCCCGTGCAATTGCGGGCCGACGATGTAGCCTTCATCATCTACACCTCGGGATCGACGGGTAAACCCAAGGGTTGTCTGTTGACCCAGGCGAATTTGACTGCTGCGATTGAAGGCTTTCACTTCAACTACGAGAAAGAGGCGCCCGGCTCGTTTGAGAGTCCCGCACGGTTTCTTGCTCGTTCTGCAGAAGCGTTCGATGTTCACTTGCTCGAGATCTTCCTCTCGTTGCGGATGGGTGCGACCATTGTCACAGGTCCTCGCGCTATGATTCACGACGATATTGCCAGGACCATGTCGACGCTCGAGGTCACGCACGCCTGTGTTGTGCCGTCGCTCTTCTTCAGCAAGGGCAAACGGATCGAGCCGAGCGCGGTGCCTTCGCTGCGAGTGCTGATCATCGGTGGCGAGGCCCTCACGCAGGATCTCTGTCAGATGTGGGGAAGCGAAGGCGCGGAACGGCCAGTGGTGCTCAACGCCTATGGACCAAGTGAGGCCACTATCGGCAACTCGGTTGCTCGTGTTAGCAAGACCTCACGCCCCAGCAACGTCGGCGCGCCGTTCCCTGGCACCCAGTACCTTGTTCTCAAAGAGGTCGACGGAGAGCTTGTACCGACCCTGCGCGGTGAGCCGGGCGAGTTGTGCATTGGAGGCAAACAGGTCGCGAAAGGCTACCTCAACCGCTCGGACGCTTCCTCGTTCACTCAGTTCAACGGTCATCAAATCTATCGCACTGGTGATATGGTGCGTCTGCATCCGACCGATGAAGTGGAGTATCTAGGCCGCATGGATGGATCGCAGGTCAAGGTGAGGGGAGCCCGTCTCGAGCTTGGAGAGGTAGATACTGCACTCACAGCTTCGTTGACCGAGGACCTCGGATCGGAAGGTACTGCTGTGACGATTCACGCAGATCATCCCGAGATCCAAGGAGCCGCACGACTTGTGTCTTTCTACGCACCAGAAAGCGCCAGAACAAAGCAGAGCGACGCTGCGCGGCCCTCTGCCTTGCTGGTCGAGTCGAACGACGCTATCGAGCTGGCGACCAAGTTGAGGAAAAGCGTGCGAGGCCGTCTGCCTCAGTACATGGTGCCGTCCCTCGTGCTTGCGTTGACCTACTTGCCCATCTCGCCCCTCTCAGGCAAGGCAGACCGACGATTGCTCAAGGAACTGTATCAAGCAATCCCGTCAGGTCAGCTCTCGACGCTTTCAGGTTCTGACGAGTCCCAGCAACGAGAATTGACCAGCAATGAGCAGACGGTTGCGGATCTCGTTCGCTCCAGCGTTCGCATTGCTTCTGATGCAAAGCTTACACATGATCTCGATCTCATCATGGCAGGCTTGGACAGCTTGACAGTCGTCACTCTTGCTAGCAAGCTGCGAAAGCACGGCTATGACGCTTCAGTCGCCTCCATCATGAACGCCCCTACCATCGAGGCTATTGCGAGCCAGCGCAAGGATGAGCGATCATCGGACGGCAATGTTGACACCGAGTGGCAGCAGAAAGTAGCGGATCTGACCGACAAGGCAAGATCGTTACCACAATTCAGCCAGACTTCGGTCGAGGTCGCCGTTCCGTGTGTGCCGATGCAAGTGGCTCTGGTCTCGCAGGCGATTTCGGACGATCGCGACACACCCCGCTACATAACCACGATGAGGATCGCTTTGGAGAGTGAGAATTTCTCTGTTGAACAGATCCACACTGCCTGGATGGATACGCTCTCCCGACATGAGATCTACCGCACGGTGTTTGCCGAGGTCGATCGCACGCTTGTGCAAGTAGTTTTGACCCCCGACAGCTTGTCTTCGAGCTGGTCAACTTCTTCGCAGCCTCTTCCATCGGCCGACAAGCTTGCCGACTACCATTCTCGGACAGCTAAAGATATCGTCGCGAAGATCGATAGCGTCCCCGCGCTTCGTCTCAAGCTCTGGCAGGGTGAGAAAGCTGCGCTCACTCTCACATGCTCGCATGCAATCTACGACGGCGATTCGATCCGCATGCTTCTCAAGGAGGCGTCGGACCGTCTCACCGCCAAGTCGCCGGACGAGTCTGCGCTGCCATTCCGAGCAGCCGTGCGCTGCATCGTTGGCGACACGAAGGAGAAGGAAGACAAACAATTCTGGACCGAGGCGCTCGATGGCTTCTCGTTCACTGCCGTGCCCAACCTGACGGGCGTACGTCCCGAGTACAACACAAGCCGCAGCGAAGAGCTCACCGTTCCGTCAAGCCTCTCCTTTACTCAGTTGGAAAAGGCAGCCCGAGCCAGCAAGGTGACGGTGCAGTCTCTCTTGGTCGCAGCCTATGCTCAGCTCCTCGGGCTTTTTGTCGGGGAGGACGACGTCACCCTTGGACTCGTGCTATCTGGCAGAAGTATCCCTGTCGATGGTGTTGAGTCGATTCACGGACCTTGCGTCACAACCGTGCCGCTCCGCCTCACTGAAGCAAGATCGAAGTCGCCCTCGGAATTCTGCATGCGAGCTCATCAAGTGGTCAACGCGACGCTTCCGCATCAACACGTATCTTTGCCGCAGCTGATGCGCTGGCTGGATCTCTCGAAAGCGCCTTTCGAAGCCCTTTTCTCGTACCTCGGACAGTCGAACTCGATTTCAGATGGAAACATCTTCTCAGAGGGAGACACTCAAATGGAGCGCGACTATCCGCTAGCGCTCGAGGTCAGTGCTGTTGGGGATACCGTGAACGTGCATCTCGCCTTTGACGCTCGCTCCCTCCCTATCGACCAAGCAAAGCGGATGCTGTCGCAGTACGAAGGCATCCTTGTCACCTTCGTAGGGGCAAAGCAAGCTGCGTCCCTTGGCAAAGAGCAGCTTTCCATCCTCAACAAGGAATGCTATGTCCCCACCAGTCCAGAGGAGACGATCGTTGCACGCTTCAAGAAGCATGCGCAAAGCTCTCCAGATGCACCGGCAATCGTCTTCGCTTCTTCCATGCAGCATCCTCCACAGACGACATCGTACGCCAAGCTGGATTCACTCAGCAGTAACATCGCTCTGAACCTCGTGCAAAAGGAAGGTCCCTTTATTGGCGTTCATCTCAATAAGGAAGGACCCGAGCTCTATGCGACCATCCTGGCTATCTGGAAGGCCGGCAAAGCTTACCTGCCGCTCGATCCGTCTCTGCCAACAGAGCGCCTCTCGTACATGATTCAGTCCGTCGGAGATTGCCCTGTCGTAGCGAGTCGGTCAACGAAGGACAGCCTGGCGGGCTTCACATGTGAAGTGCTCGAGCTTGAAGGTCTCACCGTGCCGCCACGGAATGGACAGGAGCTTCCGTCGCCCAACCTCGATGCTGCTTGCTACCTGCTCTTCACGTCAGGATCGACAGGCAAGCCCAAGGCGGTACAGATCAATCAGCGCGCTCTTGCTGGAGCTCTGTACTCGTGGGAGCGGATCCTGCCCTTCACTCGAGAGTCTCGTTTCCTGCAGCTCGCGTCAATCGGGTTCGACGTCTGTCTAATCGAGGTGTGCATGCCGCTCTCGCTCGGGTTTTCTATCGGCACTGCACCCAAGCAGGAGCTGCTCGAGGACCTCACGCATTCCATCAAGCACTTGGGCATCACCATTGCCGATCTGCCCGCTGCGCTTGCGGGCACGGTGCATCCCGAAGATGTGCAGCTCGAGTGGCTGATGAGTGGAGGCGATGTGATCGACTCTCGCGTCGTCGATGAATGGAATCAAGCCAATCGACTCCTTATCAATGCTTGGGGACCGACCGAAGCTACGATCGGCAACACGCTTGGACAGGTCAAGACCGGAGCCACGAGGAACCTCATCGGACGCGTCTATCCATCGTCGTCGATGTTTGTGCTGGAGGAGAACTCCAATCGCATCTTGCCTTCCGGCGCTATCGGCGAGCTGGCTGTCGGCGGACCACAGCTGGCGGATTGCTATTATGGTCGCGAAGAGCTCACCGCCGAAAAGTTCATCTTGCTAGAGGATGGGACACGGGTCTACCGCACCGGAGACCTCGGACGCTTCTTGGCAGACGACACGGTCGAATGTCTCGGTCGCATCGGATCCGATCGTCAGGTCAAGGTCAACGGACAGCGCATGGAGCTCGATGAAGTCTCGTCGGTCATCTCGGCTCATGCCGGCGTTCATGATGCGGACGTTCAGTACCTCAAACATCCTTCGATGGGCTCCAAGCAGCTGGTCGCGTTTGTGAGTGCCTCCGACTCCAAGAGCACACAGGGCGAGGTGGGCGTTCGTGAAGATGACAATGCCATCGAGCTGTGCACACGTCTCGAACAAGAAGCCGCCAAGCGGCTAGCGGCGTACATGGTGCCTACGCACTGGATCGTAGTGGGTCAAGCTTTGCCACTCACACACAACAACAAGGTCGACCACAAGGCGCTGGCGACGTTCTACGAGCGGTTGGATGCATCGCTGCTCCGAACGCTCGGTGCAAAGAGAGAAGGCGCCGTCTCCAACCAAGCATGGTCAGAGCCGGAACAGAAGCTGCGCGAGCTGGTGTCCAGGTTCTGCGACGTGCCACAAGATCAGATCGCAAGGACCACCTCGTTCCACCGTCTCGGGATCGACTCGATCTCTGCCATCCGTCTCGTCAAGGAGCTGCGCGCAGACGGCTTCACCTTTACTGTCGCAGATGTCCTCAGCACCCCGAACATTGCTGCGCTTGCGGAGAAGCAGGGATCGTCTCCTACTTCTGAAAACGAACAGCAGAGCGATGCGCTCAAAGAATGGGTTAAGCAGATCAACGTCGTAGCAGACAAAGATGGATGGAAGTGGTCGGACAGGGACTCGATCGTGTCCATCTTGCCCTGCACACCTCTGCAGTCGGGCATGATTGCTCAATCGCTAGCGTCAGCTGGCAGTCTGTACTTCCACCACCATGCCTTCGAGCTGCGAGGTGTTTCGTCCAAACCCAAGGTCGTGGCCGCATGGCACAAGCTCGTCGAGCGTCTCGACATCCTCCGGACGACCTTCCATCCCGTCGATGGCGCACATCCCTGGGCGCAAGCGGTGCACTCGACAAGCGCGCCGCATGTTATCGAGCACTCTGGCAGCTTCCAAGGCCGAGCGTTGGATGCAATCGATGGACAGCCGTCTTTCGACGATGAGCAGGCATTCCGCACTACGTCTTGTGCTCTTCATCTCTGGTCCGAAGACGACAAGCTTGTCGTGCTCCTTAGCATCCATCACGCTCTGTACGACGGAAGTTCGCTTCCACAGCTGCTCGAAGACTTTGAAGCTCTCATCACAGACGATCAAGCACGTTTGCTCGCGCGTCTGCCCTTCCACAAGTTGGTGCCCTCGCTCTTGTCGCAGGAGGAGGACGTACAGCACTGGGTTGACACGGTGCGAGAGTTCCAGCCTAAGCCGCTCGCTAAGCGATCTGGTCAGAGCGGTGCAGCTGTGCTTCTCGAAAGGCAGCTTGCGCTCTCCTCGCAGGAACTCGAGTCAGGCTGCCGCGCCATCGGCGTCTCGCCGCAGGTGCTTGCAAACCTTGCCTTTGGAAAGATGTTGGCCGTCGAGACTCAAACGCGGGACGTTTGCTTTGGTCAGCTCTTTGGTTTGCTCGACCTGATGCCCGAAGCCGATACCGCCGTTGGACCAGCGTTCAACACTGTTGCCACTCGCATCCGCTTCGAGCAGCTCGACGAGCCTGTCAAAGGCTTTGCAGCAGCGCTCCAAGCCGCTAACGATGCTGGACGACCGCATCGACGTGCAGCGCTCCGCGACGTGCAAGCCAAGCACGGTCGTGGGCAGCTGTTCGATGCTCTGTTCGACTATCAGAGGGCATACGATGAGGACGAGAGCAAGCTCAAGCCTCTCGAATTGAACGATGACGGCACCGATCGAGCCCATTACACGCTCAACGTGGCCTTTGTGCAGGGACCGAGTCAGATGTCGATCGTCGTCAAGGCCGATCGCAACCGTTATGACCAGGAAGCGCTTGCGAGCCTCGTCGACCAACTCGAGGCTCTGCTGCGGCATCTTCTCCAGCAAGTCGAGCAGCCGATCTCGGCTTTGCCAGACGTGTTCGGCGAAGCCCACTTCCCAGACCACCTGCCCAGCGTTGACGCTAATAACGGCGCCCGCAGCTCAAATGGTGCAAGGCAGAATAGTGTTGGACGTCCTCTCAGCGAGGATGGACGCAAGCTCGCCACCATCATCAGCAAAGTTGCCGGCATTGAAGAGAAAAACTTGCACAGCGATACCCGATTGTCTCAGCTCGGCTTGGACTCAATCTCGGCGATTCGCATAGCCTCACAGGCTCGCAAGGCCGGCATCAACCTGCGTATGGGCGAGATTGTGGCTGGTGAGACCATCGACGGTATCCTCTCTGGACTGTCTCGAGCGGATGGCGCCAAAGCCAATGGACAAGCTAACGGCAACGGTCACGTCAATGGTGCTCCGAGCGTGTCTCCCGAGCTGGCCAAACAGGTGGCGCTTGGTCTCGGGGTCGAAGCTGACCAGATCGAGCGCGTACTGCCGATCCTGGCCGGACAGAAGCTGTGGCTGGCAACGTGGGCGCAGTCCAAGCGAGGAGATGGTGGCTTCAGTTTCGCCTATCGTCTCGACGGTGCCGATGCCGACAAGGTCAAAGCGGTCTGGCAGAAGCTAAGGCAGCTACAGCCCATCCTGCGCAGCGCTTTCTTGCTGGGACAGGATGGAAGCGCCGCTCAGGTCGTGCTCAAGGCTAGCTCTGTTTCGGCCGATGCTGGCTTTGCTGAGGTGCGAGTAGGAGTTCAAGAGGCGGAACGCGCAGCCAAGGAGGTCGTCGGCCGTCGTGCAGCGGAAGGGTGGTCAGATGTCACGAAGCCACCTGCTCAGTTGACTCTAGTCGGTGATATCGTCGTGTTCTCTCTTCACCACGTTCTCTACGACGCCTTTTCCATCGACTTTATGGTTCGCGACTTCGCCTCGCTGTACACCGGCGGCGATGTCGTCAGCTCTGACCAGTGGCCACAGACTGTAGAGCATATTGCCGCAGAACAGCAGGCCGTCAGAAGCGATGCACAGAAGTACTGGTCTCACGCGATCTCACCGGCAAGCAAGGGACTGTTGGCGGGAGAAAGCAGCAGTGTCGAGGGCGAAGCGTTCCACGCTCAGCACAACGCCATCGAGGTCCCTCCCGCAGTGGACATCAGGTTGCGCAAAGCAGGCCTGACACTGCCCGCTCTCGTCGTCGCTGCTTGGTCCACGCTCTTGTCCGAGCGAATGTCTGAGCGATCGCCGCTCTTTGGTCTGTACCAGCTGGGCCGATCGACATCCTTCGACTCGATCGAAAAGGTGCAAGGTCCTTTGCTCAACTGCTTGCCTATCCAGCTTCGCGGTGATTCGATGGTCGACAGGGCCCGAGCGGCAGTGCAGGAGCTCAAGACTCGCGGCAAGTTTGAACAGACCGATCTGGTCGATGCACACCGTTGGGCAGGTCTCAAGGAGGATGAGGCGAGCTACAATACGTTTGTCAACATCCTGATCGCTCAGCAGGAGGGTGGAATGGAAGAGGAGACGTTGTTGCAGCCGGTGGATCTGGGACATCCGCTCGACTACAGCAAGGAAGTCACGGCACAGGACGTACGTGGAAAGGAGGCGAAAGCAGTGGCAAGGCACGCGGCGATCTGGCAGCCCGACGTCAACCTTGATGTCGTCCTCAAGGACAGCGGGTTGGACGTCGCGATCAAAACGAAGACGAGTGTTGTGCGCGAGGCTGATCTGTCAAAACTCGTTGCGAGGTTCATCGGGTTGCTGCAGGTTGCGCTGGAGGAGGTGTAAGTGTAGCGGCGATGGGATGCTCTCTCAGACAGTAGGCAGACAGTAAGGTTGTGAATAAAGTGTACAGAATGTTCGTTGTTGATTGTGGCTCATTGTGTAGCGTGCTCGAATCAAACAAAGGAGCACGAGTGCCACTCTAGGACTGTGGGAGATTTTCGACAAGCACGAGTCTTCGCTACGTGAAGGTGTTCGATCGATGCTCTGTTCAGCAGCTTGAAAGCTGACTCGCACCAGACGGCGTGCAGTTTAGAAGAAGAAGTCGGCTGAGAAGAGTCAACTCATTTGCATGGCGATCTCACGATGACCGGATCTGTACAGTCTTCGAATCGGGCCAAGGAGGGCCGTGTCATGTGAAGTTTGCTCAGCTCTTGACGGTATGGCCAGAACAAAGGTGCAGTTGTTGCGTTGTTGATACGCATTTGGGGTGTTGGACCGGTTTCTGCCTCCTGTGTTGGCCTTCAGAAGGAGTTTGGCCGCCTTGGATGCGGAACACATCGAGTGATGTCTCATGTACTCAAATACGTTGCCGACATCAAGTGCCGGACTGGCACTTTGAAGAGGGATCACGATGGTTTCTTGCCATGTGAGTAATATACAGTACATCACGCCGACAAGGTCTCCAGACAGGCAGAACAGCCGCATGTACCACTGCATAGCCACAGAACGCCGGTTGCACCTTGAACAGCATCGGCCAGAGAGCTACATTGCCCGAGACTGGGACTTGGGAACGATTGTTGCTTTGATAACATGCTACCAACAAGTGCAAGCACAAGAATATCATCTTTAGGCAAGCCGAACCTCGATTATGGTGTTCCAGTAAGGTGTCAGACTGTGCACGGTTCATAGAGCAAAGGGAATTCCGAGGCCTCGTATTCGCAGCCAAATTCGACTCGGCACGCTGTTTCAGCTGTGCCTGAATTGGAAGCCGACGCTGCTTGTGTGCTGAACTCCGAGACTGACGTGTGGGCTTAAGCCTCTCGACGGTCTCGTCTATGTTCCCACCTACACTCAAGCTGACTTGCTTCATACGGCATTCGTCGACTTAGTCTCGTCGCATCGGTCACATATACGCGCTGTCTCCTACGACCACATCGACACAGGCCTCCGCGTTGGCACCGAACATCCATCCGCACGAGGGCGGGAACCATCTCGCACTTTCCATCCGCGTCCCATCTTGCCAGAAAGGGCGCCTACGCTTCGGACGCCAACTAGACAGTCTACATTCTTCAGAGGCTACCGGCAAGCGCTGAGACCGAAGCTGACGCACGCCGTGGTCTGCGGCACCCTCATTCATCATGTCCAGGTAAGCAGCAATCTCCGACGCTCACCTGCAAACATATTCGCGCACTTACACCCTCCTCTCCCTTGCTTGTCGCTCTCACGGCTCCAATCTGCCGTTTCTCTGACAGCTACGACAAGGTCGTCAAAGGCGCTACCAAGCCAAAGTCGGGGGGCATCAAGCCAAAGTACATCGACCCTATCATTGCTACCACCTTTGCCACGGATGGCTCCCTCCAGGATGTTTGCAGGGCGCTCGGCAACCGGCTGCGAGAGCCAAACGCCAACGTCGTGCTCAAGTCTCTTGTCATCCTACACACCATGATCAGGAACGGCGAGGTCGACAACGTGCTCAGCCACCTCTCCTCCGACAACGGCAACATTCGTCTGCGTAATGTTTCTTCAGGCGGCTGGTCAAGCCACTCGGCGCCTCAGACCCTTTCCGTATACGCACAGTATCTCGATGAGCGCGTTCGCGCCTACCGCGACCTCAAACACGATGTCATTCGCTCCTCGGACCGTTCCCGTGCCCATTCCAACGGAGCTAGCAACAGCAATCGCCTGCGCAAACTATCAGTCGACAAGGGTCTGCTGCGCGAGGTCTCTTCGACACAGAAAGTCGCAAGCGTTCTCATGCAGTGCTCCTTCTTCCTCGATGATCTCAACGACGATCTCATCATGGCTGCATTCCGCATGACCCTCAAAGACCTCCTCGCCATCTACACCGCCATCAATGAAGGTGTCATCAACATCCTCGAGCACTACTTCGAGATGGCTAAGTCCGACGCCGAGCGTGCGCTCGAGCTCTACCGACGCTTCTGCCGTCAAACCGAAAATGTGGTTGCCTTTCTCAACAGCGCCAAGAAGGCCTCTCACAGCCTCAACCTCGCCATCCCTTCGCTCAAGCATGCACCCGTCTCGCTTGCCGGTGCTCTCGAAGAGTACCTCAAAGACCCCAACTTCGAACAGAACCGCAAAGAGTACAAGGAGAACAAGCGCATCGCAGACGGCACTCCATCCGCATCCACCGCTCGACCCACGTCCACCATCTCTGCCGCCGTACCCAAGAGCACTTCCGACAAGAAGATCACCATCCAGGAACCCGATAAGCCTGAGCGCAAGGTGAAACCTCCCACTGCCAATCAGGATCTGCAGGACTTCTTCGCCAGCATCGACAACGACGGCGGTCAGAACATCTTTTCCAACGTACCAGCAGAGCAGAGCTTCTTCCTCCAGGCTCAGCCCACCGGTATGATGGGCATGAACGGCGGCGGAGGATTCGGCGGCATGGGCATGGGTATGGGTATGGGTGGCCTCCAGCCACAAATGACCGGTTACAATCCCTTCATGGCGCAGCAGCAGACTGGTATGCAGATGCCCATGCAGCAGCAGATGACCGGCTTTGGCGGCATGCAACCTCAGATGACGGGCTTCGTGCAGCCACAAGCTACCGGCTTCAACCCTTTCCGGCCGTCGGTCATGCCGCAGCCCACTGGGTTCGGTGGTCCATTCGGCGCATTTGATGGTCAGTCAAGTATGTTCAACCAGCAGCAGCCACAACAGCAGCAGCAGCAGCAGCAGCAGCAGCAGCAATCGGACCAGGCTTTCCAGAGCCTTCAACCTCAGCACACCGCCACTCCTTCGCAGCCCCAACCCCCATCGCAAACGGGCTCGAACAATGCCTTCGGCCAAGCAGCAAACCAACAGTCGTCGGCTCTGTCGTCGTTCAACTCTGCATTCCAGACCCAGAGCAACGGTCAAAATGGGCCATCCCAGTCCGCGAGCCCAGCCAAGCCGCTTCTGCCCCAAAAGACCGGCTCCCGCAATCCTTTCGCACCACCACCTGGCTCTACCCCTCCGCCAGCCTCGCCTCCCGCACCTCGCGGTCCTTCGCTGAATCAACTCGCTATGAGCGCGTTCGGTCAGCCCAACGGCGGTCACTATGGCCTCGGCGCCGGTGCGTGGGATGGCAGCGATCCCACTGGCAGGAACAACCAACAACAACAGCAGCAGCAAACCCAGAATGGATCGGGTCTGCTCGCACCTCAGAAGACAGGACTCATCGGCAGCATCGCTTCCGAATTCGCCTTCCAGAACCAGAACACATCGAACAATGCCTCTGCAGGATCAGCTCTCGGCGGCAACAGCACTGCAGGTGCGGTATCGACGCCGACGGGTCAACCTAGTGACTTGTCGTCGCAGATGGGCAGCATGTCGTTTGGAGGCAGTGCGTCTTCATCGGCGCCTCAGCAACAGCAGCAAGCGTTGCAGCCGCAAGCGACCGGATTTGGCGGGAGCGCGATCCGACCTTTCAAGCCAGAATCGTCGTTCGGCGCTAGTCTCGCCAGCAACCCTCAGTTTGGCAGTACCGCGATTAGCAGTCCAGGAAGCGGGATCGCACCTCAGATGACAGGCAACCCATTTGCGCGCATGGCGAGCCCTCAACCTCAACAGCAGCAGTCGCAGCCTTTGCAGCAATCTTTCACCGGTCTGGGAGCGTTCAACAGCGGCAACTTTGGTAGCTCGACGAGCGGGATTCCTGCGAGCAGTTCTGGTGGTGCGTTGAGTGCGTTCAATTCCGCATTCGGTGGTGCGACGAGTCAACAGCCTCAGCAGACTGGGACTGCTCAAACTGGTGGTGGCAGTGCGTTTGGTTCGACGAATGCGTTCGGCGGTCAACAGCAGCAGCAGCAGCAGACAAGACAGCTGCAGCCGCAAGCGACAGGGTTCGGAGGATCGGCGATCAAGCCCTTCCAGCCATCGTCGGATTTCGGCAAGAGTATCAGGGATAGTGAACAGCCGAATCTGCTGCAATTCTGAGCCGAGGCGGGACGTGAAGGACAAAGTTGCGGCTCACTTGATCGCACAGAGACACAGCATTTTCTGGAAACGCAGTCTGCTGCTCGTACGCTTTCCGAACACAAGCTTTTGTCACGGTTTGGTAGAGATATTCCATTGCAATGCGTGTTTGAAACGAATTCCACTTGTGAGAGCGAGTCTTGTGTCACGAGTCTTGCTCGCATTCGAGCGTTGAGACATGGCATCGTCCTACCTTGACTCGTCTTCATCGTCGTCGCTGATCTCGTGGACGCTGGGAGAAGCAGCATCACGCAGCCTGGACAACAATGTTTGAGCTACCTTCTTCTGCTCCGCCTCGTCCGATTCCGTATCGTCCTCTCCGGAGACACGATCTGCCAACTCCAACTTACGTTCTCCCAACGCATGGATGTCTTCATCGATGGTTCCGCGACTGAGCAATTTGACCACGGTGACAGGTTTGGTCTGACCCATACGATACGAACGGTCCGCGGCCTGCTTATCGTTGTGCGGGTTGAAATCTTGATCGAAGAGGATCACCCAGTTGGCGGCGATCAGGTTGATTCCTAATCCACCCGCTTTGGTCGAGAGCAGAAACACCGTGATGGAAGGATCGTTGGTGAATTGATCGACCAACACCTGTCGATCTTCCACCTGCGTTGATCCGGTGAAGCCGACGTACTTGACACCCATGTGCTCGAGACAGACGCAGAGGATGTCGAGCACCATGGTGAACTGGCTGAAGATGAGGATGCGATCGCCCTTGGCTTGGATCTCGGGGATGAGCCGTTGCAGTGCCTGCACCTTGCCGGACTTCATCCATTCGGCTGCGGGGAGGACGTGCTTGCGGGTGGCAGGGTAGGTTTGTGCGGAGAAGGAGAGCTGTGCGTCCGTGTTGATGCGAAGATCTTCCTTGACGTGTTCGAAGTTGTAGTCGGCGTAGTCGGGTTCCTTCATGAGGTCTCTTGCCATAGCGTCGATCTTGGCCTCATCGAACAGTCTTCGCGACAAGAGAGGATGGTTAGCCGCTTTGCGCAGCTCCATGAGCACGTGTCCACTCTCCTTGTTCGAGCTCGTCGCTGCCGCCTTCTTGCGTGTCGTGGCAACCTGAGCTTCAGCTTCCGCTGCAGCCACGCGTTTGGTCTTCGCTACAGCCTCGGCGTAGATCTTGCGCTGCACCGGTGTCATATCGCAGTACTCGACGCGCGTCGTCTTGGTGGTGAGGTCCGTCAGCACCTTATCCTTCAGCCGTCGAAGCACAAACGGATGCATCATCTTCTTGGCTCGGTCGACACGTTGCTTCGAGAGCTGATTCTGCTGTCCACCCGCTTTCACCTTGAAGATGGCTGCGAGCGCCTCCTCCGCGTCGGAAAAGTATTCGGGCATGATAAAGTTGAGCAGCGACACCAACTCTTGCAGGTTGTTCTGCAGCGGCGTGCCCGTGAGGAGCAGACGCCAGCGCGTTTTGAGCTTGAGCAGCTTCTCGTACTTTTGCGACTTGCGGTTCTTGAGCATGTGACCTTCGTCGAAGACGCACACTTCGAACCCACCTGTTCGACATCCCTGTTCGTCGCAGCCCGGCTTGCATTCGTTGCGACCGCAGCCACGACGTCCAAACTTGCGCAGGAAGCTGTGATCCTGCGGTGCTCCCGCTGCCATCTCGTAGGTGGTGAGGATGACCTCGAGGTCGGGATCCTCAGCGAGCTCCTCGCGAAGCTCGACGCGGTCCTTCTGGCTGCCGTAGTACTTGCGGACGTTGATGGAGGGTGCAAAGAAGCGAAACTCGCGATCCCAGTTCTCGAGCACCGAGCTGGGCGCGACGACGAGATGCGGACCGCGAATGCCCATGTCTTTGAGCTGAGCGAAGAAGGCGATGACCTGTGCGGTCTTGCCGAGACCCATCTCGTCGGCGAGGATGCAACTCGTCTTTTTGCGGTAGAGGAGGTGGAGCCAGTTGACGCCAACGAGCTGGTAGTCCTTGAGCTTGACGCCCTCTGCTAGCAGCTTGGGTTGCTCTTCGAGGTAGAATTTGTCGTTGGAGGAACCGCCTTTCTTGATAAACGAAAGGTTGAGCGTGCTGGATGGTGTTCCCTCACGCGAGCCTGCGACTGAAGCATTGACCGAGGAAGCGGCGAGGGCGGGCGAAGCGAGCCTGGAAGCCGTTTGACTGGCATCGGGCAACCACGAAGCCATGGCGTCGCTGAGCTCGCGACCGATCTTCTCGCATCTAGCCAGCACTTCGTCCACCTCGTAATAGCCGGCCATGAGATCTTTGCATTGATGGAAGAGCCTCGGAGTGACACCCTTGGCCGACTTGCTTCCGAGTTTCTCTTCGATGTCTTCGGCGTCGTCGAAGGGACGCAGTGCGATGATGGTCTCGGCCTGCTGGGCGTTGCAGTTCGTGGTGTCCATGAGCGCGCTGGCATCGGCCGTGTTGAACCACTTGACGGCGGCACGTTCCTCCTTCTCTTCGCGGTCCTGACCGTCTGAATCGTCGTCGCCCGAGCTGATCTCGACGGTCTCGCGTGGAGACTTCTTGACGGGGGCTGGCTGCGATGCGGTCGACTGCGAAGGCGCGCGCGACATGGAAGGCGTCGATGCTCTAGAGCTTGGATTGCTCGAGATGGACTGCTTGACACCGTTCTGTGCTGGTCGGTTCACGAGGGTGGCGGGGCTGGAACGCTGAATGCCGTTGCTGGCGGGCTTGAGGCTGACGGTCTTTGTGGTGACTACGCTCGGTCTGTTTGTGAGCAAGTGTACAGCTCTCGGGATGTCACCTCGAGTCTGGCGCAAAGCTGCGATGACGCGCTTGGGCTCGAGCAGAGGCCGTTCCTTGATGATCGTACGCGCCTTTTCTCTGAGCTCTTCGTCAGAGAGTGGTGCAGGGAGGCCGTTGCTTGTTGAGGGGGTGGTTGCAGGGCGAGACGGGGCCATCGACGTGGTGGAAGGTTGCCGCGGGGAAGGTGGAGGGATCTCTTGTACACTGTCATCCCCGTCATCCTGGTCATGCTTAGCTGGCCGGCTATTCGACAGCTGTTTGAGAGGTTTGCTGGCTGGCTCCTCGGACGGATCGCGTGACTGAGAGCGGGTTGCGCCGCCACGCACAAGGCGTCGCTTCTTTGGCTTGCGTTCCTCCCCGCCAGATGACTCTGGCTCGCTGAGATCGGAGCTCTTGTCGGATCCGCTTGTATGCCGCTTGTGATTGTTGGCACCGAATCTGAATTGATCGAGGCTGGAACCAAACGTGGAGCCGTTGCTCTTGCTCGAGCTGGCGTGGGAGTTGCCATTTGCGTGTTGCTTGGGCTGAGAGGCAAAGGTAGTGCGACTCATAGAAGAACCACTGCCGGAGCCCATGGCAGAACGAAAGGTGTGATCGGGCATAGTCGAGGGATAGGTCGTGCGAGCCGGCGAGTTGATCACGGGGCTAGAGTCGAGGCACAGTATGCGTGGTGGCGGAGCTCCTACCGAACGGTTCTTGGGAGGAGTGGCGGGCTCGATGGAATCGTCGCTGTGGTTCCCATTCAGCATGTGCGTCTTGCAAGCCGAGAGTGTCTGACGAGTGACTGCGCTGTGGCGATATAGCGACGCAGGACCAGGAACGCAACTTGGCGTGTTCAAGAGGTGGTCGGAGATGCGAACAGGATTCGACGGGTGGGCTGACGTGGGTCCTCGAAACGATACGATGCGGCTTGAGCTGAGCTCGGAAGGAGGCAAGGTGAAAGATACAAAGTGTCAGATAGCCTTCATCTTCGCAAAGTAACTTTTGTCAGACGTCAGTCGAGCGGATAAAGTTCTCTCTCGCACGCTCTCGCCCTCTGTCACGACGCGAGAGAGATTCCACAGCGGCAGAGTCGAGCAGAGAGGGTTTCGGTGAATTGTCCGACCACTCGTCCTCGCTCTTCTGATGCAACAACTCGACGCTGCCGAACTGTGAATTGCATCTGTCAGCGCCGACAAATTTCATTCCGTTCAGGTGAACGAGCAAAAACTCATTCCACAATAGCAGAGCAGTCTACGCGACCGCTGTGGTGGACCGCGTCGGCAATCATCCCGAACTTCTTGTTGCCGTGCGTTCAACCATGTCGTGGTGGCTTAACACGAAGAACAAATTCGACGGTAGTTTGCCTCATCACAGCGGCTCTTACGGAGCGCGTACTTCTAGACTCCAGCGAGGGCAGAAATCAGACAAGGATGAAGCGAGCTCGAAGTTGATGGTGACGAGGGTATACTGTGTGGGTGACATGAACACGTTGTAACTGCTGGACAAAGGAGAGAAACATGTGGCTAGAGCTCTACGTGCATGTTTGTGGCGGACGACGACGGGCTTGAGGACGCTTGTGCAGCTGTCGGTGATGGTCGAAAGTCTTCCTTGCTACTTCCCAAGTCGATCCACACCCCAAGCCCTCGATGTTTGCCGACTCCCGCGAAGAAGCGTTTCGGAATCTGCACTTGCGACTCTGACCAAGGTATAGAGAGCCGATAGAAGTCCGGCTCAGTTTTGGCAGTGTTCGTATGCGCTGCACTGTCAGCAGTGTCAGCATTGGTTGAAGGTCTTGAGAGCGGACTGAAGAAGCCTCTGCCTCCAGATAAGCCCAAATCGAGCCAGCCGTAGCTTGAGCGAGTTGTCGACATGTCGGATGTGGATGTGGATGCCGGCGTAGATGTGTTGGCCAACATGAGCGGGTCCACGTTCGAGCTTTGTCCATACCAGTTGGATGACGTTGCCAAGAGCCCCGTTAGAATCAGAGCGCAATACATGCATGGCTGCGAATGTAGCGCAAAGGAAAACAGAAACAGAACCAAAAACAGCGGCGATGTCTTGGGGAATGGCAACAGAAACAGCGGGATCCACCACCGCATGCAATACATTTTGATCTGAGACGAGACGCCGAGGTCTCGAGCTGTTTGCTGCTAGCTGATCTGACGGTCACAGCAGTATTCTGCGATGTATCGCTGGAATCGAGGATGGTGTTCTCAACGGAAGGAAGAAAGCATGTCAGGCAGTGCCATTTCCGCATAGCGCGTTTCAAATTTCGGAAATCGGGCTGAACCCTCGACGCTCAACGCGACTCGCCAGCTGAAGCAGAGATCAACACTTGGTCGCGCTCCTTCTTCCCCACACCACCATCAACCGCCATTCCCAAGAAGAGACCCCTCACACATCGAGCAACGGACATTCTGCGCGCGCGCTCAGTTGAATCGCAACATTCGCGACCACCATCGCCTCGGCTCGCGCGATATTCTCTTGATCTGCATGGCCCTCGTTCCGCACCTGACGCTGCCCTAGTGGTGCCCCACCGCTATCAAGTCATTCGCAATGCCTCTATCATATCCATCAGGCGCAAGAACACTGCACAGACTGTCCCCATTCCAGCGTCTCATCAAGATCGCACGACATACGCCCTCTTTATCCAGCGATGCCGACTCAGATACCACTTCCTGTTCGGGCTTCCGGGTCTCCGAGTACGAGGACGTCGCAGAGGAGCCTGTCTCACGCAGCTCCAGACACGAATCGCGAAATGTGGACGATACCAAGCTCAGGAAGCAATGGGAATCGGTCACATGCGAAGGTTGTGGTCGCACCATCGAAGAGCACGCTGCTCTGAGCGACGCGGACGACGAGGAAGCCACGCGCAGAGGCAAAGTCGCCGTGCGATTGGACGAGCTCTTGGAGGACAAGGGAAAGCTGCTCGACTTTGAGTACACGGACGCCGACATCGACTCGCTACGCAAGCAGATGAGGCCTGTAGGTGCCGACGGCCTCGTCGAGGCGTCCAGTCCCGTCTCGCAACTCAGCACAGTGCCGGACGCCACACCGAGTCCTCATCCATCAGCGCAGGCGCTACTCAACGGATCCGGTCCGCATTCGTCCACTCCGCTACTGCAAAGTCTCAACCGCAAACGCAAGCTCAGAGACAATTCGCGATCCCGGTCTCGGTCGCGCGACAGAGAAGCATCAGTGGCCACCTCGAGTCGGCTCTCGAGCCCAGAAATGACGGTCGTGCATTCCAACCCAGCCTCACGACACCAGTCCACCGAGCCGAGCGCAACCAATGGACGGCACGACCCCAAACGAAGAAAGTTCGCATCATCCGACCTAGCAAAGGAAAGCACCGTCGATGCTAGCATGTCGACGGATCTCAGCGACGAATCCGCAGATCTCACTGGTGCGGAAGCGGCCGAGGCAACAGGAGACGGCGCCAATGCAGAGGGTGGAGCAGCAGAGGCTGCAGCGGATGACGCTCAAGGTGCTGTCGCCTCGACCAGCTTGGCCGAATCAGGCGAGACGAAAGTCAAAGCGGAGGATGCTGTAGATTTGGAAGAGGAGATGCAGCCTGCGCCCAAAAGCGCCGCATCTGCCGTCGAAGAAGGTGTCGCGCCCAAGAAGGAGCGTCCAGCGGTGATCGAGGAGCGCACGGGCCTCATCCAGTTCAGAGTGGTGAGCAACGACGACGACCACGAGTCGATGATCTTGCTCACGGGACTCAAGAACATCTTTCAACGTCAGCTGCCCAAGATGCCTAGAGAATATATCTCGCGTCTCGTCTTCGACCGCAACCATCAGAGCGTAGCCATCGTCAAGCGCGGATTGCAGGTGGTGGGAGGCATCACGTATCGACCGTTCAAGCAGCGCACTTTCGCCGAGATTGTCTTCTGTGCCATCACCAGCACAGAGCAGGTGAAAGGATACGGCTCGCACCTCATGAACCACGTCAAGGATCACGTCAAGGCCTCATCGCCCGTCATGCACTTTCTCACGTATGCCGACAACTACGCCATTGGCTATTTCAAGAAGCAGGGTTTCACCAAGGAGATCACGCTGGATCGTTCCATTTGGGTCGGATACATCAAGGACTACGAGGGCGGCACGCTGATGCAATGCAGCATGGTGCCACGCGTCAAGTACCTGGAGGTGCAAGACATGCTCGCAGCGCAGAAGGAGGCGGTCCTTGCCAAGATTCGGAGCATCAGCCGGTCGCATGTGGTGCACAAAGGCCTGCAGGTGATGCACGACCGCGATCGATTGATCAAGCTCAAGGGACTGATCGAGAATCCGGACGGAACCGTAGCCAAGCCAGAACGCGCGGCGAAGCGAGATCAGCACCACGGCGAAGAGGATCCGACGGCCACGTTCTTGGTGGATCCGTCCGAGGTGCCGGGCTTGAAGGAGAGCGGCTGGACGCCCGAGATGGACGAGCTGAGTCGACGTCCCAAACGAGGGCCGCACTTTGCCGTCATGCGACACATTCTGGTGGAGCTCAACGGGCACGGAAGCGCGTGGCCGTTCGTCAATCCTGTCAACGGAGACGAGGTGACGGATTACTACGATGTGATCAAGAATCCGATGGATCTGTCGACGATGGAGGCCAAGCTGGAGAACAACCAGTACGCCAATGTGGACGAATTGGTTGCCGATGCTCAACTCATCTTTGACAATTGCCGATCGTACAATCCAGCCTCGTCGCCGTATGCCAAGAGCGCGACCAAGCTGGAAAAGTTCCTCAAGGAGACCCTGTTGCCCAAGGTGCAGAGCTCGCTGTGAGGCATTGAGTATCTCGCTGTAAGTGTAGCCATCGATCCGTCACCTACATCTGTATCAGTGCAATGGAGCTTTTGCGGCCGTAAACGGCCAGGATTTTCTCACCACGCTGTGCTTGAAGCGATGTCTGGTTGTTCTCAGTATTCCTCACTTCGCCGGAGGGCATTTCGTCTCCAGACATTGTTGCCCAGCTGTTTTCCGGATGACTTCAACTCATGAGATGCTTCCACTCGAGACACTGATGCCTCGGGTTCGAAAGCTCCTTCCTCTCGCGACGGATACCGCCTCTGCTCGAGACACGACTGTTTCGAGTTCGGAAGCTCCTTGCTCTCGAGACGGATTTCTGCTCGAAAAGTGTCCTATTACGGAACAAGGTTTGCGCCCATGCACGTTCGCAAGCTCCCAACTTGTTTCCCACGCTTTCTCTCGCCATCTCTCAACAGCACATCAGCCCAGAGTGACTGCATCAGCGGCGTGGGAAGACAGGCCACTGTGGTGCGAGCTCACCAAGAGCGTTTTCCGCGATGTCGGATGAGCGCGACAGGACTGTGATTCTGCATTTGTTGGTCGGGGAGCTGCAACCACAAGGTTCTCGCACAAACTGTTCTTTATTTACTGTTTTTCTTGTTGCAGCAAATGCATCGCTAAATGTGTCAGCACAAGATCACTTCGAAACCACTCGAGTCGAGACGTTCATGATTGTAGGAGACGCGAGAGAACTCACGAGACAACTGTGATTGTGCCAACGCTGCTTGGCCCATAGCCATCAAGCACCGGCAGCTATCTGTTTGTGGCTACAGGACGCGCATGAGGTCTCTCTCTTGAGGCGGATGTGACTGCGCGCTTCGGATCAGCCGAAAACGCTGAGCACAACCATGCTGAGTGATTGTGGCGCCGCTGCTAAGCCGATAGCCATCCAGTACCAGCAGATGTCCCTTCGCGGCTACAGGAGGGGCGTGATCTTCCTCTCGAGATGACTGTGATTGCGCAGCTTCGGATCAGCCGAACAAAATTGAGCACAAGCATGCTGTGGCTTTCAGGCGCTCGTCTCGAGGCTTTTCGCCCGCATCGGCCACACTGCTCGGGAACATATATACCTGGCCTTTCCCTTTTCGAAAGTAGCTCTGACCACAACTCTTTCCGCCCCCTGAATCGTCCTCGACAAGTACGAATACTTCTCATGCTCATCAATATGGCAAGCATTTCGAGTCAGGCCAGTGTGGCATTCGGAAAGGAGGCGCAACGAGCGTACACCCAGCAGCTCGCCGAACGAACTCTGCATATCGGTATGAAGCGCAACTCAGAAAGACACTCGGACTTCTTGCAAAGCCTCTCGCAGCAGGCAGGAGAGGTTCGAGACAAGAAGACCAGCAGACCGCTTTCTCCAGGCACGGTACAAACTCAGATGCAGATGCAGGGTAAGATCCGGTCATTCACGGAGGCCTTCATCGAGCAATTTCAGCTCGAACACGACGTCGATACTTTCCTTTCGAAGGACGGCTACCCGCTCGAGGTCGACAAGACGTATCTGTTGCTCCTCATGCGATTCATTGCTCGTCGCGATGATGCTACTGGAGGATTGGCGGTCAGGACGGTACAAACGCGCTGGTCAGTTGTGACGTTTCTGCTGGAAGAGTGGATCGAGAGGGCGCTCCCCCGCTACATGGCTCGTTCGTGCCAGTTGTACCTCGAAGGAGATTTGCGAGACGATGCAGGTCTCGTGACTGCGATCACCCACCAACCGGACATGCACTTCAAAGACCTCCTCGATCTGATCAAGTCTTGCTTCTCAGGACAGTTCCGGTTCAAGAGCCCGGACGATCGTCTTCAATTCATCGCATACCTCTGCCTGCTTGCCTACACAGGCGCAAGGCCCGGCGAGCTGGCGGTTTCGACCCACTACAAAGCGTCGAACCACGCATTAAAATTCGGCGATCTCGAGTTCTATCTCTTCCGAGATGCGGAATCGAGACAGCACATCGAGGTAGACGTTACGATCCGTCACCTCAAGGGATCTAGGGATCTCGAAGACGTCTAGTAGGTCAACAACGTCTTAGTAGTGGTGCGCTTCGGATGTCTGGGTACTGACTAGCTCGCCCTGTGTTTCTTGATTCAGTCGAATCATGACTGTGAAGCAAGACGCCACGATCCCGATGGTCATGGACGTAGCCAGCCTCGTGACAATGATGGCCCTGAAGGAACGAGTGTTCGAGGGAATCGCGACATCGGACGATCTCGAGAGGATTCGCCGGTCGTCATTCGACTCCGACGGCATGCTCAAGCTACTCGTCAAGCCAATCTTTAAGGACACCCCCGTCTTTCGCAGAATTCATTGGATGCAAAATCGGTGGGTTAAGGATTCACTTGTCGGTCAGCCGAAGTCAATTTTTGGCTATCAATTCCGCATCGTCAGCAGGCAGGCCGATATGAACGGCCTGAGGCTCAAGGACATCCGAAGAATGGCGTCAAACGCCTTGAATGATCCACGCATCATGGATGCCAACGCTCAAACGGCGGTCGGTCATCGTATCGGTAACGACACCTACAGGCGATACTACATTTCGAAGCACTCGACGGTCAATCTGCAAGGTCTCGTCTGCCACGGACGCACTGCTGAAACGCTGCAGCCCGTGTCACTCCGGAGATTTCCAAAGACTCCGTATCCCGAGTTGGATGATGACGAGGAAGCGCAGTTGCAATCGGACGAGCAGTTACGCGAGACGCGTCTCGAGCACGCCATGTTGACTCGAGAGCTCCGTCAGCAATTTGGCAGCGTAGCTCAGGCACGTAGCGTCTCGTCTGCTAGGAGGGACCACGAGACGGCAGCAAAGATTGCCAAATGGGACAAGCAGAATGTCGCTGTGCAGAGCCTCCTCAGGAGATTGCGGCATGAGGCCATGCTCGGGAAAGGACGCGAGAGTCAACTCGCTGCCCAACAAGATTTTCGAACAGCCGTGCTCCAATATCAGCAACAGGATCGAGAGCTTGCAGCTCTCGAGTCGATGATGGAGTCTCACCTCTCGATCCACGACTCCAACGCATCTTCAAGCAGCCATCGTCTCGCGTCGATCGAGCTCGACGACTGGCAGGGGATCGGTATCGACACTCAGGTTGCTCTGGCCATTGCGGTGCAGAGCTCTATCGAGGCTATCAGCAGCGACGTGAACGGTGACCACGCTCGAGACAACTTCGAAGAGCTCTTCGCCACAGATCGCGATGCAAGCGGCAGCACGAGAAAACCATCGCTATCTGCCGCTCAAATCTTGTTCGACCAGACTTCTGGTACGCAGAGCGACCCACGACGATCACGCTGCCCCGGCTGCAAGCAGGTGCCTCCTGGGGCCAACCTTCAGCTTCAGCGTAATCATATGACAGCGTGCATTCCTGCCTCGCTCAAGCTGCAGGCCAAGTCCGCCTTTGCTTCTCTCGTGCAGGGTGAGAGTTGCCCGTGGCCTAACTGCGATGCAAGCTTCGCTAATCTGCTAGAGGCAAACGAAGACATCCTTTCGCATAATAGGTCCGGCACAGTCAAGGACCCTGCTCGTCACCTCGAGTCACACATGCAGCTTCGCCGGGCTCAATGCCCGATAAAGCTACCTGATGGAGCTCCCTGCCCCTTCAACACGTCAGCAAAACTCGTTCCCGACCTTGTGACCGATGCAGAGGAAGCCGCCATGCGGGCCCACTTCGAAGCAGCGCATGGCTTGCCGCTTTTCAACGTCGATCACTGCAACGATCACGACACTTGGCTCGTCGGGACACTCGCGATCGAGAAGCACTTTGCGATGGACATCGACGCATT
The DNA here is from genome assembly GCA_003004685.1 of Pseudozyma sp. F8B2. Taxonomy (NCBI): domain Eukaryota; kingdom Fungi; phylum Basidiomycota; class Ustilaginomycetes; order Ustilaginales; family Ustilaginaceae; genus Pseudozyma; species Pseudozyma sp. F8B2. The sequence goes on along the minus strand of NXFQ01000019.1, from coordinate 223,350 downwards.
GCGCGAGCAAGGGGCCGACTCGGATCATCACTGCCAAATATGCCTGCAAGATGAGACGCTGCGGCCTTCGCAACGCGCAAAGAGGCACGTAGCACTAGCCGTTCACGTTGCGAACTGCCACGTCGTACGACTCACAAACGAAATGATCTCGTGCCCCTTGTGCAAAGAAGAGCTCGCAGCGTTTGATTGGGCCGATCACCTCATCATCGATCACAATCTGCCGCTTTGTGGCACCGACGATGATGGGGAGAAGATCCTATTCATTGATAACCCTTTCGCTCTCCGTTGCAGCGACGAAAAACACAGGCTCCTGTACCTATCGCTTCTTGGGATCGTCGATGACATCGAGTCGAAGGCTAAGAACAGATCAACACGACACAAGTTCAGAGGCGAGCAGACTTTGCAGCGAGTCGCAGAGGTCATCGGTCTGTCGATGGATGCAACACCAGCTGCACAGCTACAATATCTTGAGGCGAAGAGGAATCAGCTGAACGAAAGAAACAAAGACAACGCAAGGGGAAACCGTCAGGCTCTACGAGCTGAGCGAGCAGCTGCCGAGGAAGCGCGCAGCCCAGAAGAGAAGGAAGCAAAGAAGAAAGTGGAGCTTTTGGCGCGAGAGCAAAGAGCAGTGGAAGCTAGAAGCAGGCGTCGGGAGAAAGAAAGAGTGAAGACGGAGGCAGGCTATTACGTTGCACGATGGGACGAGATGCCTCTTGCAAAGAAGCAAGACAAATTGGAGAGCCAGAAGCGGAAGTGGGCGGAGAGGAGCGAAGAGCAGATCGAAAAAGACAGACAGAAAGCGAGAGCCCGAATGCAGCCGCCGACGGAGGATTCGAGAGAAAGGAACAGGCAGGCACAGGCACGATGCAGGGCGAACAGATCGAAGGCAAAAAAGGAGGCTGATTTGGCAAAGAGACGTGAGACAAGGGAGAACGATCGAGATGCCAAGGATGAGCGCAACCGGCTGTTGCGAGAGCAGCGCGCAAACAGAACGCCTCAGGAGATCGCTCGAGACGCCGCAAAGCAGCGAGAGTACAAGCGTGCAAAACTCGAGACAAGCGCCATGCAGATTAGCGACTGACGTCTCGCGCATTCATGACGAACATCATGTCCACTCGAGTTCCTATCCGAGACGGTGTCGAGCTCGAGACGGTATTCAGCTCGAGACAATATCCAACTCGAGACGGTAATCAACTCGAGGAGGTAATCAACCCGAGAAGGTACCCAACTCGAGACGGTAGTCAACTCGAGACGGTAGTCAACTCGAGACATCATCCAACTCGCAGCAAGCCTTGTCGCGAAAACCGTCCTTTCTGATCCACGTTCTTGTCTCTTGTGCTGTGATGTAGTCTTGCGTATCAAGCCCAAGATCATGATCGCGATTCGTTGATCACTCTCTGTGTGGGATCTCCCTCGATGGAGGCTCTGAATATCACGGTAAACCTTGACCCTAGACTGTGCATGGTAGACACCGCGACAAAGTATTGAGCTCCATTGAGAGGGAGTCCGGCCTTGTCCAAAGGCGAAGCAAAAGGCTCGAGAAAGCCCGTTCGTCTTTTGCTCGGTAAGGCGGATCGGGCACGCCGCAATTCGTGCTGAGAAGCGTTTCGAGACAGCACACGATTCGTGAAGCACAGCAATCGAGACTCTCAGCTCTTTGCTCAGCTGAATATCGCTGCAACTCGAGACGTACACAGACACAAATGCACATTGACCGGCCGACAGACGATTGACAGGATGAATTGACGACGAGGTTACTTGTTTGCGGCACGCAGAAGCTTCAAGGCTTCACCTGTGTCTTTCGCGAGGAACATGGTACACGCGCTCGACACGGACAAGAACGCCTTACCTCCATTGTATCCATGCCTACGCTCGCAGTTGAAGAGCGCTATGACCATCATATGCTGGACTTTCTCCATGTATTGTCCAACTTTGGGTGGAGGGTCTTGATTCGGGAAGATGCAGACCTCGATGATATCGTTATCGTCCATGGCATTGTGATCGTTGTGATGAGCAAGCTCGATCTTCCAGTGAGCCGATTTGCGACCTGGCTCGAGACCGCCGTTCCTCACGACGCAGCCGACAACATTGTACCAGCGTGGATACTTATGATTGCCGTCCGTCAAAAGAGTCTTGATGGACACTGTGTAGGCCTCAGACGCCATCCTCTTGCTGGCTTCGGAAGGGTCCCTCGTGAAGAGCTGCATCCATTGCTTCGGATCAAACTTGACGAGATTGGTCGGAAAGCCGCTTGACGGCTTGCGTGCCGGTATCACGACTACGGCGCGAGCCTGGCTGTCACGAGTCATTGCGACATCATCCAGCACCACCGGCTTACCCTCGTTGCTAGTGCTCGCATTGGTTTCGACTTCGGTGCTCGAGCGGTCAGGCTCACGCCTACCGGCATCTCTGCGAGAGTCCTTGGGCCCGGTCGCCTTCTTCTTTCCCTTCCGGCGCTGGTTATCGCGGGGAGCCTTAGGATTGAGATGTTTGGGAGTCCTCGCGAGAGCTGGAGTGATTCGACTGCGTTTACGATGTCCCGAGTCGTTCGATTTCTGTGAGGGTGCATCTTGAGGTTGAACAGCGGTCCTAGTGACGATGGCGCCAACTCCACGTTCGTTGTTAGCTGCGATGGCTGCCGTGCTCGACGAGTCTTGATTCGATCCCGTGTCAGGCCGGTGCGACTCGGCACGACTATTGTCTCGAATACCAGCGTTTGTGCTCGAGCTGCCAAGATCCGGGGCCAGTTGAGCAGGGAGCTCTCGTGTCTCGGCGGTGATGTTGTTTTGACGGCCGACGTTCGTGTTCGAGGGGCCAGGCTTGGGAGCCAATTGAGCAGGAGGCTCTTGCGCGTCGACGCGATTGTGCTCTTGACGGTCAACACTAGAATGGCATTCGTCGGCAGCTTGGGCATCTTGACGGTCTCCAAGCGGCTGAGGTACAACGACGGGGGCAGGGCCCGGGATATTGTGCGGTTCGACACGGGTCAAGCCTCCAAAGCCTCGCATGAGTTGCAAGTCCGAATCCACCGTGGCAAAGTCTGCATCGTCGATCGACAGGATGACAGGGAACGTTATAAAGTCCATCGAGTCGGGCTCAAAGTAAACGCGACTCGTCTGATTGTCGTTGAGACGACACACAGCACCGGCGCATCTCTTGGAGAGCTGCGTGCTGACGATGTAGAAGTCGCGGATACGTATGGTGTAGAATGTGGAGTACGTCTTGACGGTCGACATCTTGCCGCGATACGAGACAGTTCTCGTGGTTTGTTGGTGGTGGTGAGGACGAGAGATGATACGAGCAGGTGCGGAAAGACAAAAGAGACTGCCTCGCACAAGTCCGCGCGCTAGCAGACTGCACTGCCACTCGCTCTGCTGAAGGCTCATGACTCGACTCTGGATAGCGACTTCTGCTCAGCAGTCTCGGTTCAGTGACAAGGAGGCTGAAGCGATCTTTGCTCAGCCGTTGCGCAGCATTTCTTCAACGTGCAATCTTTCCACAGGCGGACAAGCAAACTCTGCCCTCGATTCAGTGGCACGAAGAACAGAAAAGTTCTGCGCTCAGCATGTGCGCAGCATCCCCTTGTGGTGCGATCTTGCCACAGACGACTTTTCTGCAAGCGGACAGACCCGACCCACTCTCTTCCGCTTTGGAAACGCTGCGCGGGAAAAAGAAGGGAAAGAGTGGGCGTTTCCCCAGTATTCTTTCTTTCCCACCGTTCTTCGCCTATCTCACGGATGCTGAGCCGGTCTCGCTCGAGCATACGCTCAGTAGTTGATATCGAGAGCTGTCACCTGCGCAAGCATCTATCAATGCCCTCATCAACGTCAATCACACCACTTTGTGACTCGGACAGAGTTTGATGTGGCTAAGAATTACTTTTACAACGCGTCACGACACGGAGCGGAACTTGACGTCCCACCAGGCATTTCATAGATTTTCGTGCAGACCTTGTGGAAGTACGAACGCAGCGTGGGAGAAAATCTGACTTCATTCCAGAGCTTGTGATGCGGAAGAGTACAAAGGATGGCGACCAAATGGTCACCGGTTCGGAGAGGAAGGAAGGCGACCATTTCGCCGTGAGTGTCTGCGCTTCCAAAATCACGCGGGCACCACAAGAGAATGCAAGGCTCTTCAACACAGCAAGGAGTGAGCCGCATCTTCGCTGGAACGCACAGCTGTGATCTGCGTGTGGTACGCCCATGGACAAGATCGAAGCGCTTCACTCGTTCGATGCTCGATCTGTTCCAGAGCCAGGATCCGCACTGTGATTCGAGACACTATCTCTCTCGAATCCGCGCAGCCGCATTGTGATTCGAGACACCACCACTCTCGAATCGGCACACCCGCATTGTGGTTCGAGACACCTTTCTCGAATCGACACACCTACACCACGTATCAGTACACCATCTCTCGGGGACACGACGCACCCGCAGCACGATTCCCGCTTTTGAGACAACGCAAACCGCAGCACGACACAAGACCTCCTTTCTTCCAGATCGGCAGAACCGCATCATCTCGAAACAGTCGACACATCCGCATCGATTCTCAGTGAGTTTTCCCGCTTGACGAAGACCTTTCCGTCCAGCCTGTTCCTCTTCCCCTTCGAATTGATATCTGACATGGTCCAGCTTTTCTCCGGCACTGAACAGCCGTCGCAATGAGCTCTCGAGACGATTCGCAACCTGTAACAATCCCCTTGCTGAATGCACCACGTGATGTGCCTCCTGTGCTCGACACGTCCCCGGACGGCACAAGCGACGAAGCAACGGAGTCTGACGGCTCCACCTCAGAGGGCCACGACGAAGAAGAACGAGCCATTTGTAGCCTCGCCGATCTGCAGAGTCAGGTAGCAAACCTGATACAGGCGGGCGAGGCGAACAAGGCCGTACAGGTGCTGCGCACCACCAGTATCGAGCGCATCTATAGCGTGACCTTCATACAGAAGGCGCGAATTCTGGTGGTGGCGCGTCACTGGGTCGAGTGCACGCCGTGTCGTGACCACAAGTGTGCGAGCCGGGACTGCAAGAAGTTGCAGCACGACTGCGATGGCCCCGACCCGCTCACCTCGAACATGTGTAAGTGTCGCGGCTGCTCGGCATCTAACAAGAGAAAGGGCGAGTGCGATTCCGGCACCGCCTGGTTCTCGCTGTCGGACATCTCCAAGTACGCCGACGCCATCTTCAAACTCAAGCTCTCGGTCGAGGAGGCCGACCTCAAAGTATACGGACACTATCGAGGTCTGTTGGGAGGTCCTCTCGACCGCGTGCGAACGTACCCACCTCGCATTGTTCGCGAGCTCCAGAGGAAGTGGGACAAGGGGAAGGCTCCTGTCCGTCCGTCTCACGAGGTGGACGGTTTCTCGTGCATCGACTTGTTCGGCGCACCCCTGTGGATCCCTGCGCGGGCTGATCGCAGTGCAGAAGATGCCGAGCGCTTCGAAGAGTTCGAAGAGATAACCGACTATCTCATCATGGCTTGGCACGATCGAGGGCCGAACCCAACCCTCGAGCTGTACGAAGACATTCTCCAAACGGCGGGTGCCTGGATGGTCGAAGCTGTTCGACGCAAGCGCCAGGTAAGCAAACACTGTTCGATTCGATTTGATTCACATGACTTAAATGCGGCTGACGCAATCTCTTTCACAGTGGTCCGAAGTGCACATGGGCCAGAACAGGGCCGACTCGGACAACGTTCGTCGACGAGCACAACCAGAGCAGGGGGACGAAAGCGAAAACGAAGCCGAACATGAAGATGCTGAGTCGAACGGAGATATGGAGCTGGACACGGACGAAGAGGCAGAGCACACGGACGACGAGGCTGAGCACACGGACGACGAGTCAGAGCACACGGACGACGAGTCAGAGGAAGATGAGCGCGACTCGAGTGACGAGATGTACGATGCCTAAGACGCCGCCGACAGAGATGATCACACGTAACAGACATCGCCGCAGCCCTCCGTGTCTTTGTGCACTGGACCGATATAAATGTTCGCCACTCGAGCTGTTCATGATACGAAATGCCATTCGATGTGTTCTCCGACTCCTCTTGCTCGTGCCACCGCTTGTCAGTTGAGCGAGAGGCTGATCCTTTTCAGTCCAAACGTGCACAGGCGTGTTTTCGCATCAGCACACGAGACACCACCTGCCCTGAAATCGGGTGGGAAGACCACGTTGCCGCATTTGCATCCCACGACAATGACACAAGTTCGCAACCTCGTTCGACGCGCCTGGATCGGCGTTCTTCTCTCACGAAAGATGATAAACACGTAATTGATTGGGTGCCTGCGCACATGTGTGTTATCTACGAAGCAGACGACACCAAAAATCGGACTGCTACTTGCGCTGACCGTAAGCTTTCGTTGCATATTCTCCTCCCTCCACAATGATGTTCGCAGGTGTTTGAGGCTTGCCGTTGAAGTAATTGTCGAGGATCTCCTTTACACCGTTAGCGTATCGGACCTGGGCGTCAATCGAAGTACCAGATATGTGAGGAGTCATCGCGTTGCCGCCGACGCCGTGCTGATAGGGGATACCCCCGGAGTGGCTCGATGCCATGGTGTAGAAGGGATGGTCTTTAGGAGGCGGCTGCTGGTCGGTGACGTCGCCACCGTAGCCACGAAGGTGGCCGCTGGCGAGAGCTGCCTTGACATCCTTGGCGTTGACGATAGCACCGCGGGCAGTGTTGACGATCCAGGCACCTTTCTTCATCCAGCTGATCTTCTCGGCGTCGATGAGACCCTTGGTACCTTCGTATAGGGGGCAGTTGATGGTGAGCACGTCAAGTTCGGAGAGGAACTCCTTGAGGTCCTCGACGCGGACGGCGCCGGTCTCCTTCTCGAGGAAATCGTTGCGCTGGTAGTCGTAGTAGGTGAGCTTGGCGCAGTCGAAAGGCTTCAATCGCTGCAGGACACGAGTTCCGATACGGCCAGAGCCGAGGGTACCGACGACCTTGCCCTCCAAGTCGTACGACTCACGGGCGACCTCGGCGACGTTCCAGTCACCCTCGAGGTACTGACGGTTGGCGGGGACAAAGTTGCGGACGAGGACGAGGATGGTCATGACGACGTGCTCAGCGACCGAGACGACGTTGGAGCCGGTGACCTCGTAGACAGAGATGTTCTTCTTGTTAGCGACATCGAGGTCGACGTGGTCGGAGCCGACACCGGCGGTGATACAGCACTTGAGGTTCTTGGCCGACTCGAGCACCTCGGCGGTGAGGTAGGCGGGGTGGAAGGGCGTGGTGATGACGATCTCGGCGTCCTTGACGTGCTTGCGGAATTCCGAGTCGGGCGAGTCCTTGTCGGCAGTGACGATGAACTCGTGGCCCTGCTGCTTGAGCCAGTCAGCGATGCCGAGCTTGTTCTCGACAGTGCCGAGCAGACGAGGCTGCGCGTCACCGTACTTGCCGGCGGTGTAGAGGACTGCGACGATCTGAGGGGATCAGAGGGGAGCGCGTGTGTCAGTGTGAGCGCGAAGAGCAAGACAGAAGGGCAGCTTTGATGTGACATAGCTGCGAACTCACCTTGACCATGTTGGGCTTTGTGGTAGAGAAGAAACGGGGGCTGGTTGATGCGAAACGGGGGATGGTTGAGCGGAGGAGGGAAGCTCGGGCAAACATGGCGTTCTAATATAAGTGAACGGCGGCTGAGATTGGGTAGCGAGAGAAGACAAGGAAGGCATCGGAAATGAGCGTCAGTAAATGTGCACGAGCCAAAGAAGCCAACGATGCCAGCTCGGCCACAAGCAAGATCTGCAAGGCTTGACACAGCTTCCGTGGCAAAGAGCCACGGCGGTATGTCGCGCATGGCGACCATGCTCAGTCATGGCCTGTGCATTGCCCGAAACTCAAAATATCGGAGAGGCCGAAACAAGAAGTGTGACGGGGTCTGAGGGACTGAAGCGACCTTCAACGTCAAGCGAGCGCCAGTCATCCCACATCTCTCGATTGCGGGGAAGCCGACAGCAAGGCAAATTGCAGAGACTGACAGCTGCAGCTGCAGGTGACTGTATCGTGTAGCCCAAACAGCGGCGCCAGGCGGGAAAAAATCGCAGCAAGCGAGGTGGAGGAGAAACCGAAGGAAAATTGCCCGGTGCACGGAGACTGGTCGAGGCGAGATACCAGTCTACATCGTAATTTCGGACGGGGCGTCCGATGCCCGAAACCAATGTGTGCGTGACATCTTCTCTTGTCAAGAGCGGAGAAGCCTGGAATGATAGATTCCGCGATTCAACGAAGCTCGGGTTCGCCGAGATGGATTCTCGAGAGACATGTAGACGCATCGTCGGGAATGCCGCTAGGTCCAAAGGCCAGAGAGTGCAATGAAGAGCAGAAAAGCGGGGAAATGACAGAGTCACGGTAGCCAAGCTAATCTGGCTCTGTACCACCTCTCTTGTCTCTACCGCCAGGTCACCGACCCCACGGCCGAAGCATTCACCGTCGACATGTCAATTTCTAGAACCGAAACTGTTGAGATGAGGGGCATCGATGAGACGCGAGCAACAGCAGCTGTATCTCTCTCGTGGCACAGGCGGGTCGGGCTTTGCCACGAAGACGCTCGCGCGGATCCAGCCCTCGGACACGCTGACGCTCGACGTTTTCTGTTGGCGACGAAGGAGAGTACCGCAAGAAGCATACTTCCACACCGCTGTTCGGGCCACTTCGGGCGAATGCCCGCGTGCATGTTTGAAGACTGTACCGTAGTCGCTGCCGCCCGTCCTACTCCGTGTTATCCCTGGCCTGCATCGTTTGCGGACAAATCAAGCTTCGAGGTGAACAGCAGCTCGGTCACTCACCTTTGAAAAGAAGCGTTGGAAATGCGTCAGCTGCTAGAGGGTCCTCGGAGGCTGGGATGAAGACAGCGAGACGATACGGGGAGGATGGAGTTAAAAGATTGGGCTATCTTGGTATTGCAATCCCCTTCATATATACCGAAATCTATCTGGCTAGAAGTCTCATGAACACTTGGTAGCTTGGGCCATCCTTCACGAGCAACGTCAGGCTCTCCGGAGCGTAAGGGGGAAACAGCGAGAGCGATTGTCCGAATGTGGTACAACGATCGCCGCGCGAGTTGACTTCCTCTACGATCGGCATAGCTGCGCTTGCCGACGGCTCGCAGGAAAAGTATGTACTGTGTCTACCACGCTGTGTCGTCAATGGCTTGGCAGTTTCTTAATTGCGCACGGTCACGCACATTTGGTCGACCTGCAGGCATGACTACGCTGATTGCGACTTCCCGACTCGCCAATTCGAAGCATGTCCTTCGAATCGCTTTGCCGGAAGACAGTCATCATCGCATGTCATTGATAAGGCTCAGTCACACAGCAACGAGGCTCGACAAACAGTCAGCAGGCAGGTGGACGCCAGACTCCATACGCCTTTTATCGCCGACCATCTGCAGGGACCAAGTCAAAAATTGCTGCTCTTTTTTTTGTGTACAGAATGTTAGGCTCATTTTAACTCATCGCCGATCAAATCAACAGCGACCGACTATTGGGGAACAGATCGGCGTCATTGCCTCATCGTGCATTGCAGCTCCACGAACCAAATTTAGCGGGCCGACAAGATGCGGGGTCCAAGTTCGCTGCGCACAGCCTCGATGGCGGCTCAATGTGAAAGCACGCTCACGCGAGCTTCGCTTTGCCATGTGAGGTAGTTCTCGAAGCTTTCGATTGTTTGCGACTCTCCTTCATCTAATGGCAACAAGAGGCTCCTTCCCGATCACAATTAATATCAACTCCACCATGACGACGACGACCAGCAAGCCAGTTCCATCCGTCATTCGACCAGGCAAGACACCAGAAGGTCCACCTGGCTGGGAAGAACGCAGAGTCGAAAAGCAGGTGCAGGCAGAACAAGCACAGGAGAAGCGCAATCATCGTCGCGAGAACTCGACCGGCATGGCAGGTATCAAGGAGAAGGTTCACAAGATCGGCGAAAAGATGCATCTCGTAGAGCCAAAGGATCCCAGTCAGAGGAGTGCTGCGCAGCTACAGGTAAGTTGGGTCAGCTTGAACGAGCCATGCTGTAACGAAACACTGACATTGAAACTTGCGTTCTCTTGCCATTTCGCTCAACAGGACGCTTCGACGATGCCGGAACAAGCGCCAATCGAGCAGTAGTCAGACAATTTCCGCTCAATTCGATGATGACAATGGACAGTCTTTCGGTCTGTATTTGTACCCACCCCCGTTAATCGCAGATCTGTCAAACACAGTATCGCAGACATCGAGAATGCTCTTCCAGGCGGCAATGTTGTGTGCATCGGGATAAGACATTACAACTGATATGCATATGGGGGATGTGCTTCACTGCCGGAAAATGGCGTCGGATGTGACAGCTACATCGCGGATTTGCTCGACGTCATGCACTCTCAGGATATCAGCACCAGCGGCGATGGCAGCCGTGCAAGCCGCAGCGGTAGCGTACACGCGTTCCTTGGGGTCCTGCTTGCCTGTAAGGTGGCCCAGGAACTTTTTACGCGATACGCCAATCAAAGTTGGGAACGAGACCAGCGAGCAGCACGGTCGGGTGATCGAATCCGGGCCGGCTTGGGCGGCAGAAGGTGTGAGCGACGCTGATTCGAACACGGACCGATCCAGAGCTGGAGTCGCTGTACCCGAATAGGCGACGCCTCTGCCCTTGGTCGACTTGGTCACCGATTCCGCTAGCGTGAGCCTCGACAGATCGCGCAAAAGCGCGAGGTTGCCGGCGCTATCTTTGGCAAAGCCGATGCCGGGATCGAGGACAATGTTCCAACGTCGAACGCCTGCTCTGAGCGCACGATCGAGACGCACTTCGAGTTCGGCACGTACACCTGCGACGACGTCTCCGCCTTCGTACGTGGCGAGCCCGTTCATCGTCTTGCTGTCTCCGCGCATATGCATCAGGATGTAGGGACACTTCCACTTCTTTGCCACTTCGAGGATTGCTGGGTCCCGCTCGCCTCCCGAAACGTCGTTGATCGCGTCGGCGCCTGCCGAGAGCGCCGCTTCTGCTACCGATGCGCGGAAAGTGTCGACCGATACAGGTGTGCTGATTCCTGCTTCTCGGATGGCGTTGATGACCGACACCACACGCCTCGCTTCCTCAGTTGCGTCTACTTCTGCCGCATTAGGAGCTGTGCTCATTCCTCCAACATCGATCATGTCGGCGCCCTGCTCTGCCATTGCCTTGGCCGATCGCGCTGCGTCAACAGCCACGAGGTTGTCGCCGCCATCCGAGAACGAATCCGGAGTAGCGTTGATGATGCCCATGATGAAGGTCTTGGAACCCCAGGTCCACATCTTTGTGTCTACGCTAGAGTTGCCGATTCGTGTGCTGGGCGACGGAATGGGCAACACCTTTCGGATGCCGCTGGGCTCGTAGTCGGGAGACTTCTGAAGCATGATGAGAAGCTGCGACATGGTACGGGAGTAGGTCGGATGTTCAAAGTCCGGCAGGATGTCTTTGAGCGGCTCGAGTACGAATTCTCGTTCCTTGATGCCCGGATGAGGGACGACGAGCCGTGGTGCATCGTCGATCTCGAGCTTGTCGTAGATCAGAATGTCGAGGTCAACGGAACGCGGCCCCTTGTCTGGCACGCCTGTCTTGTCTCGACCGAGTCGGACTTCGATGGATTGTGTGAGAGCGAGCAGGTCGTGCGGACTAAGCTTGGTCGCTATGCGGCAGGCGGCGTTGAGGAACTTGGGCTGATCCACGACGTACATGGGTGCGGTCTCGTAGAGGAAACTTGTGTCGACAAGAAGGCAGTCCTTGGCTTCGCTGAGGGCCTGCACAGCAGCCTCGATGTTGGCCGCCCGGTCGCCGACGTTGGAGCCGAGGGCGATGGCCGCGACATGCCAGCCTTGCTCGAGGGCAGCGTTTGTCGTGCTAGGTGACGGATGCGAGGCTGACGACGCGTTGGGTGACGAGACAGCGAGGGTGGAAGCAGCGGCAACGACGGATGACGAGGTGGCAGCGCGGAGCTGCTGGCCTTCTCGAACAGCTTCCTGCTCGAAGAATTCGCGCGTGCGCTCCACCTCGACACCGGCGCTGCTGGCAAACATGATGGCACTCGGCTTGTCGACGCTCACGCGGACCTTTTCGACCTTGTTTTGAACGACGGCGACCCTTGCTATCGATGTTGCGAGACTCTCGACGGTCTTGTAGGAGCTCGCTGCCACATACTCGGAGATGCTGCGTACGATCGTGCGGTAGTTGTGCTGTTTGTTAACCACATCGACGAACCCAGTCTTGGCCCGAGAGAGTCCCGAGTAGACGACCAAGTTGAGCTTGACGTTCTGTTTGTCCTCTCGTTCCCACGGGTTGACACCGACGATGGTGTTGATGATGAGGTCTCGCACGATGACTTTGTCGTCCAGAGCGTGTTTAGAGGAAGGCGAAAGTCTGAGCTCGTCTATTCGCTGGACCGGGTCGATTCCGGCCGGGATGGGGTGGGCATCACCGAGCATGTAGTCGGCAGAGGTGCGGACGATCTGGACACCGGCTGAAGCGGCATGAAGGAGGGAGCGAGGCTTTTCGACGTTGAGAGTGACTTTGGGAGCGTGGAGCACAAAGAGGCACACCTTTGCAAGCCCTTCTGCGAGCGCCTCGAGGCTGCGATAACGATGGTTTGCGCAATGCGCTTCGAGCTGCTTAACCAGAACGCCGTAGTGGATGCTGTACGGCAAGTGATCCGACTGGCCCGCTTTGGAGACATCAGTGTGAACGCGGGCATCGATAGTGACTGGCTGAGCTTGGACGCGCTCCCAATTGTCGACGCCTACGATCATGCGTACCTCGAGCCTTTTGACAGCGATAATGTCCGGGAGGTCCATGGGCGCTTGAGAAGAGCTCATCGTGGCAACGTTGCGCTTGTTCGGTTGCGTCCGAAGTGCGTCCAGGTGGGTCTACTGGCAATGCCGACAGGAAGGCCGCCTGTGGTTCGGATCTGCCGACGGAGAACAGGATACGAAGGATGGGGGTTGCGCCTAATCGGATTTGCATACCATCTTTGCTGTGTATACGAGCTGTCCTTTCTGCACTTTAGCCTGCGTCTTCCGATGATGTTGGATAAGTTCAATCGTTACTCGGTTCTTCTGAAAGACAGCTTTGTTTCGGCTTCTTCCGTGACCGTGCACAGCTGGCCGAGGTGACTCCAGCGCTTTCATGCTTGGGATTTTTGATTTTTTTTTGTGGCCCTCTTTTCTACGCTGAGTTTTTTTGAGTGTCTTGTTTTCTGTCCGTTTCGTCCTGAAGTGGCCTTATGAACTGAGCCTGCGTGAGGGTGAGTGTCGGAAATCAAGGGTCTGGGCTAGTTTGCGAGAAAACGTCACAACAGCTGGGCTCTTATTCTTTTTTGGTGAGGGATTTTGCGGCGACTGAGCACTTTGCACCTGCATGCTTGCTCGTGGCATGACAGTGCTTCAAGCGTACGCACCCTTCACGTTCTCTTCGCTGTGACGGCATCAAGGATCATCCTGACTATCCTTACGCCGCTGTCAGGCTCTGTCGCGGTTACACGCAGACACCTCTGGGAGCAAATCGCCTAGGCAACTACGCTTCAGATCGCGTCGAAACGCTCAGCTGCGACCCCACCGCATTCATCCGCAGCTCGTGCTCGCCTCAGCAGCTCTTTTCTTCAAAGAGGCTTCCTCTGGACGATATGAAGAAGGTTGCTCGTCGGTCGCTCCTTTCGCTAGTCGTCGAGCTTTTGCCTCGCTGATGCTGTCGTAGCATTAACGCTAGTCTACTCTCCACAAAGGCGCCCGCTGCCGCCGCCTCAACGCCGTGGCCAGCCTTGCAGCCATGCCGTTCCAGCACTCCCATGGCACTGCTGCCTCGACGCAGCTTCTGTCGGCCTCGACCAGCGAGCTCAGCAAGTCCGGCTTTTCTGCGTTTCCGACTGCCATCGCGAGCAAGTCGGCGCTGGCCGACCCGTCTTCCAAGTCGCACTCCGACCAGCGAGCTTCATCCACAGCCCCTGCTCGCAAACAGCACCACGTATCGTTCAAGGAAGATTCTGAGCCATCCGCAAAGAACGCGAAGCAGAGCGGCCGCAATCAACGCGTTGCTCATTCGAGCTCTCATCCAGACACAGGCGACCTAAGGGACAGAGCATCCGAGCATGGCAGCTCTCGCCATTCTGCTTCGCGAGCTTCCTCTCGTCAAAGCCGTCGCGACGCAAGCGAACCCGAATCGTCCAAATCCGTGGCAAGCGAGGGTGCACCGAGCACCTCTTCTCGTCAGCGAAGGTCTCGCCACCGCTCCGACAAACGCCCAGAACGGTCGCACACTCCTGCTTCTGACCACGCAGCCAAGTCGAACACGGAAGATGCGGGTCCTTCGAATCCCCGCCGAGCGCCTTCTTCCAGATCAGAGACGTCCACCTCCCCACACAAAAGAGACGCCAGGACGAAAGACGGGAGCAGCTCTGGGAAGCGCAGCCGACAGCCTTCAACGCAGGGAGTACTCTCCGATCTCAGTGGGCCGGAAGCATCCAGATCCGAAGCTGGCTCACGCTCCCATCATTCGCACTCCAGCCGCCGGGACCGGTTTGCCCTCTCTCATGACGCTCGAAGTATGCCTGGAGAATCTTCGACCAGTCGATCCAGCCGTCAGCTGTTCGATCCCAGACGCGACGATCCTGTCAAGTTCGCATCGCAGCAGAGAGGCCACGGCGATGCTCGTCCAAATCCCGGTGCTCCCTCCCCTCAGCTCAACCAAGGGCCCTCCTTTCAGCCCCAAATTTTAATGCGGAAGGAGCCCTCCAGCACCTCGAGCGGCAGTCATCTCGGTCGTAGTCCCGTCATCCGACCGTCTGTGTCCAATATGGCTCTGCGAACAGACCTGTCCGATCCCAAGGCGCTCCAAGCCCACGTCGCTGAAATCAAGAAAGTGTACCGATCGCTGTCATCCATGGAAGCTAATCTTCAAGACCTGCATCAGGCCGAGTTGGAGAAAGCGCGACAAGGCATGGCCGACTATACCCTACCAGATACGCACGATGCCTCCTACTGGATCGCCATGATCAGCAAGCATCGTCAGCTAGCAGAGTTGCACTCCTCCTTTTTGGAAATGTCATGCCGGCCAGAGCTACCGCGTGAACTTCAGCAGCTTGCCGAGGTTCGAAACATACCATCACGCTTGTGGCAAACGGCGTTCCATCTCATGCTCGAGAGCCTCCGCACCAGCCTCTCTTCGGACCACCACCTGCAAACCAAGCAGCGCAAGAGCGAGCTTCTCGATCATCTCACCGAGTTCATCTACTACGCCTACTCCTTCTACTCTGCCTTGCAGGAATCGGAGCAGTACAAAAGCATGCGTAGGGCATGGATCGAGAGTCTCGGCGATCTTTCGCGCTATCGCATGGCCGTGGCGGGATTGGCGTCCACCATGGCTCTCGACGACGGAGAAGGGAATGTCCGCAGCCCGAGCGACAGCACCACGTTACCTGTCGACGCACGTATCGACGACGACGATAGTGACTCGGAAGGGCAAGCAGACGATTCCGTGGACCCCAGCCTAGCAGATGATTCGGAACACCACGCCCGCCATCGGTTACAGCATCACGTCGACGAAAGCGCGGAACCTCGCAGACGCTACAACGCCGACGCTCGAGTGGACGCTGCACCGGCGAACGAATTCGACAAAGCTAGCATTGGTACTGCAGCTCTTGGAGATTGGGAGTGGACCGAGAAGGAAACCTGGCGTCAGACCGCCAAAGGCTGGTATGCTATGGGCATCACAGAGACTCCCAACATCGGAAGACTTCATCACCATCTCGGTGTTCTCAGCCGCGGCGATAATGATCTCAGGGCTCTCTACCATCTTACCAAGAGTCTCATTGCCGCCAAGCCCTTCGCGTCGGCTAGAGACAGCATCCTCACGCTTTTCGACCAGGAGCGACAGGCTCGTCGCGTGCGGCGAGACAGCTCGATCGAGGAACTCTTCCTCCACCTTCACGGCATCCTTATCACTCGCGTACAGCTCGACGATTTTGATCCCGTGTTTGATCGCCTGATGGCAAAGCTGACCAGGTTGCTGGAGCAGCAGGGCCCGGCGGGATTACCACAATCTGTATGGACCATGATGGGCGCCGTCAACATCGCGGGTCTCTATCAGTATGGAGCCGATGACTCGGTTCTAGCGGATCTGCTTTTGCAACAGTCCAACCAATCGGGGGCGCGGCAGAACAAGACGCATCGATCCAGGGTCAACGCACCAACGGCAATACTAGTGAGCTCGAACTTGGCAAAGACGGACGACAACTTCCTCAGCGAACTGCCAAGAGACGCCGAGTGGGACGATCCCAGTGACGATGAGTCAGAGGCCGGCGAAGATATTCAGATGATCTCCTTGGAGTCAAAGGGCGGCACTGATGATCAGGATGCAGCTGAGGAGCTGCCTCATGTTCTGGAGCGTGCTGCTGTGCTCTGTTTCGGCATGCAATCGCTCACCTTTGACCTTTCGAGCGCCGACGCCGCCTTTCGATCCAATCCCTACAATACGACGCTCAGCACGTTCCTGGTCTCCCTCTGCCAATCCAAGAAGGCGTTCAGAATGCTGGAGCGCTTCATTCCTTGGCACCATTGGCTGAAGCACATCGAGGCGTCGATCTCTCTGACCGAGCGTAAGTGGCCTAAATGCCTTTCGAGTTCGTACATCACAGCGCAGCTGCTGCTTCCCGAGGACTTTTGCCTGCGTGGCATCCTCGGCTTATCGCGTCACCTATACGATCGAAACCTTTGGCGGAATGCAGTCAATGATGGTGCCATTGCAGCACCACAGGGCTTCGACAACGAGGTAGAGGTGCTTGATGCCGACGATGCTGAGCTGTACACGCGGACAGAGTCGGCATGGCGCATCGCGGCTTCTCGCAGAAAAGACGGCGGCGATGCACCAACGTCGCTGGACACGGTTCGGGGATACCGTCTTGCTTTTGTTGCTCGAAAGCTGGCCAAGGCAGCTCGCGGATTCGATCTGGACACCAAGTCTTCGACGTTATCTCTGTCCAAGATGCTGCTTGCCCGATTGACGAGGCGCAAGTTGGAGGAGGAACAGCTTGAGCTCGAGCGTCGTATCCGGGAGCTTCAGTTGGTTGACTCTGTTATCAGCGCTGCTACGGCACGCACAGAAGATCAAGGTGTTGGACCCGAGGACGATGACGATTTCGACAGTGACTGGGAATCGGACTCTGACATTCGTCGAGGCAACGTCGTTCCAGCACCTACACACGAGATTCTCGCAAAGTCTGACGCTGAAGGTCTCACCGAGGAGATCAAAGCGCTGCATGCTCGTAGGTGCTATCTCCAAGACGTGCTTAAGAGCGTCGGTCAGAAGCTCTCGGGTCAACGCCCAGGTCAATCCAGACAGACCAAGGGAAGCGAAGCAGTAGAGGGCCAGAAGAGCGCCGTTGCTCAGGCAAATGCAAGCGACGATGCTGTACCGGGCTACACTGTCCTTGTTGTCGACACCAACATCATCGTAACGCCAGGTCAGGTCATTGCGCAGCTGATCGAATCGCGACGTTGGACCGTCATCATTCCGCTGGCCGTCATTACAGAACTCGACGGCTTGCGTCGCAACGACAACGAGCTCGGCAAGGAAGCCGAACGCGCCATCCAGTTCTTGGAGTCGCGCATCAAGAGTCACGCCAAATACGTCAAAGTGCAGACGAGTCGAGGCAATTATCTGAGCGATCTCTCGTGCCGATGCGAGGATATCGACTTCACCTGGCAGGGCACGGGAGGTGCACGTACAGCAGCAGCAGTGACGCCGGACGGATCGCCTAGGTTGGATGCTGCCGATGCGGGCGACACAAAGTCGGTTGCAGCCAGGAATGTCGACGAGGTCATCCTGCGAATCCTAGCATGGCAGAAGGAGAATTTTGTCGACCGTCGCAATCTGTTGCAGACCAACAGCGGTGGAAGTGGGGAGATCTTGCCAGCATCAACGCAGAAGAGCGTGCTGCTGACGCTGGATCGGAATCTCCGCATCAAGGCCAAGAGTCGTGGGTTGCCCAGCTTGGACGCGAAGGGCGCGGCTCGTCTTGTTGATCTTGCTGCGTCGACCTGACGGTTGTAAGTTGTGGAATGCGAATGCGACAATGTGGTCTTCCCAACTGTATTCAGAGCAAGCCATATCTCGTGTGCTGATGCGGAAACACGCCTGTGCACGTTTGGACTGGAACGGATCAGCGTCTCGCTCGACTGACGAGACAAGTGCACATGTGAGGCGAGTTGCATCGCAAGGGCCGAGCGAACTCTTCGCTCGAACGCGGTTTCGTCAGCGTTCGGATTCAGAGCTTACCTCGAGCAGATTCAATAGTGGGTAGGTCTGTCACGCAAACTGGCTACGCACTCGAGTCCAGTTGCACTCGAAACTCAAGTGACGCAGTCGATTCAAGTCGCTCTCGCTATTCAAGTCACGCACTCAAGCCGCTCACTTTGCTCCAGAGTGGACGGTATCGTTCGAGACAATGGCATTCTCGTACTTGAGATGGCCCCGAGGCGTTCAACACGCGCCGTCCGCTCGACTTGACGGAAACGCTCGCGGCGAAGCCCATGTCTGCTGACCGAACTCGCTGAATCTCGGAGCCATGCGTGTCACGCGCAGCTCCACCTTGGTAATGCATCATCTTTCGAAGATGCGATCCACCCATGCTGCGAACGACCATATCCACTTTGTCTCAACAGATGTTCATGAAAGCACTGCCTCGTCCTGAGAATGGCGTTATCGAAATACGAAGTGATTCATTCGTCGTGAGAAGGCGATTCTGGTGGCAAACGTGCGAGGTGATTTGAGAGAAGCGCAATGACGATGCGATGATGTACAGATGCGAGAAGATTGACTAGGAACGAGGCTTCTCCTTTTTGCCGGCGAATAGGGCTTTGAGACCAACGCCGGAAACCTTGACGACCTTGAAACGAACACCGGGGATATCACCCTTGGCCTTACCGGCACGACCGAAACCGGAGATGAGAACCTCGTCGTTCTCGTCGACAAAGTTGAGACAACCGTCGTTGGGCACGAAAGCGGCGACCTTCTTGCCGTTCTTGATGAGCTGGACACGGACACACTTTCGGATAGCCGAGTTAGGCTGCTTGGCCTCGACACCGATCTTCTCGAGAACGATACCCTTGGCCTGGGACGAACCTCCAGTGGGCGAGGTCTTGTAGAAGTTGCCGAGGGCGCGCTTCTTGAACTGAGCGTCGGCCTATTGTCGTCGAATCGATGAGTCGCGAATGAGAGCGATGCGGGTGGAGCGCAGAAGGTCAGCATACATGTGCCATCGTCATATTCAAGGTCGAGCAGATACATACCCATCGGTTGTCTCGGCGGGTCGAGACCTGCTTACGAGCTGTGTTGAGACCACGAGGCTTAGCCATCTTGAAGAACTGCAGATATGAGCGGAGGGAAGCCGTCTGCAGGGGAAGATATCGGTGGTGTTGTGAAGATTACGTCCGTCGGGATGTACTCAACCTGCGTCGGTGTACAATCGGAGCGTGCTGATCGATCCACACCGCCCCGCCCCCTCTCGCGCTCGGCTCCGTGTGTGACACGGATAAAATGGGGAATCGAATGTGGGCAGCACGGCGCGATGCAGAAACGAATTTTGAAGCCAGCGTGAGAAAATTTATTTTTCTCGGTCACGTGCACCCAGCTCAGCCAACAAGAGAACAGGGTCACTTAGAAGTTTCGCTACTCCACTTCTACGTCCTCGTCACCATCATCCTCCATCAAGATCTCCGTCCGTCATAATGCCCAAGATCTACAAGGTTTGTATCAAGCATCGACACAAGCAGCAGCCGGCGTCATCGACACTCGCATACGCATCCAGCACTTCAGTCATTGCAAATGCAGATCGATGGCGTCGTAATGCTGCTATCTCGAGCATGTCGTATCCGAGTCACATCGCGCTGACATTATGTGTCTCTCTGTTAATCATCGTCTACAGCCAGGAAAGGTCGCCGTCGTCCTTAGCGGCCGTCACGCCGGTAAGAAGGTTAGTATCTGTTCAGCACCGACATACGAGCATTCTGTGATCAGTTTTCGAGTCCGGCCACGAAGCATTCGGCATCAGCAGCGCACAGCAGAAAGCAGGAGGGAGACAAGTTCCAAGCAGGAAGGAAGCGGGTTCCAAGCAAGATGGAGACGAGTTCTAAGCAGGATGGAGACGAATTCCAAGCAGGAGGGAGACGGGCTCCAAGCAGGAGGGAGACGGGTTCCAAGCAGGAGGGGGCCGGGTTCCAAGCAGGAGGGAGACGGGTTTCCAGCAGGAGGGAGTCGACACGAACCCGAACGGCAATTGGCACACGGATACGTAAAGTTGGATGGGGGGCGATGTTTATGTGTTGCTGCGACTCGGAGGCTGTTCCTGCCCGTTTGCTCATAGCGTCCATCTCGCTTATCTTCCGCCGCACTGTTGACTGACTTTGATCCGCATCACCCACCACCGATCGCCACCAAACCCAACAGGTTGTCGTCATCAAGCAGTTCGATGACGGCTCCAAGGACAAGTCGTTCCCCTACATTGTCGCTGCCGGCATTGAGCGATACCCGTCCAAGGTAACCAAGCGTATGGGTGCCAAGAAGATCGCAAAGCGATCCAAGGTCAAGCCTTTCGTCAAGGTCATCTCGTACAACCACCTTATGCCCACCCGTTACGCACTCGAGCTCGAGGGTCTCAAGGGTGCCGTCACCCAGGACACTTTCAAGGAGCCTTCGCAACGCGAGGACGCCAAGAAGCAGATCAAGCAGATTTTCGAGGAGAAGTACACCTCGGGCAAGAACAAGTGGTTCTTCACCCCTCTCCGCTTCTAACCGCATCGTCCCCTCAAAAGTGTTTCGCATTCTCTCGATTCTCCGTCTTTTCTCTACGTAACACGATCTACATCCGCATTCGACTTTGTGTGTGCCGGCCGACGCACGCTAGGGCAGACCACAGGCGTGTCATAGCTTGACGCGCACCTGACTTACATCCCGACTCTACCTGAGCCCTGCACACTGCAATCGTGTAGAACCAAAGGACTATCGATCACTCGTATCGACGCTCAGTGTCAGTGCTCGAAGCTCAATATTGCCTCCCACTTATCAGTCCAGTTTCGTTGCGGTGTTGAGCTCACGCGTGAGCTTCAGAAAGTGTGAAAAGCAAGCATGTAGTGTTTGGCGCTGCATTTTGTCTTATGAGGATCGTTCAAGAAGGTCGTGGCCTCGGATGGGATCAATCGTAAACTCGCTTTCTTGAAGGTTCGCTTGACCCGCAGCTCCAAGTTCAGCTGAATCAACTGCCAATGACGCTCACTCGAAACGCATAGCTGTGCGTTGGAGGCGCTTACCGCGGATTTCGGTGTGATCCTTTCCAAGTGGATTGCATTCTCGATTCGGCTTCCCTCTACTCTCCGCATGATACACTTGTCGGCATCTTTCCCTGCACAGCATTCCAGGTTCTTCACACACCCCATTTTCAGGGTTCTGACCTCCGTGAGATACACGATATTCTGGGAGATAGAAATACGAAATAATTCACCTAAATGTTACGTCGAAATACGTTGTTCGCGAGAGAGAAGTGTCAAAACTCAGCTTGGCTCAATGATTTTTGGCTAAGAACAACAACAGGCTCAGTGGAGCTGTGACGCGTCCGACCGAAGCTGTGCTGGAGTTCAACACTCGCTGCCGACGCTTTGACTCAACCTGCTGCCGGATTTCTTGTTTGCTTCGGGGTCCAACTCTCATTGCCAAACATCTCGTGCAGCTCAGTCGCACTCTAATTTCGGCTGTGATTCAACGTCGCAGCTGAGCAAGAGCAAGCGAGCCCAAACTGGACCGTGCAAACTGCATCCCTTCTTGGACACATCCTATCTGCTTGTTTATCACCATCACCCGCCTTCATTTCGATCTGTAAGGCTGAAGCAAGCTCAACAAGCTCAAGTTGAGAGCTTATTTGGTCGACGACTGGCACGCATCGCATCCGACCTCGAACGCAAACCGGAGAACAACTCTTCACCCAGCCGCATTTCACCTCGCACTCCCGCAACTAGGCCAAGGTTCTCTGTATCACCATGTTTCTCTTCGACGCAATCGTCTTTCTCATAGCCATCACGCTATCCATCGGCATCTCGGTGCTCATCTCTCAGCCTTTCAATGGCGCCATCGTTCGCCTTCGTGCCAACTATCTACCCAAGGCGGTAAGCCTCGACAACGTGCTCGAAGATGGCGCCGGCTCGACGAGTGGACCACGTGCGCTTTCTTCATTCCTGCTCTCCGAGCGCAGATCTAGCGCCAAGATCGGTCCGGTCGTCACTGGCGTCTTTGCGATGATGTTCCGAACCAAACGTTTGGAAGGCTGGGCTGGCATCTATAAGGGTTCGATTCCGGTGGCTATTCAGATCTTCACTCTGAGCATGCTTACCTTCATCTTCTTCTCCGGAGCTTTCACAAGCGCGCCCGGAAGCGCGTACAAGGCCGGTCCAGCCGGTCCGGGCCAGTTCAGCTTCTTTGCAAATCTCTTCTATATGCTCTTCGTTTCGCTGGCTGCGCTTCCTCTCAACGTCATCACCTACCGTACCATCGTGCATCCTCGCATCCTTCCCCTCAACAATCCGAGGGAGAATCTGCGCGAGCTTTTGTCGTACACCGAATTCAGTCAGCCGTGGCGCCTCTACATGCTCCCGGGTCTGCTTGCTGCCAACGTACTCCACATCCTTTGGATCGGTCTTGCCACCCGCGTCGTCCGTCAGCTCACTGTGCCGTCTCTTGGAGGTCTTCCCGGCGCGAACCCTGCCGCACCAGGCGACGATACCTATTCGGGCCCTAACTCTAACATGCTCGAGATCAGCCCTGTCGGTCTGCCCATCTTTGTGCTGTGGAATGTCATCAGCGTTGTGGTTCTCGCTCCACTCGAGTGTGCTATGGTAAGGCTCTCGACGCAACGACCAGAGAGGCAGAACCCGCTTCACAGGGCATACGCACGCGTACCGGCCAACGGCAGCGGCGCGGCCCCCTCGCCGTACTCGCATCAAGCGACCGCAGCTGCACAGGCACAGTCCGGCGGAAGCTACAGGGACGCGGATCCTTCCACTCGCAAATCGACCGACAGCGCCGTCGACAAGCCGCTGCCTTCGTCGCCAGGTGAGTTGCCGGGCAGACCATCCTTCGCGATCGAAGACGAAGATGACGAGGAGGGAGACGTCGGCACCGCCCAACCCAAGTCGAATGGAACCAGCGCCAGCAGCAAATCCGCTCGAGTCCTCGGTCAGACCACCGCTGAACCCGCCCAGCCTGCCCCCGCGTCAAATCCCTCGTTCAACTCGCAACCCACTTTCTCGGGCGGAGAACCTCCCGAGCCAGTCATCGCGCTGCGCCCCATCGAGGAGCAGACGGCCGAAGAGGCAGCCGCCGAGTTCGGCGCTCCCGTCGTCAGGAGGTACGAGGGTCTGGTCGACTGCTTGAACAAGATGGTTGATGAGGAGGGTATCGAGAGTCTGGGAAGGGGAGCGTGGGTTACGTTGATTGCGATGTTTGCTGGGTCGTTCAGTTGAGCACGCAGCTAGAAGGGGTCGGTGAGGGGTTTGGATGAGGAGCGGAGAGGTGGTTCGATCCGTGTGTCAGTATGTTTGTAGCTCGGTTCTTGATCTTGGAACAGAAACTTTGCTCATGGTCGATGAGAATAGATGTGTCGCGACGAACGCGATAAGTGTGTTGAGACTTGAGACACGACGAGATGCTCATTCCAAGTGGCTCTGTCGAGATCTCATGTTGACACTCTCGAGCACCTCACTTGGCGCCTCCGCTGCGCACTCGTTCACACCATCTTTCAAGTCATTTTGACATGCATTGAGTCGCAACTCAGACATCGTATTCCTCACTTGATGAACGATCCCCTCACCTCTCCTTTCCCCGTAAACACCTCCAACTCATACTCCAACGCATGGCACAGCACCAGCAGCCGGTCCTTCGCCAGCGTCTGCAGAATCACGTTCCCCCTATCATCCCTGATCCTGCCATTGACACCTGCCAGTCTCTCGACGATGTTCTGCAATGCAGCGATGCGAGTTTCATCCAACTGCGGATTCATCGACGAATACGGCTCGAGTGCGTGCCGAAGTGCTTTCGTCCATTTACCTGCAGCGGAATCGGCGTGAGGTTGCGAAGGTGTAGGCGTGGTGCGGCCTTGGGCATCAGATGTGAATAAACACATATGGACGGGTAGATCGCGCAGACAGAGGGAGGCGAGTTGTGTGGCGGCAAGGATCGTTTCGAAACTTGTGCTGCTTCGAGCGTCGGCGGTGTCGACAGATCCGGGTCGTGGTGTGCTCGAAGAGCTTTCTTCGTCCGCAAGTCTTTCGACTGTAGCCGGCGCGATGCGGAAAGGAGAGTTGGGATCTCTCGCGTCGATCGCCTTCGCAAGCATCTCGAGATCAAGTGATAGCGGCTCGAACTGAATCCGTCTTCCATCCTCGCGTTCCGCCTTTTCTAGTCCACCTTTCGAGTCGTCCTCACCATCATCGGCGCAAGGATCCGAAGACGGCACCACCTCAGCAACACCATCGGGCGGAGGCGAAGCGGCTTTGATCTCCGTCTGTGCTCGTGCAACGTCCTCGGTCAATGCGTACCATGCCAACCACCTCCCCACTGCGCTAATTTCCTCGCAGTCTCCCGGAAATGCTCCCACCACCCTTGCTCGTACCGCTATTGAGTCGTTTGAGAGTGCGCCGAACGTCCTCACACACACCCCTGCTTGTAGCTTTCGCAAATTGTCTTCCCCTTCTCCGGCTACAAGGGCAAAGATGCTGTTGAAGGCGCCTGCCACCGCATCCGACACGGCATGGTTCGTGGTGGCCGCACAAGCGATCGCCATGCTCGAGACGTATCCGGCAAACACGGAAAGATTGTCGGTCACAAAAGAAGGATCCGATGAGGCGCTGGCGATCGTATCGAGCAAGCGGGCCAGGTTTATCAGAATGTCGTCGCGTTCGGTTTGCGTGAGGTACGCTTTGAACTCGAGAAACTCGGCACTAGGTGACGAGCTGCTAGCTCCGTCCTGTGTCAGCGAAGGAACAGCTTTGCGTCGAGCTACGGTGAAGCACGGCACATCGGTGATGCTGGTATGGTCCGGAAAACACTTTTCGAATACGGTGTCGTCCATTCCGATACTGTTGAGAATGTGGGGCACACGTCGAACTATGTCGTTGAGCGCTCGTGGAATGACCGAGTCGAGCTGTCGAGCGTAGTACGACTCTTCCGGTTGAAAGATTAGCGATTGGAAGAGCGTCGAGATGAGACGACTCTGCATGATATTGCGCTCGAGGACGAACGAGATTCCGAGCCAGACCAAGATACGTCTGATCTGACGCTTGTCGAGATACAGAGAAGGTAACAGCATACCAGCGAGAAGGATGTGGCGAGCGAGAGTGCTCCAATCGAATGCATCTGGAACTGCTGCTACCGAGGCCTGTGTCGCTGTTGTCTTCTCCGCAGCCGGGGTGGACGCCTTGCTCTGATTGTGTAGAGCGACGCACGGCAAAGGACAGAAGGTATCCGTGACAGGAGCAAGCACCTTGCCTGATCTATAGAAAGTGATGCGATCCTTGGAACCTGATACGTCACCAGCCTTGCTGAGGACGACGTCTGATTGAAGAATGTCGAGTGCGAGCTGCTTTTCGTCCTCATCCGCGCCGACTGCAGCGAGAGATGCTTCGACCTGCTGCTTTGTCTTGCTCGCATCGACATGGCGTTCCGCATCGTCATCTGAGTCACTGGCTTCGGACTGCGAGGACCATAGAAACGATGGAATTGTTGGCGACAGAGCTCTGACTGTCGTCTCTCGCTCTTTTCCGTTGTCGTTGAGCCCATCGCGATTCGTATTGAGATTCGTCCATTTCAGCTGTCTCGGATCCACACTCGAAGATCGGGATCTTTCGCCAGCAGCAGAACGCACGTCATCAGAATCCATGTCTGAAAACGCAATCCCCATGCGACCTAGTCTCTCCTGCTCCATGCTGAGTGCGATCGCTTCTGCCCTCGAGAAACCGTCTGCATCCGTGCCACGTTTCGCCCTACGCTGCTGTTCGCGCAGCAGCCCATCGATACCTTTCGTCTTGCTTGTTGTTACGGCAGCGTATTTTGCGAGCGAGGTGGGAAGCTTATTCGGATGGCGCTTGAGTCGGGAAGAGTCGTCGAGCGGGTCGATGCTGTATGTAGCGGGTCGCTTGAGCGCGGCCTGTCGTTTTGAGCGTCCGAGTGTGAGGGCGCCGAGATCCTCCTCATCGCTCTCGACATCGATGGCAACGAGGTCTCTCGTGTCGATGCTGGAGCTGGCGGCCGAGGTGGGTTGCGCTTTGTCTTGAAGCTGCTGCTGCGCTTTCAATCGCATCCTTTCTCGCAGCGAGAGGCCACTGCTACTGCCGACACCATTGTTTGCTGCTTCTGCACCGTTTTCCGATGCGGCCATCGCGAGGGAATGATCATCGATCGAAGATTAGAGCCAGAGCGATCCATAGGTCAGTTGTAAGTTCATGGGAAAGAGAAAGGGGCAAGAGGAAGAGCATGTGGAGTTTAGCTAGCGTAGACAGCACGGAGCGTTCTTGAACACGAAAATACGCGTACTGGAAATGATGCTCTCCGCAGGTTCGGGATGTTCTTTACGCCAAAGGGCGTCAGTCGGAAATTCCGCTGCAGGTTCGGAGTTGCCCTCCTACTTTCCCGCCGTCACACTTCGCCGACTGTTGCCGTTACTGAGAGCAGATAAAGTGCGGTCAGGGTGGTCTTCGCTGGAGCGGTTCTTCTCGATTCGCTTCTGCAGTGGAGCACGAGGAAGTGCTGGCCGACTACAAGTCGGCAAACCCGACTATCTTGCGGTCCACACGAAATTGCAAGGTTGACGAAAAGCATCCCCTAAGGTCACTCACAAAGCCCATCGGAAACCTTACCGCGCACGTCGCCAAACTCCCACAGAAGAGTCTCGAGACGGACGTCACAAAGGAAGTGGAAGGAGCGGCGACGAATTCCGCGAATGCCGCTGCGAGTTCTTCACAGGATCTCAAGGACGAGATCGGGCGTCACAGACGGTTTGTATTAAGTCGAGACGAAAGAGTGCTGAGTGAAAGGGCAGTTAATTGTGTTTCTTTCTGCACTGGGCGTTGTCCCGGCTGAAAGACGACAGCAGAGAGGTTATTTACAGTTGGAGTGAGGGATCGCGGGTGCGACTAGGGCGGGTAAGGTTGATGCGTGGTGTAAAAGAGGGTTGGCGGGAGAGGGCGGAGAGAAGGGGGGGGGGATTGTGATGTGCACGGTAGAGCGAGTGTGCGCTGTGTGTCGGTGGGGAGGAGGACGGGCGGGTTTGGACTGTGCAAGCGTATCCACGCGGTGCGAAACGAGTGCTCGTGTGGAAAGCAGACCCCTTTCAACCGAACAGGTCACCCATAGCGGCCATCTCCGGACCGCCAGCTTCCCGCATCCCAATCTCAAAGTACGAGTAGATAATGGTAACGGCGAGCAAGATACCTGTACCCGAACCGAATGCACCGATCAGATCGGCGCACACGGAGAGCGCACCGATCGTCGCGCCACCGAAAGCGGCGGCAGTAGGGATGACGCGCTTGAGCTCCTTGTACATGGAAGCGTCGCGGTGACCTGCCATGACCATCTGGTTGTCCTTGAGCTGCTTGGCGACCTCCCTCGGTCCCGAACCGGAGACCTCGATCCAGGTCTTGGAGAAGAGGGCGCAGGCGGTGAGCGTGAAGGCAATGTAGATAGCGGTGTGGATCGGATCGCCCACCACCTCCCTGAAGTTGTGAGGAGGCGACATGTAGTAGGCGATACCACCGACGGCGTGCAACTGCGCACTGTCTTCCAGAGGTTCCCACGTGCCGAGTAGCTTGACGAACAGGTTGGAAGGGAAGCGAGAGGCGAGCATCTGACTGATGATGAACACGTTGGAGGTGAGGGCGGACTCGAGCATGATGGGCATGTTGGAGGTGTAGAAGAGCTTGACGGGGTAGGTGCCGCGTTGACCACGGAAGCGGTTCGACTTGACAGGGATCTCGATGCGGAAGCCCTGGAGGTAGATGACGACGAGGAAGATGAGCAGCGTGGCGAGGAGGTTCATGACGTTGGGCAGACGGTCACGGTAGAGCGCCTCCTTGAGCGCGCGCGACTTGTCGTTCCACGTGAAGAACAGGTGGAAGAGGGCGACGAGGGCACCCTCGAACTCGGGACCACGGCCGGTGTTGACAGTTGTGGGCGAGAAGGCCTTCCAAACGATCGACTCGCAAATGTTGGTAGCGATGAAGAGCGAGATACCCGAGCCAAGACCGTAGCCCTTCTGGAGAAGCTCGTCGAGGAGGATGACGATCAAGCCAGCGACGACGAGCTGGAGGATGAGAAGAAGACAGACACCGGCACCAAGATCCTTAGGCTGACCGTACAGGCCGGTGAGAACGTAGACGGTGGCCTGACCGAGCGAGATAATGAGAGCAAACAGCTTCTGAGCACCGCCAAAGAGCGCACGGTCCTCCTTGAGGCTGAAGTCGACCTCGACCAGGTTGGCACCGGCGAGGAGCTGCATGATCATTCCCGAGGTGACGATGGGCGAGATACCGAGTTCCATCAGCGTACCACGGTTCGAAGCGAGGATGACACGCATCCAGTAGAGAGGATCGGAGCTGTCGCTTGAGACGATGCCGTAGAGGGGAATCTGAGACGAGACGAGGAAGATGGCGAGCACGATGGCGGTCCACATGACTCGGCTTTCGAAGGGCACTGATGTCGCAAACAGCAGATCACGAGTCGAGAGAGTCAGCAAAGATGTCGAAGGCTGATGCTGCTACCAACCAAGACATACCTTTTCGTTCCGGTGCCGATACCTCTGGCAGGACGGACAT
Source organism: Pseudozyma sp. F8B2 (assembly GCA_003004685.1). Taxonomy (NCBI): domain Eukaryota; kingdom Fungi; phylum Basidiomycota; class Ustilaginomycetes; order Ustilaginales; family Ustilaginaceae; genus Pseudozyma; species Pseudozyma sp. F8B2. The sequence goes on along the minus strand of NXFQ01000019.1, from coordinate 194,485 downwards.
GAAAGGCCGCACGAGCGACAAGAACCGGACTGTTGCATAGCGAGGAATATCAAAATAGTAGAGACGAGGTGGTTGAGGAGTTGATCAGCATTGTTGTGATGGTAGCATTGCTGGAGGTTGTTGGCCGTCGACGTCGATCACGGCGGTGGTATACTTACAGCCGCTCATATTTGCAAGCTTGACGCGGCGATGCGAGAGAGTAGGCAGATGATGTGTTGTGAGGGTATGATGAGAGCAAGAGGAATAGCAGAGATCGGCGTAGATCAGCGCGGGGAAGCGGTGACGGGCTCGAGTTGCTTGGTGGTGGACAGGCCCGCTCAGGTCACACGCCAATTCAAGACTGTCTCGAAGACTTCTTCGAGCTTTGGCTGCCAAACGCAATCCCGACTTGGCCGCTGTCGGTGAGCTGGAACAGAAAGCTTCCTCATTGGCCTTGTCTTCCAACGCGGGTTCGTGCGTCGCCTTTCCCGTTTCTTCTGCTTCCGGCGACGTGGAAGTGGCAGCCTTGATTTACACGGCAGCAACTCGCAGTGCTTTGAAATTAGGTCGTCAATCGTGCGAGAATCAGCGTGATCGATTTTTCGACTGACGATTGTGTTAGGTCATCAGCCTATGAATCCGGGTCACGGATTTTCGAGGGTTTTTGACAAAAAGTTCGAAGGTTTGCTTTCTGATCGCGATCCTGCCTTGCACACCCAGCTTATCATCGTCTCCATCACCTCGTCCACTGGTATAACTATACCCGTTTCAATTGCTTTCAGTCGGACGTCATCATCGCATCAGATACGAGTGTACACCCTGCGCTGCCATTGTCACGCTTACCAATCTCAGCAACTCCTCCCAACCTTCCGGCTAGGACGGAACGCAGCATCCGAACCCTGTCTATCGCACTCAGTCCATCCCTCGCCGTCGGATCCATCTCTTCTTCAACACCCACACAGCATTCAAAATGATCATCCCGATTCGCTGCTTCTCGTGCGGCAAGGTCATCGGCGACAAATGGAACGCCTACCTCGCCCTCCTCCTCGACGGTCGCACCGAGGGTGAAGCATTGACAGAGCTCGATCTCAAACGATACTGCTGCCGCAGGATGGTATTGACCCACGTTGATCTCATCGAAAAGCTCCTCCACTACAACAGTAAGTTCGACATTGCTCTGTTTCAAAGTTTGTTTTGGTGTGAGCATGTGTACTGACCCTAACTTCTCTTGACTTTGTGTTGTACTTCAACAGTCCACGAGCGCAGAGTTCAAGCATGAAGCATCACGTCTTCACCGCCTCGCCCCGTTTCTTCTGTTTTCAATCCTTGTATTCTAGCATTCGTCCCGTTCTCTCAGCAATCTCGTCACTCGACTCCACACACTCTCTCCATCCGCGCCGCCTGCTCACCGGATCCATTTGCACAGAGATTGAGTCGCCCGCAGTCCGTACAAGCAGCGCACACAAACAGCACAAAAACGTCAAGGAAAAAGACAAGGCAGCGTCTTAGAGCGCCAATGTGAACAAAAGCGGTTTTGACATTGCGATCGCAGAGCATCACTGCAGGTATAAAGGCTGAACATCGCTCACAGCAAACGCCAGCGCGCAGTGCGGGCACTTGCGCTGTCGAGTCTGCACCCGCGAGTCGATGCACTCGGAGCAGAACGTGTGGTAGCACTTGGTCAGGATACGGTTGCGGTACCTTTCCTTGCACGAAGAGCACTGCAGCAGCGCGTTCAGGAAGTCTCTCTCGCTTCCACCCTCTCCAGCGTCTGCGTCGCGTCGCCCTTTGTTCTTGGCTGCCGATGCAGCCGCTTTGGCCAGCTGGCGTTTCGAGCTTTCCAGATCCTTTTCGAGCCGCACGATACGTTCCTCTGCTCGCTTCCGCTGATCCTTCTCCACGTTGGCCGTGTTGATCAGCTCCTTGGCCGAGTCACTGGCGGCCTCCTTGGTCCTCACCGACTCGGCAAGGCGCGACTGCGCCAGCTCGAGCTCCCGCTCCAGCGTCTCGATGCGACGGACGTGCACGTCGGTCGTCTTTTTGAAGGCTGTCACCTGCTTTTCGTGGACGCCCAACTGTGCAGTGAAGTTGCGTTCCGTCTCGGTGAAAGCTTCTATCGTCTTTTGCTGTCGCTCGTGCACCTGCTTGGCCATCCGCAAATCTGCGTCAACCGCATCCTTGGCGCGCATCGCCGAGAAGTACTTGTTGTCCGCTTTCGACTTTTCCGTCACCCACCGCAACGCCTTCTCCTCCATGCGGCTCACATCCGTCACCTTGACAGACGCTTGCCTTTCCAGATCGGCGTACGCTGCGCTGATCTTCTCCAACTCGTCGTCCACGGCCTTGCTGGACGCCTCGGCAGCCTGCAGCGACAGACGCAGACGCTGATTCTCTGCTCGCAGCTCGCTCTCGCCGAGAGCCTCGGCACCTGCCTCGGCCTTGATTTTGGTCTCGACACCGTCCTCCGTCTTGATCGTTGCGTCCTTACCGTTCGGTGCAGTGGTCTCGCTGGTGATGCCAAGACGCTGTTCAAGCTCGGCGACACGCGCTTGCGCCTGCTGAGCTTCGCGGCTTAGGATTGCGAATTGGTCTTCTTCCGCGTCGGCAGCCGACGCAGACACGCCGGTAGATTGACCGTGGAAGGCCGCGACCGTCATGCGCAGACGACGCACCTGGCTGGTGAGCAACGTAAGACGTTCCTCCTTGCTGTTGAGCAATGCCTTCATCTCTTCGATCTGCGTGAACTTGACCTGCTCCCGCGATCGACGCTCGGTGAGCTCAGCGTTGAGTTCGTCTCGCTGACTCCGCAATCGGGTGACGTCGGCTTCTTTGGCCTTGACGAGCTTCTCCAGATCTTCGGTGCGGCTGCTAGCTTCCGCCTCGACAGTCTGCTGGAATGTACCGCGCTCCTCTCGCATTGCGCTAGCCTCCGTCTCGAGAGTCTGCATGGCCTCTCTGCTATTCTGCAGATCCTGCTGTGCGTGCCGCAACGAGGTCTGCAGCTCGCGATACAACGCCGAATTGAGCAAAACCTCCTCTGGCAATGTGGTCAACTTGGACTGCGTCTCATGCAGCTTGTACCTGAACGTCCGCACCTCTTCGTTGAGTGTCTGAATCTCGGCATACCTCGAGTCGCTCTCCCTCCGTGTTAGTTCAACATCCTGGCGTGCGCTTTCGAGCTCCTCGAGGGCTTTCTGTAGCGCTTCGGAAGTTTCTGGTCCCGCTTCTGCGGCGGACGAAGGTGCAGTCTCTTTCTTGACATCCGAGGCAGCCGGCTGCTCGGCAGCAGGCGGAGGCTCGGAGGCTGTGACGGTGGTTCCAGCTGGAACGGTTGGTTTACCCTCCGTGGCGCGGAGGAGGTTGCTCTGGTAGCGAACATACTCGTGCTCCACCTTGGAGAGCTTTTGGGTGGTTTGAGCAAGCGCATCTTGCGCTCGCTGCAGCTTGGACTGGGTGAGGAAGAGGTCCTGCTTATGACGAGATGCTTCATCAGCAAGATCGTGAAGCTTTTGCTGGAGCTCGACAACGTTGACATCGCCCTGCTTGGAAAGGGACTGGAGGACCGCGGAGGATTGTTGCTGGAGCTGATGTTCCATGGCCGATGGGTCTGATCTGGAATCGGACGAGGAAGACGATGCAAAAGCATCCTGGTCCTGAAGGGCCAGCCGGGTCGCGAGATCGGTGAGGAGCAGGTTCCAGAATCGCTGAAGAACAGCAGCACGTTGTTCAGAGACGGCGAGATCATCTTGGTACGTCGCTGCTCTGCGCTCTATGCGCTGCAAATCCCTCCGCGCCTCGAGAAGCTTGCGGTAGATAGCTTCCTTTCGAAAAGCTTCGAGACCAGCATATGCTGGATGGAGAGCTTCCTCGTCATCGTCGTCGTTGTTGGGGGTTGCAGCGGATCGAGGGGTCGCTTCATCGGAATGCAATCGCTTGCGCGGACCGTCTTCCGCTGCTCCTACCAGGGCTCGCTTGCGGTCATCGGCACCGGACATGGACTGGAGCATGATCGTAGACACTTGCCGTTTCGTTGGCGCTGCGACTCGTAGCAGTTCAGAACAAGTCTATGTGAGACGAGAAAGGAGCTCGTGTCTGACAAGGACTGTGTCCAAATGGAGGACTCCAGGTGATATGTCTGACGACACTAGGTGATTGTGGCCCGGTCCACGAGGGTATACAAAGGGAAGACGAATGGATCCAAGTCCACTGAACGCGGAGCTCTCGGAGCGGTTCGTTCGAGGTCTCCTTCTGGACCCACTCTGGCAAAAGCTCGAATGGTGGAAGTGGACGGGTGAAAGAAGCCTCGAGCGGGTCAGCGATTGCGAAACCAAATGGTATAGGAAGGGGAAGGAAAGAGAGCAAAGGCGGTAAAGGAACGGCAGAAGCAGACTGCTTCGTGACCGATGATAGAAAGAGGGGGGCGACAGGAACAGAGAAGCAATAATACCGATCGCAAGCGGTCACCTGAACAGCCGAATCGAGTATGCGATCGAATTCCTGCCCTGAGAAGAGAAGATAGATAAGGAAAGGAGGAAGGAGAGATCGAGACGAGACTGGCGGATTAGGATGATGGTGATGTCGCAAGGACGAATTGCGAAGATGAAAATCTCAAAATCTCGAATTTGCTCTGGCCAGACCTGAGTAATTTTCGGTGCCGAGCGTGAGTTCGCGATCTCACAGTTGTGTTGTTATTTAGGTGCGCTCCTAACTGAGCGAGCATTCCGAAGATGCGCTCGCTCGACGTTGGTAGACGTGCGGGTTGACAGCCTTCCTAACTAGACCTGCGCGTCTCTGCCCTTTCTACAGCATCACTCGTTGTATCTTCGTGCGCCGCCGAGAAGCAACCCGGTCGATATGCTATCTGCGGCGCCGTCCATAGGTACGCGGCAGTGCCTCCGCCTGCGACCACGCAGCTCGGTGGGGCCGACAAAGCGTTCAGCAGCCACGGCGCTTCCGACAAGCCCAGCACTGGTTCGTCATCGCGTCGGACTTTCCGCACCGGCCAAGCTTCTTCACACGACTGCTGCCCGAGTGCAAGCCGTGGAAGTTGTCAATCGATCGCACGCTATCACCTTGTCCTCGACGAAGGCATCGGAAGAGCTCTCCGACATTGCTCATCGCGCACGAAGCATCGCCAATCCCGACAGTCAGATTCTGGGACCAGAATGGAACAACAGGGTCGATTTTCTGCTGCGCAAGGTACGGAGACTGCATGGCGACACTGCGGATGTACGTGCTGGCAACCGCGTCGTCTTGGTTGGATCGTCGCTGAGCCAAACGAGGCAGCTCTTGACGTCCATGATTGACGAGCCTCTTCGGGAACTCGGCTCGATTCCAATCAGCGACACGCAACTCATTTCGGATACCTTAGACAAATCCGGAAGCTCTGCTTCGCTCAGCATCCGATATGCGCCCGGCCCCTCGCAGCTTCTCGACGATCACTCGGTCACGCTGGATCGTCATTGGCTTCAACATGCAAATCTCGAGATCATCGTTCTGATCGACCCTGTTCTATCCGAAGCCACGTACGACCTCATCTACGACAGTGAGGCAGTCCTTTTCGTCACGGACGATTATGCGCTCAGTCGATCAGCGCACAGGTCTCGCGGTCTCGGTGAGCGCGGCGACGTAACCCACGAACTCCTCGCACGTTTCGCTGGCAAGCCCAACGCCCATCTCGTCGTCAACTCCATTCTTGGCTCGGATCCTACTCAGCTTGCAAATGCGCTCGAGGCAGCGACCGGCGCATCGGTGTCTGAGCTCGTCCTGCCTAACACCTTGTCTGTTCGCATCTCTGACGCCATCGCCGCCAACACATCGCTTCGAAGGGCCCTCGACAAGCAGCAGCAAGAGCCAGTCTCACCAGCCCCTACCAACGCACCCTCCACCGCATACTGGGACAACTTCAGCAGCCGCTATCAGCGTTCCAACGTGGCATCTGTCATCGCCATCATCCAAAACCTAGATTCTCTAAGCGAGTCTGAAGCTCTAGCTGCGCAGTCTGCAGCCTTTCTGCTCCAGCACTGCATCGACGAAGCGCTAGCCACTGCCAAGCACAACCTTGCTTGCTTGTACCAGCTACGCTCGCTCGCGAGTGAGGCTAAGGAAGGCGAGAACGCAACCATCAAGCAATCGATCGAACGAATCTGGCCACCAGCCACCGCATTCACGGGTCAGCTCTCGAGCGATGAGATCAAAGTGTGGCGCCCAGCTTCACCCGGTTCCCTCAGTGCTGTCGACCATGCTATGCAGGAGACAGACAACTCGATCGAGTCGACATTCGATACCAAATTGCAGTGGTGGAAGCTCGTTTGGAAGGTGGATGACATACGAAAGGAGCTCGAGTCGGCGTGTGCTGGCTTTGCCGCTTCCCTCGAATCCGATCTTGCTTACGAATCCGGTCGTTTGGCGACATTGCAGGTGGAGCACGTGCGAGCTGCCGATCAGCTCCTCGTTCGTTTCCGACAGCTGGCCGAAAACCTCAGCTCGAGCATCGCTTCCGTGCCTCGTGACGTGGCATTGGTTTCCAACCAGGCCGAAGCCTACCGCTCGTCCAAGCTACGCACGATTGAGCCATCGACGCTCATGGAGCCGATCCATCGCCGACGTGCCCAGCTCCTAGAGGCTGGCGGTCCCATCGACGTGCTCGCATCCAAATCTCGGAAACTTGCAATCACTAGCTCCGCTGCCGTCGCCGTCACCGCCGCAGGCGTCGGATCAGCCAGCGTGCTCGGTTCTTCTCTTGGTCTGGTCGATGCATCCTCGGCATCGCTCGCCCTCGATCCGGCTACAGGTCTCGGTTTGGGTCTCCTGACCCTCACGCTGGTCGGATGGAGGATGCAGGGTCAGTACAACAAGTATCGTCGACGCTTTCGAGACGATTGGCAGCGCTTCAGTCAAGGTCTCGATCAGGATCTCAGGCACAACCTTGAGAAGGTGTTGCAACAACAGATCACGGGCTCCTCGAATCAGGTCGCTACGAGCGTAGCCTCGCTCGTTCAGAAATGGAACTCACAGGTCCAGCAGCACGAAAGGCACGTTCGACAAATCGCTGCAAACGCAGCCCAACCACACAACGCAGCAGCAGCAAGAGCAGATGCAGGGCAAGGTGCACCAGCCGACAAATCACTCACACGATGAAAGCAATTGACAACAAGTGTTTTCGATTTCGGGAGCCTACTAAGACAGAAAAGAGAAATCTCGCCCGTCCAATGTGCACGATGTTTCCAATTGTGATGGCGCACAACAGATCGAGCAGAAAACCAAGAGTGTGAAAAAGGAGGAGGAGCGAGAGCAAAACGTAGCCAGATGAATAAACAGGGGAAGAGATGGTGTGGTGACCATGTAAAGTTACAGTGAGACAGCGGCGTGCCAGCTCGCGGCTTGCCAGCTGCGTCTCGGTGACATGAGGCTGCCGTTTTGGGACGCTGGGTTGTGCACAGTGACACCTGCCTTCGACCACATTGGGACGGATGATGCGGTGTGACTGCGAATACGAAAGCGTTGCGAGGTGTGCTGCTCAGGCGGACTCTGCTGACGCCTCTGCTGCGGGTGCCTCGGTCTTGGTCTCGGTCGCAGGCGCTGATTCGCTCTTGGCTTCCGGTTCGGCGTGAGCTGCTGCCGAGTCACCGTTCTCCTTCTTCGGCTCGCTCGACCCTTCAGGAGCCGCCTCCTTGGGCGCATCGCCGCCGGCCATGATGGCACCCCACTTGGCGCACAGCTTCTCCGCACGTGCCTTGAAGTGGAACTCGTCATCGCGTGGGATGTCGGAAAGCTGCATCACCCTCTTCATCACCTTACCAATCTTGGTGGTGCGCAGGTGATCCGCGGTCATGCCGTCGTACTCCTCGACCGTCTTGAAGGTCGCATCTGCTGATGGCATGTCTTCGGCACTGATGGTTCCGTCCCGACCGAGGAAGACCTTTTGCACTTTGTGTCGCCACTCCTTGACCTTCTTGGTCTCGGGATCCAACGACTCGTCCGACTTGTCTTCGCCATTTGCGGCAGCGCCGGCCTTGCTGGCGGGCTTCTCTGGTTTGGTCTTGGCAGCTTCTGACGCCTTGGACTTTTTGCGCTTGTCCGCACTCTCGCGGATCTTGCCCGTCTCGGGAGCACGTTTCCTCTTCTTGCTCGATGGCTCGTCATCCTCTTCGTCCTCTTCTTCGAGCTGATCCTGGTTCTCCTCCTCCTCTTCCGCGGCGTCTTGCAACGACTGCTCGTAGTTGCGTACGATGGAGTTCTGTTCGTCGTTCCAGGATTGGGGTTCGCGTGCGATTTCGTAGGCCTGTCGCAGGTCGCCCTTCTTACGATTTGGTCCAGCGAGGAAAGAGTCAATCTTGTCCTTGCCCAATAGCTCGAGGTCCTTGGAGAAGGCCCAGTGGTAGTCGGCGGCAGGGAAGAAGCGGATCGTGTAGAGATCACGGTGCTTGACGACGGGTCGTTCCTTCAGGACAGCCGAGGGCACGTTTTCGTCTGCCATGACAATGCCTGGCCATGCTGGGAAGCCGCGAACCTTGGCGAGCACGACATCATTTACTTGGCTGCGAGGTGTGGGATCAAGGAGCGAGAGGAGTCAGCAGAGCGCTTTGCAAGCGAGTGCATGCTTTCCTCGTCGGGACTTACAATTTATGCGAGGTGCGGTTGAGCTGGGCCTCCTTGGACTTCTTCTCTGTGCTCGACATTGTGTGACGAACGGATCAGTGGGAGCAAATATGCGATTCCGGACGACCACGAATGTGTGCCTGTTGTTCTTGAGATGCGGTGGTAAGCAACGATCCGCCGCCTTGGACCGGGATAGTGAATCGACCGTGTGAGGTTCGTTAAAGCAAGGGGTTCCGCGAAATGCTTGATACCGGATGACAGAGTCCGAGCCGAACACGGGTGTGCTTTTCGATGTTGGCGATTGCGAGAAAGGACGGTGGAGTGTACGCGAAAAGTTCGGCGAGGCAAATGCAATGGTTGCGGGATGAGGAAACGATGATGATGGCGGTGGAGCGAGATGAAGTCCGAGTCAGGCTGCGTTGCTCTGGAATAATCGCGATGCGGTCGCAAAATGCGGTTGCGGGCGGGTCTAGCAAGGCCTTGGAACCTTTTTTCGAGAAGAGAGCAGAGAGCATGCGGGGGGCAGCCGGTCTTCCTGGCGCGCCTAGTGCAGAAGAGTCGCGAGGGGCCGTGCTCCATTCTGTATGCAGCCCCCGATTTGGATTCAGGTCAGGCGGGCGAATCGCGCCAACTGCAGGAAGGCAAGTAGTGAGAAAGTGTGTGCCTTTCCAACAGCTTGCTCCGTGTGCCGGCGCGTCGCGACTATAAGCTGCTCTGAACTTTATCCTGAATTTGTTCGTGATCGACTCGCTCTCGTGCGATTGAAGCGGCTGAGTCTGCCCAGATCGCGCAGTCGGCGCGGCTCATCGCACCATTCCTATATAAACGCCTCTTCCCTGTCACCTACCATCACCGCCCTCCTCCTTCGAGACTCTCCCGGCCCCTCCTTCTCCGGGTTCGTCCAGCTTTCGATCATATAATTCGTTTGCGTCCTTGCGCTTGCGACCGACAGAAGATCCTGGACGCTCTGCTGGGCTGGGTGGAAGAAAAGTGGAGGTCTGATCATTCGGCTGATTCCGACCGCACAGCCGGCATAGCTTTGTGCGGGTCGACATTCGTTCTACGTCGTCGACTTTTCCGAAGCCACTGTCTCGAGTCCTTGTCCTTGGTTCACCGCGAATCTTTGAGGCCAGCTTGCTACGTTTGACGAGCTTTCGATAGCGCTCGAAGCAGCCGCTGCGTACAAGTGCAATCATGAGCAACAAAGTAGTGGTAAGTGTCCTCGCGCTTCCTATGGCTACTGAGCATCCGGGCTTTGTTCGCTTCAAAAGATGCTTACCCACACTTGTCTCCACTTCTCGTGTGTTCTGAGAATTACAGTCACAGGTGTACAGGGGCATCATTGACGATGTCATCAACAATGTGCGTCAGGACTTTGAGGAGATGGGTATCGAAAAGGAAGTGCTAGAGGAGTTGCAGCGCTCGTGGGAAGCCAAAATCGTCGCGACCCAGGTAGCCGAGTTCGAAGGAGCCCCTGCCTTGCCACCTGCCAAGTCTCGATCGAGCAAGAAGCCGGAGCCCAAATCCGAGGTCAAATCCGAAAACAACGGTGCCAACGGTCAAAGCTCGAGCAGCAACGGCGCTGCCGACCAGCACCGTAACAAGGTGTCGCGTGGCGATGGGTCGACGGACGTCGCAGGTGGAGCGGATGGCCGAGTCAACGATGGCGCTCCTGGATCTGCTGCCAAGGCGGAAGATGACGATGCAGCTGCTGGTCAGAAGCGCAAGCGTATCAGCGACGACGATGAGATCGGAAGCGATCTGGACGACTCGGACGACGAAGATCTCGATGGCGGCGCAGACGGTGACAACGATGACATGGTGCTTTGCCTCTACGACAAGGTTCAGCGTGTCAAGAACAAGTGGAAGTGCGTGCTCAAGGACGGCGTCGCTTCGATCGATGGTCGCGACTATCTTTTCGCCAAATGCAATGGCGAGTTCGAGTGGTAGACTCGCGGCACACTTCCTTTGTCGCTCCTCACTTCCGACCTTTCGCCTAGTCTATTCCGGTTTCGCTCCAGAAAAGCCATGGTTGGCAAACAGATCATCTCAGCATCCCTTCGTTGTCTCTCTCCTCGATTCTCCATGTCCGTTTCAGACTTGCATTTGTACACTAGCCCATCATTCAATTCACAGTTCCCACGAACACCACACTGCCATGCGTCGTCTGCCCTTCCCAACGACGCTTTCGTACGCAAGATGAGAGATTGAGAGAGCATGATCTGATTAGACGAGATACAGTACACAGAGTACAGTAGACCGGTATGGGCCGTGGATGTGTGATCAAGCTTTGACGGGGGGGAAGAACATCGTAAGTGAGACGACGCCCGTGTAAGTAGGAGGAGGGAAAGAAGATTATGAGGCGATCAAGAATGCCACGACGGCAAATTAAAGGGTCATCGTATCGCAGAAGTGTATGTTGTGAGACGAGAGTAAGACAGTAGAGATAGAGAGAATAAGAGGGGGGGAAAAAATGTAAGGAGAGCGACGGCTAAACGCTGGGACGCTTTGGGTCAGCGCCGGCGGCGCTGCTGGAGGGAGCGGGCGGCTTGCTGACGCGCTCATTCGAACCAGGGCCGCCGCGATGCGAATAGTAGGCGAGCTGACCACGAAGCACCTCGACCATCTTTGCCGACGGATCGACGCCCGGTGGAGCGGGAGAGCTGAGAGCACGTTCCAGACGGTCTAGCAGGGAGGTCATCTCGTCGCGCACCGCCGATTCGGTGAAGGATCGAGACTCGATCAGTTGGTCGGTGAGCAGGCGGATCTGACTTTCGAGGAAAGAGGCGTGTCGGATGATGGCGTCGGTACGTTCCGAGAGATCTTCGAAGCGCGCGATGGCTTCGGCGCGCTCCATGACGGGTTCGGCACCTCGACGGGCGCCGTCGGTGCTACCCGCTGCGAATGGTGGGCCCATGCCGGATGCACCGGCCGGACCGCCAGCAGGTGTCAGACCAAGGTGACCTTCCATCTTGCCACCGCGCATGTAGCCGTACTCGTCGGCAGCGACACCGCGAGGACCTCCGGGGCCATACTCTCGCTCGCCGGGATAGCCACGCATTTCGCGTCGGTCGACATATCCATGAGGGTCCATTCGATCGTCACCGTAGCCGAACTCACGCCCACCTCGAAGTCCGCCAGGTCCCATGCCACCCATCATCCTCATGCCGTCGTGCCCGGGAATGGTGGCCAGGGGCACTTCTGGAGAGGGCGTGGAGCTGCCGCCGCTTCTGTCGGCACGCATGTCGGCACCTCCGATGCTTCCACGCGGTGAACCGCCTCTCTTCTGCCTCGAGCTCTTGCGCTTGATGTCATTGAGAAGGGCGATCTCGCCCCGACGGAAGCTGGGGTGCCGAAACTCCCACACCTGGACCTCGTCGGTGGGGTTGCCTTGGTACGAGTGGTTCACCTTGTGGAAACCATACATGTTGAGCTGGCGTACAAACGACTGCCAGTTGGAATGCTTGAACCAGTTGGGGAGCACCAGCCGGGAGAACTCGGCGGGGTTGGCGACGCTAAACACGGTGCCAGACGATCCCCAGCTGATCAGATCGGAAATGGAAGGGTCTTCGAGCATCGAATAGAGTTTGCTGACGAAGCTAGGCTGCTGCTTACCGCCTGGACCTCCACCAGCACCGGGCAGCCCGGCCAGCGCAGGGTGGATCATGGGAGGGTTTCCGTAGGACGTCGATGGCGTCGGGCTCGGGTGGTGATGTATGAGCGGCGTGCGACTCTGAGGCAAGGGATAGCTGCCGTACGAAGGCCCATGGAAAGGCACGCCTCTACGCGGTGAGCTGGAGTAAGCACCTCCCATCATGCCGTCTTCTCGTGGACGATGACCGATTCCCTCGTGTTCGAGCGAAGCGAAGCCTGGCAGTCTCGGTGGCGGCGAAGGGGCACGTTTCCGGAAGCCTGGTGGAAGGTTGGCATGATCGGCCGCGCCGGGAGGCGGCATGCGTGCAGAGGACGAGCTGTACTCCATCTTGCCCTCCATCGCCAGACGATCCCGAGCCTCACGGTCCGCCTCGCCACCGTATCGTTCGCCAACAAGACCACCAATGTGACGACCCTCCTCCCTCATACCTGACCCAGAGTCGTAGCGGCTCGGTTGGGGACGCTCGTATTCGTAGCGACGCGAATCCGGTGCTCCGGCTGGCTCGACGCCTTCGCGCATGCGGTGCTGCGGTGGCTGAGAGTGGTGCTGAGACTGCGATGGATGTTGTGGTTGTTGATGTTGTTGCTGCTGCTGCTGATTGTAACGCGAATCGACTGTTGCCGAGGCACTTCTGCCGGCCCAGTGAGCGTGATGCGCTGCTGCCGAGGACGACCTGCTGATGCTTTCGGGTCCCGAGCCTTTGCGCTCGATCTTGGGCTCGTCCGACTCACCGCGTGGCCTTTTGGATGTGTCTTCGGTCTCGTCGAGCTCGTCCATCTCTTCCTCGTCGGCCATCTCGCGAGATGCCAACGCAGGCTCGTAGCGCGGTCGTTTGCGATCCGGACTCGTGGAAGGTGGAGGCGGCGCCGCGCCTGACGCTGACGCCGAGGCTTCCGACTTGACAGGTCGTTGCAGATCTCGTGGGATCGCCGGATTGTGGTGCGCTCGAGGCGAGCTGGCCGTCAACGGCACAAGCCCGCTAGCACGACGTTCGGACATCATAACAGCCACTGCGGCAAGTGTCGAAGCTAGGAGATCGGGGCGAAAGGGGAAAAGAGTGAGGCCGAGCTGCCAATCGAGTTAAAGACGCGCAAGATTCGATGAGCGGGTTGTGATCGAATACGGTCAAGCGACGGGAGAGCGTTGCTACTGGATGCTGCTGTTCGATAGTCCCAGGGCGGAACTCGCAACCAACGCAGTAGATCGAAATCGAGCAACTGTTCGTCGAGGCTTCGCAGATCGAGATCGAAGCAGTGCGTCAGAGGGCAGAGGAACAAGAAGCGGGTGGCGCCAGCTCAAGTTGTGTGTGCTCTCTCTCTTGCTGTTGCTATGGGTGCCGCTTACAGGTGTGCCTCTGTTTGCAGCAAGGCAACGCGGACAGAGATGCTAAGACGGTGGGGAAGCGACGAACAGCTTTCCGTTTCTTTGCCCTTACTGTACAACGAGTACTCTTGGGAAGTCTCAGGTCTGCTCTATCCGTCCCTGTCTCTTGCTGTGATTGTCGGCAGTAGTGGGCGTAAGGTTTGCTAGGCGAGCGACCAACGAGACAGACCCAACGCCTGTCTGGGCCTTCGGTGGGTGGGCGTTGACCGGCAGATGCCGTGTTGAAGCCAAAATGAAGCAGTCGTGCCTCGGCCCCAAATGGATGGCTGAGAAAAGCTAATCCCGGACGGGCGCAGCTCCGTGCACATGCACGAGCGGAGGCCCATGCAGCGACTCTCGGGGGGGATCCGAACGATGCCGTTGGTTACTATGCCAATCTGGTGCAGGCCAGAGATGTCGCTCGAGCCGTCGTTGGTGCAAGCACACGTCAAGGTGGGTGTAGGTAGCAGCCTCGAGTGACACCTGAAAGAAGACAGACGACAGAGTACGTGGGCTGCGAGGGTCGCGCGACTGCGGCGTCGGAGTATGTTGGCCCAAGGCGTCGATTGTCGGTCTCGAACTTCGATCGAGGGAGGATTCGCCCGATGATGAAGGAGGTGGGTGGATGGTGGATGGTGGATGGTGGATGGTGGATGGTGGATGGTGGATGGTGAGTGGTGGATGATGTGGTGATGGGCAGAGCAGGGAACGATGGGAGCTGCCGAAGGGGGGGGGGAAGTGGACTGTCGAGGAGCAAAAAGGGCCGCTAATGATGGTAAGACGACAAGGTGGGCGGTCGAGATGAAAGGCGACGGAATCAGAAGAAGACGACGCACAAGAGTCGAGCTGAGCACACCGGATCCAAGACCAGGCGTGAGCAAAGAGGCGGAAGGAGGCAGAACCTTGAATACTGAGCCAAGCGAGAGTTGACAGGCAGCAGGCGAGATCCGGCAGATCAGCTTCAAGCAGCGATGCGAGGGCGCAGATTCATGGGTGGGCTATGACATGCAGAAAGCAGGACACGCAGAGGAAGAGGAGAAGGGAGGCCAGGGAAGGGACCGAGGCAGGGACCAAAGAGAAGAATATAGCCGAGGCTGGACGTAGATGAGAGGGAAACAAGGGCGGCAAGGGAAAGGGGCCCGTTGAGCAGAAAGCAGGGCAACCCTGGATGTGATGGGAGATGAAGGAGGGAGGAGGGAGGGCCGTTGTCGGTGTGTCGAACGGACGGACGGACGGACGGACGCACCAACGAAGCACAGAACCGCGGAGAGTCGGTCAGTCGGTCGGTCGGTCGGTGGTGGACTGGATCCGGGTCTTCTGACGATGTCAAAATGGGTTTTGGGTTGCTGCATTGCCAGGGCAGTGGTTGTCGTTTGTTGTTTCGGCTGCGTGACATTCATTCTGTCTGACTGTACAGCGTGTGCGGTACACTGCACAGGTACAGTTTTGCGTTTTCCGATTCGAGCTTTGGCTTAGTTTCATGCGACAAGCAGATGCGGACTCCACTCGATGCGGGCGATGGGGCTCGCGTTGCACGGTGGCGCAGGCGCAGGGGCAGCCACGAGGCTCGTGGTCCGTCGAGGTTTCATTTCGGTGAGAAGTAGCAGGGCCTCTTCGGCAAACGCACTCGGACTGAGCCTGCAGCTCAAGCCACTGAATTTGGCCTCGGGAACGACGCAATCGAGGCGCGAAAGGAGAAGCGGAGATGCGGCGCCGAGCCTCCAAAGCGCAACCAAAGGCGAGCACGGATCTGGAACTGAAAGTGGGAGCACTTTCAAGCCACGGAAACCAAAGGCGAAGCGCATCACAATGGGCGAGAAGGGACAAGATGCAAGCGAAGCGAGACAATGACCAAGTATACGCATGCCGCTACATACTGTTCAAAACATGATGGAACGCGTAGAACTAGAGATGCGACACAATGGAGGAGGGGGGAGAGAAAGAACGAGAAAAAATAAAATAGAAGGGCGGGTCAAATCTGGAAGAACGGCGGGAAGAGCAAGATCAGCCGGCAAAGCAGACGAGGATGTCAATGAACGCAAGGGCACGGAAAGGTCAACATGGAAGGGCGTGGCGAAGCGAGGCGAAGTGATGCAAGGCGAGGCGAGGGGGGGCGACACGGGACATGGGAAGAGGATTGTGCTCACAATGTGGGAGCGGTGGCTGCGCTCCATGTGCTAATGGCTGCCGCTACCGGAAAAATGGGAGGAGCCGCGGAGACTGAAAGGATGATTGAGCAACGCGGGCCCTGGCAGGTTCCGAGCAACAGCATGCGAGACAGGCCAAAAACCAGATCCATCCTGCGAAAGCGCGCTTGCGGAGAGAGCGGTTCAGGGACAGCTTCTAGAGGCTTAGCGAGATCAAGCGAGGCGGAATGAAGGACGTTTCACGATATCTTTTTTGGGGGTTTTTTTTGGAAAGGAAAGAGGTTCAAAAAAGAATAGGAGCAGCCGAGAAAGAAAGGAAAACGACATCGGCCATATGGCGATCTCCATGGACAGACCTGCCGGCAAGACAATGGGCGGCACACCAAGTCGATTCGCATCGAGCGGAACAGCAACTGACGGCACAGAGGACCATGTGGAACGGCTGCATGCGACTTACTGGAAATCGCTAGAATTCGCTCCTGAAAAGGATCGATGAGTGCAGAAAAGGTCACGCTGCAATTTACGGGAACAATGAGAGACGCTTCATGAGGTACATGTGCCAAAGCGAATAGAGTTCGAATAGAGTTTGACCTGTGTCATTGATGGGGGGAACACTACACCGCAGCCGAGATGGGCTGAGAGACAGGGACTGAAACACAAGGCAGTGACACTACCGTTGTAGTAGTAAGGCGTGCGTGGTTCAAATGCAGAACCCATCGATCCGGCTTCGACCCTCCGAGATTACTGTGTACCTGTAGCTGTACACTTGGACCAGAGAAACCAAAGCAAGGAAACTGTCGAACGCCAAGGGACGCGACGGCTGCATTCATGCGACGCAACCACGAGATGCAAACTATAAATTTCACATTTTGTTTTCAAAAGAAACTCCAAGGAAAAAAAGAAAGCGAGGATGCGCAGTTGTCTCATTTAATTATTAATATTTTGTCGAAACAGACGATACTCTATGAGAAAAGTGGGCTTTCTAGATATCAAACAAACCCTTCGGAGTGGGGACGGGTCGAGCGGAGAATCGTAGAATGCACTAGCCGAGCATAAGCGAGCCTCTCTGATGACGTTCCTCAGTCAACAGATCCTTTCGCCCATCTTTTTCGACTGTGATACCTTTTCTTGTGATACAGTATTGCGTGTAACTTGGATTGACGTGCTGTCCAGATAGGATGAGAAATGGGGACATGGTACACTATCGAGACGTTATCTTTACAGCAAACCCACCAAAGGATGCTTCCGTGGCTTCGTCGCCAGCATTGCAATCGGAGATCGGAGAGGCCTGTCAGTGCGATCGTCAATTCAATCAAACGATTGGTTGCAATTTGCACAGTACGTACAGTGTACGTACCACACCATCTCCGACCCGGTCAGCTGGCAACGCCTTGCATAAACACAAGGACAAAGAAAGGAGAGCGACTCTGAGCTTCAACTCCGCGACTCCTTCATCGCTCCCGGCATGAAAGCGGAGTCAGAAGCAGGACGAAGCTCGAGGCCTAGCCTTGAGTCGAGAATATCGAGACCGGGAACAGGTCGAGTGGGAGGCAGTGCCCTTCTCTGGCATCTCAGACGGGCTTCCTCTGCGTCGAATCTTTCGCCAAGATCGCATTGCTGGCGCCTCTAGCATGGTCAGCCTAAAGCGACGTCAAGCATCAAGAGGCCCCAACGGATGTACGATTAGATTGCAGACTGTCCCTCCAACCCACCCTCGGCGTCGCCAGAACAGTAGGTCCCCTTGCTGTTATGAAGAGGGTGGGTCAAGGCAAGCGCAGGTCTCGATGGAGGGAACAAGTTGCCACTCGCGTGCTTGCAGCATTGTAACACCTGGCTGATTGCCTTGCCTCGAAGTTCGCAACACCGAATCGAACAGCCACGAGGAGGGTTCGAGGTAGCCAGACGTCGAGTCTCGAGTCGAACGAGTGGCGGCCACGCACACTAGCACCTAGGGAAAGTGACAGGTCGTGACTGCAAGCGGGTGCCACGTCAGATGCTCGCCTGATCCCATTCCTGCGAGCGGGTGTCGCCTCGCATAAGACTTGAATTTTCACGGTGAAACCTGTAGCACTTCCTTCTAGTGCCGAATTCTTGGTGAACACTTGGCAAATACCCTTCTTTTTCTCGTTTCACCATGATCTTTTCCCGCTCGACGTGATTCACGGGCCATTGCGAGTTGAAGGTCTGACACGCCAAAGCAGCAAATTTGGCGCATGGTGTTGGCACCGACACACCAATCTCCCGGTCGCTACAAGCCCTACGACCGAGTGCTTTGAGAATTTGTGAGACGGCTGTTGCCGCACGTCTCGTGCAGGACAGGAAGCGTGACCCTTCTGCATGAACACAAATCCCCAGATTACTGACTTGCCTTGACAGAAGACCCCGAAAAGCCATTCCCGTGTCTCAAGACAATGTAGGATCCCTCGTACAAAACTGTGAATTGCAAATGGACCCTCATAGCTCGGCTTGCTTCGCTAATGGTGAGCGGAGTAGAAGGCCAGTTGACCGTATCGTCGGCGGCTTTCGAATCCTACGCTTGCTGTTTTCTTTTGAGTTGTCTTTCACAGAAGAAACGACAAGTCAGCAGGTCTATCCTTGCGCCACTTTCCTTGATCATTGCAACAGTGCCGAGCCGTTTCGTATCTCCCGACGATGCCAGGTTGTACGCCTTTCACGTATCTTGTTGTTTCTCTGAACCGAGAGCTCAAAGAATAGAAAATTAGCACCGAAAAATCATCGACAGCACGACTTAATTCCACATCGATTGGATTATTTGATTAAAATTGATAGGACAAGCCAAGACATCCGAAGCAGTGGAACCCGAGATCCGAGGCAGACGTGCATCATGCGATGAGCTTTCGAACACCGACACCTCGGCTATTCCTTTCTCCATCCGCCATGTCACATCTGAGCCCATTACCAACCACGTTTTATGTAATGAGCGCCTCAACAAAACGGTGGTTTCGAACGGAAGAGCAGCTGACCGTGGTATCCGGTGCACTCGTTCTATCGTAGAAAGCTTTCTACTCGTCATGGTTCGATGTGGCTGTTGATAAGAGAAAGCGCGCGGTTTGAGGCAGCATGTCTGGTCGGTATTCCACGCTTCGCCTGCGGGCGGAGCATGGCGGTGCCTGAGTCTCGACGCATGAAGAACACATGTGGACTGCCATCTGCGGTGAGTTGTCCGGCAGAGTCTGTTCCACGTTGGCCGACTACAAACTCCGCACAATTTCGATCTCCCTCTCTTTTCGTCTCCCGTCCTGCATTCTGCCGACAGCTTCGATATGACACACTTTGCTGTGTTACATTCCGCGTTCTTCGGCCCAAATCGCACGCGACGCTTCTGGCGGCTTCGATCTGCCACTATCTTTCACCATGCATCGCTGCGTGTCTTGCGGACGGCCTATTCCGCTGTCAAAGCAAATGCGCAAGATCCCTGGCCGTTTTTCCGGAGCATCATGCAATTCGTTCAGTTGCGTTCGTACGGTCACTTGCTGGGTTGCGACATTCTCTCGTCCGTCAGTCAGGTCGACGGGATAAAGGTCTACGACCGCAGTTCCAACGGAAATTAGTTGACAGCATGCTTCACTTTGCCAGTGCCCGGAGTCCGAAAATTTCTAAGCGCCCGTCTTACAGGCGCAAAATGCATGTGTCAAGCCACCAGACTTGAGTCCGACCTCGCGCTACAACGCATAGGACTATCAAAGGCCGCATCTGCATGATTTTGAAGTCACTGAGAAGCGTTGGAGCTGCTTCCCGCGGCTTCGGTCACCGACGAACGTAGTCTCTAGCAATGCAGGGAGTATGTTTCGAATCGTCCATCGGCACGAATTACGAGTTGCTTCTCGGCAGTGCGAGCGGGGAAAGAGACGCAACTCCATACTCTAATTTCTCGCACTTGTGTCAAAGTTTCTCTGCTGCTCTGTGTCACGACATGTAGAAGCAAGAGTCGTTGAAGCCTTCTAGTGACTCTCTGCATCTGGAAGGCCGCGACCCTCTTCGGAACGGGCCCGGCTGGTCATAAGCCTCGAAGTAGACAAAGTCTGAATTCAATCTCAGTCAGGCACTCGGTTATTTGAGGGCCTCTCCTGGATATGGCTCGCTGCAAGCCACCGGACATAAGAAACAAGTGGCGCGGATGGCCAGCGTGACAAGACGTTGTGCTTCTTGCTTCGGCTTCGAGATCACAGAGCGTTTCGAACCAAGCCGAGAATGCCGTTCGCGTGCCTGAAAATGCACAACTCCCGCCCCATGAAACACGGTCGGCCTGCTTCTGCCTGCGTCTCTATGTACCTTTGCATTGTGAAAAGAAAAGAAAAGACCCCGCGGCACGAATGTAGTAATTATTGAACGGCTACAGTGTGCACTGTAGAGGCAATCGGCTCCGAACCCTCTCGGTCGCTGTGTCTACCGATGGTGCCTGAAAGAGTCATGCGGCTTCAGGAAGAACTGGATTACCCATTTCGAGAAACCGGATTTCAAATCTGATAGAAAATACAAAACAGAACTACACTGTATATTTGAGCGGCAGCAGTTGCCGTCAAGCGAACATGCATGTCGCCCACGCTGATCTCGAGTAGAATGCATAGCAAGCTGGTTCGATGATTTGCTTGAGCTTCAGTCGCAACAATCTGACTGCCGCATTTTCCTCGGCAATTCCGTCGAATCGTTCGGTCTTGTTCTGTTTCTGCACCTGTGCTCCTCGGCAAGGGAAGGCGGAGGCTAAATCAAATATCGTGACTGTCCTTCTTTGCTGAGTGAAACATGTAAGCGAAGTGCAAGGTAAGGCCTCCTCACCAATCTCGGATATCCGCGCATATGACTCTCGTCACGACGAATGAAACAAGTGTGATTTTGCAGTCTTACCGACGCTTGCGGATTCTTTTTCAGAAACAACACCCAGACGCAAGCACAGCTCTCCGAATCCTCCGCGGCTTACTTCCTTGTTTGCTAATCGTTCTAAAATCATCGAGACGAGCCCTCCTTGGGTCTTTTCAACAATCATGCCCACGCCGACGCATCCTGCAGAGGACAAACCAACGCATTCGTGCTTGAGGTGTCAAGCCTCATAAGCGGAGCCGCGAGCATACAAGCCGTTGATATTCAAATTCGCTAGACGGTCGTTCTGGAAACGAAGTACAGTATGCGCCGTGCGATCGATCTTCGCTCCGAGCTGTCCATGTGCTCTTCTACAGAAAAGAAGCTGAAGCACAAGTCACCGTAGAACCAGGCCACGCTTCGCAAGCGGTAGCGACGAGCACGTCAAGCCTTCGATCCGGACATGTAGCATCGCGGGACGGACTTACCTCTCACCAAGCTGCAAGGGCTCGACAGGCGACGCCTCCCGCGTTCTCCTTCTCTATTGTTGTCGCACCGGAACGGGCAGATGGATCTGCACTCGCTTTGGGCCAGGCTCTGATGCGATGCAGCAGTCGACAAGACATTCGATCGAAACGTGGTGGCCCGGACGTTGTCGCAGATAGCTGCACTCGCTTCGAGCCGGTCGGTTCGAGCTAGAACATGTGGCGCACTTCGCGAGAGGTCGCATAAGCATCGGATCCCGCGGTTGCGACCGCGGCGTCAGGGCGCCCTACCATTGGGAGCCGACAGCATCCCTCAGGGCCTTCAGCACAAGCACTCTGAATTCGTCATTCGCGTGCGCTGTGATCCCGATCTTTTCTTCTTTGAGCATGCTCGTTTACCGATGTCGATCAAGGTGTCACTTAAAAAAAATGTTGTTAGGGCTAGTAACTAACAAAATGCCAAAATACACGTGACCTCGAATTTTGCCGGCAACAGATTTTTCTGGCGGTTGGTGCTTTTCTTCCAAGAGAAGCTTGCCAAAAAAAATTTGGGCTCCACATCAACTTTACTCCACCAAAACTGTCCATTCTTGCTCACCGTCTTCAAGCCACATCCACGACATTCACATACATCTTGCACCTACCACCCATCTCGATTTGAAAGGTCTGGAACAGGCTATACGACAACTATACAATGGCTTCTGTCTTCCAGCAGGCTTCCAGAGCCGTCGCCAAGGGCAAGCGCAAGGCAGACGCGGCCGATGACGATGCCGTTGCCGCTCCGATCCGCCGCAACAAGCAGAGAGTGCTGATGCTGCCATCTCGTGGCGTCACATCACGTATGCGTCACCTGATCAACGATCTGGAATCGCTCATGCCTCATGCCAAGAAGGACTCGAAGCTCGACTCCAAGTCGCAATTGCATCTGCTCAACGAACTGGCAGAGCTCAACAACTGCAACAACGCTCTCTACTTTGAAGCACGAAAGCGCGAGGACCTGTACATGTGGGCGTCCAAAACACCCAATGGACCCTCGGCCAAGTTTCAGGTGCAGAACATCCACACCATGGACGAGCTCAAGATGACCGGCAACTGTCTCAAGGGCTCAAGACCCATCCTGTCCTTCGACCAGCAGTTTGACGAAAAGCCACACTGGACGCTGGTCAAGGAGATGTTCACACAGATGTTCGGTGTACCCAAGGGAGCACGCAAGTCCAAACCTTTCGTCGACCACGTCATTTCGTTTTCGATCGTCGACAACAAGATTTGGTTCCGCAACTACCAGATCGTCGAAACCGACCCGGGCGCGACAGCAATGGCCAAGGTGGAAGAGGAGCAGAACGGAAAGAAGAAGTCAGCTGGTGCAAAGGGCGAAGCAAAGCAGCCTAAGCTGGTCGAGATCGGACCGCGCATGGTGCTGTCGCCGATCCGCGTCTTCGAAGGCAGCTTCGGCGGCGCTACCGTGTTCGAGAACCCAGAGTACATTTCGCCCAACGCCATTCGTCATATGGTGCGGAAGCAGAAGGGAAACAAGTACGCCGACCGTGTCAACCAGCAAGAGTCGTTCCGGACCAAGAAGGATCGTCTCAAGCCCCGCGACGATGCGCTCAGCCGCAACAAGGTCTTCGCTTGATCCGCAGTCAAAAGCATGGTCTGCGCCTGTATTGCGGAACTCATCGTTCTGCTGTTCTCGCGCTTCGTCCAGAACCTCCAACTTTGGATGCCAGCATCGGCTGCCTTTCTGCACGCGCCTATTTGTATCGATACCAGCTCTCTCACGTCACGTCTTGCATTTTCATCGTTCTCACCAGCATGCTCCATCCTTGTCTTGTAGCAAGTATATCTGCTGTTGCTGTGTCTGTTTATATGAGCTACCATCGTCGTTGATTTGCGTGAGGGTTCAGTCCCGGCGTACGTGTGTCTTTGCAGCTCAATGTTAGCGCGTCCAGCTGAAATTTGGGTCGAGAAGAAAAGTCGCAATTCACACGCGAGCCCAACAGGCAGCGAACGGTCCCTGGAAGGAATGGAAAAGGAAGTCCAACACGCAGCCCCAATTCGGCGCACGCTGCAGATCATACGACAACGCAGCCTAGCTTCTCGCGTTTCCAACATTGCAGGTCAACTCTTCCCGCCTCTCACCTCTACGATACCATCGACACAAACACGTTCTTCACTGCCATCGCAGCTCCGGATCGTCTCATCATGTCGTCAAGCATTCACCAAGCCACGTGCTCGGCGCCCGTCAACATCGCCGTCATCAAGTACTGGGGAAAGAAGGACACCACTCTCATCATCCCGACCAATGACAGTCTCTCGGTCACCCTGGATCAGGATCACCTGCGATCCGTCACCACAGCTCGCGCAGATGCCAGCTTCGGCTCTCAGGATCGCCTGTGGCTCAACGGAGAGGAGGAAACCATCAAGGCTGACGGTCGACTACGCAGATGCATCGATGAGATGAAGAAGCTCAGACAGGCCAAGGAGTCCAAGGATAGCAACTTGCCAAAGGTAAATCTACAAGCAAATGCCACAGTACGTGAGCTGCGTCGGAACCATGACTGACCTCTTCATCTACCCCGTCTTTCCATCTCTACCTGACAGCTTTCGGAATGGGCCGTGCACGTCTGCTCCGAGAACAACTTCCCCACGGCAGCAGGACTCGCTTCGTCCGCTTCCGGTTTCGCCGCACTCATCGCATCGCTCGCGGCGCTCTACGAGCTCCAACCAGAGGTGTCGAGTTCCGAGCTCTCACGCATCGCTCGTCAGGGAAGTGGATCCGCCTGCCGATCGCTCTTTGGTGGCTACGTCGCCTGGCAAGGTGGAGAGCAAGCTTCGGGTCAGGACAGTCTCGCCGTCGAGGTAGCACCTCAATCGCACTGGCCCGAGCTTCAGGCGCTGATCTGCGTCGTCAGCGATGCCAAGAAGGGCACGCCGTCCACCGCCGGTATGCAGCGCACCGTGCAGACCTCTCCGCTGCTGCAACACCGCATCAAGGAGGTCGTCCCTGACCGCATGGTCAAGATCTCCGAGGCCATCCAGAAACGCGACTTTGACACCTTTGCCGAAATCACCATGGCCGATTCGAACAACTTCCACGCATGCTGTCTCGACACGGCCCCACCCATCTTCTACATGAACGATGTCAGCCGTGCCATCGTGCAGCTCGTCGAGGAGCTCAACCGTGCCAACGAAGCCGATGGCAAGGGTAAGCTGGTCGCTTACACCTACGACGCCGGACCGAACGCGGTTCTGTACGCACCCAAGGACAACATGCCGCGCATCCTGCAGACCATCCGCCACTACTTCCCCAACGCCGATTTCGACGACACATTCGACCTGCTCGGCAAAGGCGTCAATGCATCGCATCGAGGAGCTCAGGAGGCACTGGGTTTGCCCGACTCGCTGCCCAGCTCGTTCAACGCCAACGTGATCCCCGTGCACGAGGCAGGCGCCGTCCGCCGTCTCATCCACACTCAGGTAGGCGATGGACCTCGCGTGCTCGAGCGCGGCGCAGGAAAGGAGTCCCTACTCAACGAAAATGGTGAGCCCATCCGTTTGCAACGTGCCAAGCGTGCGTGAAGCGCTGCCATTGCTGCTGCAGGACACTTCAAGGAAAGAAGAACAATGCTGCTTGCCGATTTGCTCTAGATTGAGAATAAGATACTATGATACCGGTGCCGAAAGCTTGTTTTGCAAAAGAACTGTGTGCAGCAATCGGGATGAAGAGAAAGAGTGGGTCAGAAGAGGTCAGCTTCGGAGCGAAGCGTGGATCACGAGCTTCTTGTGAGAACATACATTTTTCCAAACTCTCTCGGAAAGCATCTGTGTCGATGCCATGCGTTCGCTCCAGTCGAGACTCTCGAACCACCTCCAGCTTGGCCGCATCGGAACGCTCGTCAGCATCTTCACTCGGCTCGACCACCCTCTCTTCCCTCTCGAGCGCTCTCATCAGAGGGTTCTTGACGACACTATCCACCCACGGTCCGCGGTAGATCTGCAGCAAGACGCCTTTGAGACTCATGCCACCCGTTCCGGGGATGCCGCCGCCCGTGCCGAAAGACGATCTCCCCGAGAGCGCTGCGGAGGCGTTGCCGATCGAGTAGCCTTCAGTGTTGCGGCTGGGTATTGAAGAAGGTGGTGGGACCGGATCGGTGAGGATGACGAACGTGTACATGGTCGGCGTGTGAAGGTGCGCCAGGGTATATGTGGATGTGGTGAAGCTGTTGAACGTTTCGGATCTGTGTTGAGAAAGATGTGTCAGCTGTCGGATTCGCCGGCAAGTTCTGGCGAGCATAGGCTGGCGTAACTCACTCTCCTCCGAGCTTCCGTACCATATTGCGAAGCGAGAACACGACACCGTAGACCAGCTTTGCTTCTTCGTCGAACGGGAGAAGGTCCGTGGCCACGGTGTCGATCGCACTCGTTGCGCCTGTTGGTTGTGAAGGTGCTCGAGCGGTACCATTCTTGGAACTCGACTGCTGGTCAGAGGAGGGTACAGCAGTGCGTGTGACATTCGCAAGTGATGGTTCTCCTGGACGCTGGGGTGCTTGCGGCGTTTCATTCGCTGATACGCTAGGTGCGCTCGTTGTCGCACGCTGTATCGATGCTCCCAGCGAGGCAAAGCCAGATGCCTGCGAGACTGTCGGACTCAGCGGGCCGCCCGATGCTGAGGAGGCAGCTGCATGTAGATGCGACCAATCTTGGTGGTATATGGCATTGCAATGACGGTCGAAGACCCAGAAGGAGTATACCTGTACGTGAGATCAAGGAGCAAGGCGATCAGTACGAAGCTGCTGGGGGATGCAAAGCGTTGAGAGGACTTGTCACTCACTTTCGCCATCGTGTCGAGAGCGATCTCGTCGTCGCAATTCGGCTGTCGATACTCCTTCGACGCTGTCTTGGGAAGCTCTGTGTCAGATGGGTCGAGTTGAGTGAAAGTATAGAAGGAAGGAAGCCGAAGCTGCAACTTTTCTGCATCGGAGGGTCCGAGCGTCAGACCACCCGATTTTTTAAGATTGGCGGAGGTTCCGGTGACGCGTGTTAGAAAGTGTTGGTTAAAGTCACCGCTTGGCGCTCTCTCCTTTCTTCCCATTGTGATTTGATTCATTTGCAACCTCGTCGCTGCGCCTCAACGACGATCGACCCGGGTGTCCAATCGGTACACACGACAAAGACTCGACTCATACGAAGTGAACGGGAATCCGCAGTGCATCATGAGGCTGTCGGCGTCTCGAAAAGCAGCACTCTCTGCGCTTGCAGTAGCGCTAGCTCTACCATCACAAGTCTCAGCGTGGTATCTGCCAGGCAGCGCCCCTCACTCCTACAAGCAGGGCGATGAGGTGCCCTTCTCAGTCAATGCTTTGCAGGCCAAGGCATTCACATCACAGATCAAAGGCGTCATCAAGTACGACTACTACGACCCGCATTTTCAGTTCTGCGCACCCGAAGGAGGTCCAGAGGCGATCAGCGAGAATCTCGGAAGCGTCCTCTTTGGCGATCGCATCTACAGCAGTCCGGTCAAGGGCGTTATGCTCAAAGATGAGGTCTGTAAGGAGCTGTGCCGCACCACCATCAGTCCGGAGAACGCCGCGTTCATCAATGACAGGATACGAGAAGAATACGCAGTCAACTGGATGGTCGATGGGCTCCCCGTCGCCGAATCGCGTAGGGAAGTCAAGACTCACGAGGAGTTTTTGTCTCTCGGGTTTGCACTCGGAAGTACAGAGGACGAGCACTTCCGTCCCTATGATCCACCAGCATTGCACAATCACTACGACATCTATATCGACTATCACCAGCGTGGCCCGGACGAGTACCGTGTGGTCGGTGCACGCATCTACCCGCTTTCCAAGGACTCCCTCAAGAGTATCGCCACCTCCCAAACACCCAACTGTGCTGCAGCCGATCCAGTACAGCTCAGCAATTCCACTTCGACCGCCGTCGCCTACACCTACAGCATACGATGGCGAGAGTCGCAGACTCCCTGGGCTACCCGCTGGGATGCCTATCTCAAGGTATTCGATCCCCGAATCCACTGGCTCGCGCTCATCAACTCGGTGGTCATCGTCAGCTTCCTCTGCATGATGGTCGGCATCGTCGTCGCTCGCTCCATCAGCCGCGACATCCACCGCTACAACGCCATCGACATGACAGAGGACGTGCAGGAAGACTTTGGCTGGAAGCTCGTTCACGGAGAAGTGTTTCGTCCACCCAATCGACCTATGCTGCTCTCGATCCTCGTTGGCTCTGGCTCGCAGCTGGTGGCCATGGCAGCCGTCACGCTCGTGTTTGCGCTGCTTGGCTTCTTGAGCCCGTCGAACAGAGGCTCGCTCGCCACCGTCATGATCGTCACCTGGACGCTTTTCGGCAGCATCGCAGGATTCATGTCGAGCAAGGTCTACGCAAGCTTGGGCGGAGAATACTGGAAGCAGAACATCGTGCTGACAGCGATGCTCTTCCCCAGCTTGGTGTTCTCCATGGTCCTGCTGCTCAACTTTTTCCTGATCTTTAGCGGCTCGTCCGGCGCTGTGCCGTTCGGAACGTTGCTCGCACTCGTCGCCCTGTGGTTCCTCATCAACGTGCCGCTCACCATGATCGGTGCGATGCTCGGTATCCGGGCAGGAGGGTTCTCGCATCCCGTCAAGGCCAACTCGATCCCTCGCCAGATCCCATATCAGCAGACGTGGTACCTTCGACCCTTTCCCTCTGCTCTGATCTCGGGCATGCTCATCTTTGCCTCGGCCTTCCTCGAGATCCTTTTCATCCTCAACTCGATGTTTGGGACCAAAATCTACTATGCGTTCGGCTTCCTCACGCTTGCCTTTGTCATCACAGCTACGACCGCTGCTACGGTGACCATCCTGTTTGCGTACTTCCACCTCTGCGCAGAAGATTACCGATGGCATTGGAGGGCGTTCATGACGGGAGGATCTGGTGCCATCTGGTTCTTTGCGTACGGTCTCTTCTTCTGGGCGACGCGTCTGGAGCTACCGGGCTTGGCCAACAAGGTCTTGTTCCTGGGGTATCTGTCGATTCTCTCGCTGTTGTTCTTCACTCTGTTCGGTGCGGTGGGATTCCTGGCAACGTATGCATCGCTGAGGAAGATCTATTCGGCTATTCGTGTAGATTGAGCAGGAAGCGTGCGGTAATCACATGCTCTATGTACACATTCATCTGCCTCATCGGGGTCGGCTAGGGCGTGTGAACTTGTGTGAGCTGTGCTGAGTCCTGCGTGACGGGGCAAGCAACGATGTGGATGCCTCTCTGCATTGCGCTGAGCAGGTGTGGCTACCCTTTGATGGCAATCTGACATGTTGCAAAATTCTCGGGAATCGCACCACAGCACCGCGTGGCTGAGCGACCTGCGTCGACTTGCGTTACGCTTTCGAGCATCACTCCCGGCAGCTTCGTTTCGTACCTCCACCTCCCTTCGATCGGTCGTGCCAGCACTAACATCTGCTGGGCTGGATCTTACGTTCACAATCTGAGCCAGCTTTCCGTACCAACCCTCGCCAGCACCTGCGCTACCTCCGCTCGGATCGAACACTATGGGTGTGGCACTCTCGCTGCCATTCCTCGGCGGTGGCCTGGCATCCGTCGCCAGCTCATGCCTCGCCGGACTCGCCTGCTTCTGTACAAGCACCGCTGCATCGGCCATGTTCAAGTCGTGCAACTGCCAGTCGTCGATCGCGACACGTGTCGGCTTCGCCATCATCTTCTGTCTCGATGCGCTCTTCGCATGGCTGAGCTTGACGGGCTTCATGATGCACAAGATAGAAGAGTGGTCGTACAACTACATTAAGATGGATTGCAAAGATAAGGACCGCTGCTACGGCGTGCTAGCTGTGCATCGCATCACCTTTGCGCTCTCGCTCTTCCACTTTATCCTCGGTATGATGCTCATCGGCGTCAAGGACACTCGAACCAGACGAGCAGCCATCCAGAACGGCTGGTGGGGTCCCAAGGTGCTGCTCTGGCTGCTCTTGACTTTGCTCATGTTCTTCATCCCGAACGGCTTCTTCGTCTTCTGGGCCAACTACTTTTCGCTCATCTTTGCATCCATCTTTATCGTCGTCGGATTGGTGCTGCTAGTCGACTTTGCGCATTCATGGTCCGAGACATGCTTGGACAGGTGGGAGCAGACCGAGTCTGACTTCTGGAAGTTCACGCTGATCGGAAGCACTCTCGGCATGTATGCGGCTGCGATTGCGCTGACTGGAGTGCTCTATGGGTTCTTCGCGTCGAGCGGATGCTCACTCAACCAGTTCTTCATCAGCCTCAACTTGGCGCTGATCGTCGTCCTGACGGTGTTGTCCATCAGTCCGCAGGTACAGGAAGCAAACCCGAGAAGCGGCCTTGCGCAGAGCAGCATGGTAGCCGCCTACTGCACTTACCTGATCGCATCAGCGGTGATGAACCGCGACAACGCCGAGTGCAACCCTATCACCCGTGGCCGCGGTGGAAGTGCCAAGACCACCACGGTCGTCCTCGGTGCCGTGTTCACCTTCCTCGCCATCGCCTACTCGACCTCCCGTGCAGCTACGCAATCTACGACGCTTGTCGGCAAACGACGCGCCGCGCTCAACGAAAGTCGACCTCCCTCGGGTTACGGACCGCTGGCGACACGCGAGTCGCTCGACAACTCTGCGGGCGCAGTGGTGACGGATCAACCCACCAAGAAGGATTCGCTGCGCATCCAGGCGCTGATGGCGGCGGTGGAAGCGGGTGCAATCCCAGCATCGGCGTTGGACGAGGAAGAAGACGACGACGAGATGGAAACACGGTCCGAGATGGGCGGCGACGAGGACGACGACGAACGTCAGGGGACACGCTACAACTACAGCTTCTTCCACTTTGTGTTCGCCATTGCTGCGTGCTACACGGCCATGCTGTTGACTGACTGGCGGTTTGTACGTCTTGGCGGCCCTTCACCGGATCCAAGCGAAGCGGGCGCGCCTATCGCATACATCGGCCGCAGCACTACCGCCATGTGGATGCGCGTGGTGAGCAGCTGGCTCTGCATCTGCATCTACACGTGGAGTCTCGTTGCTCCTGTTCTGCGTAAGTAGCGATCTCACGATAATCGGCGATATGAACTTGATGGCTGACACAGACCGGTTCTTCTTTGTTGCTTTGCATGGATGATTGTATCTCCGAATTGCAGTGCCGGATCGATTCGGTTACGACTGATTACTTTATGGCTTCGTTGCATGGCTTGTACGGTACCGAGTGGAATAAAGCAGCATCGTCGAACATTCACCAACAGCTGTTCAAGCGAGTCCGAACTCCCACGTCCTGCATTCACCGCCACCAGCCTTGCTCGCCCTGACACCTTGCTCCTGATCGGCACGCTGGTTGGACCGCGACCTGAGCAGATCCTCGTTGGCGCTGCTGCTGACGCCTTCGACCCAACCAATGGTCCTACGATGCTGATATCCACGCCATTCGTTGGGATCGAACTCGAAGCTTCGCCAGAGGTAATAGCTTCGATACCTCTTGACGCCCGATGAGTCTACGCCTCCTCCTCCGCCACCGCCGCTGCTGTTTCCGTGTTTGGACTGGGAGACAGCACGAGAGTGGAGGTTGTTGGGACTCAAGGTGGAGAGGCCGTTGGCGGTGAGGTCCTTAAGCGTGGGTTTCTTGACACCTTTGGGCAGAGCGGGTGCGGTGAATGCGATGACGGGAAGCATTTGAGGTAGACGCTTGGCGAGGTTGGCCACGTCCCACAGGGTGTAGGGGGAGGCGTTGCGAAGGGTGATGAGGACCGAGCCTTGACGTGAGGGTGGGGAGAAGGGTTGAAGGGCTGCAATACGTGCTTGTGTTTCGTCCAAGACCGATTGGTCTGCATCGGTGTTTGCAACGTTCCCGGTGAGAAGATTGTCTTCGGCGTCATCAATGTTCGCAGCAGGATCTAGGTCTAGCTCATCCTCGTCATCCGAATCCGATCGTTTATTGGATCCCGACGAGGAGCCAGGTGCATGAGCTGGAAGCGCTCCCACCGTTAGGTACGGTGCTACCGAGACCAGGAAGCGAAGAATAAGAAGCTGGTTGGCCAGCACGTTGCGAGTCTCGTCCTTGTGACCTGCACCGACGTGAGGAAACCCGAACCATACTTTGCTCCACTTCCTCTGCCCTGAAGCTGCAGAAGTGGAGCTGAGCTGATACCCTTCGTCGAGATTGCGGCCAAGTTGAGATTTGGATCTGGATGAGGCTCCCGTGACCTGCTTGTACTTTTCCAGCTGTCCTGCGTCTACACCAAAGAGGACGATATCGTCTCGACCTGCTAAGCGGCGAATCCTTTCGACATTCTCTCGAGCATCGGGATACTTTGAGAAACACTCCTGCTCCGAGTCGTAGGCTGTAGCGAGAATGTTGGATGGTGGATGGGCGCGTGGGGGGAGGAGCAAGGAGAGGGTGAAGGAGAAGTTGGCCTCTCCGACTATGAGGATCGTATCGTCTCTCGCGAATGGCTGCGGCAGACGTTTACGCTTCTTGATGATAGGTCTGCTGTCTATGGATGTGTCATTGCTGGCAGCGCCGTCGGCATCGGAAGGCAGAGCGGGTTGAGACCTGTGTTTGTGGTTCTTGGACTTGGAAGCACCTGATTTGGTGACCGAGAGCGCCTTGCGTCGTGCTGCTTCCTGTGCTGCTCTTTCTCTGGCTCTCTGCTCCTGCTGGGCAAAGTGACCGTTGAGTGCGGCTTTGAGATTGCCTTTCTTCTTCGGCATGATTTCCCGGTGTCCTTTCGCAAATGTTGATGACGGCTGGATAGAGGAGGTGGGTCGGACAGGTGAGAAGATTTCAAGAACAAGTCAGGGTCCTTCCTGCACCTCAACTTGAACTTTTTCTCCACTTGCAGCCCGATGCTTGGCCGATCTGAGCAACGGCGCGTATCGGACTGAGATTCGCTCTGTGAACCCTGAAATGTGACTCGCTTCGCTTCACTTGCTTGGCTCCCTCACACCATCATTCAAGAATCCTTCCCATTCGAACGGTCAACCCTCATGGCTGTGGAGTAAAGGCATCCAGGCAAGCCTCGAGGAGTCTCGATCGAACATCGGTACGCTCATCCCTCGAGATGTCGACATCACGAAAACGCCCGATGCGGTCCGAGCCACTACAGGCGGAAGCCTCGGATTCCTCGTCTTCATCCGTCTCGATACCTTTCGAGGAGATCGCTCTATCTAGCCGCGCCTTGCAGTCCTCTTATCGACGATTCTTCTTCTTCCACGTCCTGTCGCTCCTTCCAACTCTGGTGATCCTGATCGTGGCGCTTTGGGGCACCATCCAAACTCGCGAACTTTGCCATATTCAGGATGAGTTTACTTCGATCACAAAGTCTCGACTACATCCAACCCACTCGGTCTATCAAAAAGGACGGTGTCGCAGCATCCTCGATGGACAGCTGCTAGCTTCCACTCTGGCACTCGGTCTGGTTGGCTGGCTCGCGTCTTATACCAGCCGTAAAGCATGTCTTGCGTTTGCGGATCGACTCATACCCCGGCTGCTTTCGTCGTCGCTCTCGCTGTTTTCACGCTCACCACGCTTTCAGATTCCGAGGAGCGAACAAGGTTCAGGAAAGGACAGTCTCATCGTCACGGTCGCCATCGCGATGCAAGCGTTGATTGCCGAATCGTTGCGCGTCCTCTCCTTCTACTGGGCCTGCTGCATCCTCGTCACGGCGCTCTACCTGTATCCTATCCAGGAGCGCAACTCGCATCGTCCACACGCGCTCGACTCGATAGCACAGAGCTTAGCAACGACAAACACAGGGCCCGACTGGGCGTGGAGGCTCAGCTTCCGTGATCCTCGATTCTTTGTGGCGGCTTGGTCGTCGATCGCATGGGCATTGGCAGAGTTTGGATTCGGAGCTTTCCAGATCCTGCATCAAGTCGCGCTCTACAAGCCGGTCGATGTGGAGGAGGAGTTGGAGACGGATGTTGCCGATGTCGATCGACCAGTTGCAGGTCAGTCGGGCTTCAGTCTGCTCTCCGGCCATCCTGGGGCGAATAGCGACCGAGTATCGACGCCCGAACGCAGCACTGGCAAAGCGAGACGCATGTCGGCATCTCGGGCGCTCGAACAAGCACGGCAGCGCTTGGTGCAGCCTTCGACAGAATCGACCGCAGCGTCACGGCAGCAGAACTACGGAACGATGGGATCGCTCAACGAGGCAGTCGAGGAGGCGAGCCACAGCGGCGCCGTAACAGACGACGACGATGAAAGCGAAAGCTCGAGAGCGAGCGATTCCGATTTTTCCGCCACCACCACCTCGCTGTTGGATCAGGAGCTCGAGGAAGAAGTTGAAAGGTTCTTGGTAGCAAAGGAGCGGTCCGAAGTCGAGGCTGTTCTAGGCGTTCCATTGCCCGAGATCCCCGTGGCGCTGTGCGCCTTGTGGCGGATCGATGCGATGCTATGGAGCATTGGCAGCAGTCTGCTCTTGTCCGCATCGTTCACACATGCTCAAGGTGCACTCGGTCACCTTTCGCATGATCGATTCGACCTCTCTACCCACTTCAACCTTTTGCCGCCGTTTGGAGGATTTGGCATCACATTTGGGGTTTTGGTGGTTCTGCACACCATCGTCTCTTCGCTCTGGGCTACGTCCCTGCCTTTGCTTGGCTTTGCCAAGACGACGTATGCGTCGCTGCTGTTCGGTCTCGCTATCATGGTTGCTAGTCTCGCACGTTGGGGCTTATTGATATGAAGATATCATCGAACTGTACGGGATCGTCGAAGAATGTATCACTTGTTGTATCTCACGTGTCCTGCCTCGAGTGTCCTCCTGTGGTGGTGCTAGTGTGGCAGGAGTCGCAGTTTGGTAGTCGCTCTAACAGCCTGAGGGAGGAATCGTGCCGCACGAGAATGCAACCCCGCGTTGAGTTCCACGTTGCCAAAATGCGAGTTGATTCGGCAATTTGCCCGAATTGAGGCTCAGCAGCGCCTGTCTGTAGCGGATTCACGCAACAGTCCGCATGCATATTGAGCTGGAAGCTTCTTTCCCGCTCGCACACACACAACTCTAAATTGACACCGCACTGAAGTACCCGACAAACTCTTCCCCTCTCTCCTACGTCGTGCAACACCATCAACATTCGCTTTGACCCGACTCTGACCGTTCCATCATACAGCAGTCAGCGTAGTAGGACCCGTTCCTGCCGTCGACACCCTTACGTATTGCTTGCCGGCCTGGCCATCGGATAAGGCGGAGTGTGGCGATCACCGACCCAATCAAGCGCATCCATTCAAACATCTTAGCAGCTCGGAGGGCGCCACTCACCCGACAAGATGAAGGCGAAGCTGCTGCCATCCCTTCTGGCGCTTTCATGGACGCTCTGCCTCGCTCTCGGCCTTTCATCCACGGGAGGACTGCTCGTGCGAGCTGACGCCTTTGCATCTTCTCAGCCACCCGTGGTGAGCGATCCTGCCGCAGCCAATCAGCACCTCACACAGGCCAACGCAGCTCTTCAGTCCGGCAGATACCAAGATGCTCTCAACTCCTTCGATCTGGCGCTACAAGCCGATCCATCGTCATATCTCACGTACTACAGGAGGGCCACAGCGCAACTCTCGCTCGGTCGCACATCCGCTGCACTACAGGATTTCAACACACTGCTCGAGCTGAACCCCAAATTCGACAAGGCGTACCTCCAACAGGCCAAAGTCTACCTCAAAGAGGGAGACTACGACAAGGCCAAGCAGGCGCTCAAGACGTATGACTCTATTCGCGCCGAGAAGGGTGCAGCAGAGTCGAGCCCTGCGGAAGCCAATAGTGTCCGCTCCAAGCTCACCTTGGTCGAGACATCACTCAAGTCGTTGAACCAGCTCGTAAAGGAGCTCGACAAGGCGCAGAAGGGGGATTGGAAGGGCAAGGCGAAGGAGGTGGATCCAACCAAGGTGGACCACTGCATTCAGCTGGCTGGCGAGGTGCTCAAGATTTCGCCATCGCATCTCGAGACGCGGCTGACCCGTGCTCGCTGCCAGACCATGAAGGGGAATGTGGAAGATGCGATGGCGGACTGGACGCGCGCTGTTCACCTTTCGCCTTCGCCCTTCCTGCTTCGACGGCTGGCGGTGCTCTCGTACTTTGTCGTCAGCGAACCGGGGTCGCAGAGCAGGGATGCGGGACTTCAGCATCTCAAGGCGTGTCTCCACTCGGATCCGGACAACAAGTCGTGCGCCAAGATGCATCGAAAGATCAAAGCCCTGGAAAAGGCCCTGAAGAAGGCTCGCAATTTTTACAATTCGCAGAGCTACCGCGCTGTGCTTTCAGCGCTCAAGGGTGGAAAGGTAGGCGGACCGACGGTGGTGGATGAGATCAAGGAGGCCATCAAGGCTGCCACGGAGGTGCAGTCGGGAGACGAGGAGGCGTTGATCCCGTCGACGTACAAGGGTGATCCAGTTCAGCAGTCGGGTCTGTTGTTTGAACTGCACATCATGTACTGCAAGTCGTACACCGAGCTCAACGACATGTCCAAAGCCATGCCCTTCTGCGAGCTGGTGCTCGACAGAGATCCGGACAACGTCGAAGCCGTGCTCGCACGTGCCGAGCTGGCCCTGCAACGCGAAGAGTACGACGCGGCGGTGCGCGACCTCACCAAAGCCTTCGACGCCTCCGGCCGCACCGACCGCAGCATCCACCAGAAACTCACCACCGCGCAGAAACGTCTCAAGCTCAGCCAGAGCAAGGACTACTACAAGGTGCTCGGCGTCAAGCGCACCGACGATCTCGCGACGATCAAGAAGGCCTACAGGAAGATGGCGCGCGAGAACCACCCGGACAAGGGCGGATCGCAGGAGAAGATGGCCCAGATCAACGAGGCGTGGGGCGTGCTAGGCGATGACGAGCTGAGGAAGAGGTACGACGAGGGCGACGATCCGAACGACCCCATGGGTCAGCAGCAGGGTGGATACGGAAACCCGTTCGCGCAGGGCGGTCATCCGTTCGATATGTTCTTCCAGCAGCAGGCGGGTGGGTTCGGTGGTTTCCCCGGCGGAGGCTTCCCCGGTGGTCAGCAGTTCCACTTCAAGATGGGTTGATCTTCCACGAGGGCATGACCACACAAGCATGTACCTAGCATCCTTCATCGTGGGTCGTCTGCATTTTCTTCCTTCGCCGTGTGCACATTCAATCGCTCGCAACATATCGTACATTGGCACAAGAATGGTGAATGCGGAACAAAGTGGGATGCTTGATTGAGAGGGAGGTCAGTTCTGTCACAGCGCGAAGCAAAAGACTTGAGAGAAAGCTCGTTTATCTTCGCTCTGCAAGGCGGATCGAGCACGCCGCCGATCGAGCTAACGGCCATCACCGCCGTCCACGCTCCGGGTTCTCTGTGCACTGCGCCGATACAACCATTCGCCACTCGATGACACGAAATGACATTTTCCGATGCAATCTCATTCGCGAAATTACAAGAAGTATTCGACCGCCTCGTGCTTGCCCGCACCATTCCCCGTCGGCCCGCCAGCCAGATGATGCTGCGTCGGCCCATCCCTTTCGTTCTCCGGTGCAGCCTCAAACGTATTAAAGTGCTTACTGCCGTCCGGAAACACCTCGAGTATACTCGCCATATTCCCGCACCGATAGCAGTAATTCGGGGCGCTCCAGACCGTCGAGAGCCGATCGTCGTAGAGAACGGAAAAGCCTTCCATGCACAACTGGTGTGCACGTAGGATGTGATTCATGTTGTTGCGATGCAAAAAGTGCTTCACGACCGAGGCGCCGAAGGTGTAACCTGCACCTCGGGGGGAGATTGCAAACTCCTCCTTGTCCGGATCTGGATCTGACCATACGAGATCCGCCATGGGTCCTTCGTGCGGGATCTCTCGGAAACGATCGATGATCTTGACCTGATCGATGTAGTGCACCGAAGGGGAGAGACCACCGTGTACGCAAAAGATCTGATCGTCGATCACCACCGACAACGTCAAAAAGTCAAACATATCCGTAAAATACGTCCACACATTGGCACTTCCATACTTGCGCTGGCATTCTGTGTAAAACCCATACGTCTGCGTCACCGCCCTCGACTCGTGATTCCCCCTGATCAACTGCACACGATCCGGATACCTCAGCTTGAGACACGTCAACAGCGAGATCGTCTCGACCGAGAACAAGCCCCGATCCACGTAGTCGCCCAAGAAGAGGTAGTTGGTGTGCGGAGCGTACCCGCCGATGCGGAAGATCTCGATGAGGTCGTAGAACTGGCCGTGGATGTCGCCGACGACGGTGACGGGTGCCGAGATGTGCACGACGTTCGACTCGCGCATGAGGATCTCCTTGGTCTTTTCGCAGATCTCTTTGAGCAGCGCTTCGCCGAGCAGCTGTTTTTTGAGGAGCGTGGCGATGCACGCATCCAGGTCGAACGCCATGATCGGGCGAGCTGTGGTGGTCCGGACGAAGCCGGGGGATGCAGAGGGAACGGGTGCAGATGCGATTGAGTGGGTTGTGCGGGGATCGAGGAACAAGCTGGTCGCGCTGAGGGCTGGTGTAGAAGCGAGCCGAAAGCTTGGACTGCAACAGCAGCGTGTTGTACAGCTTCCTGCTCGTAACGATCCGGACTGGCACTGAGTGAGTTTGCTGTTCGCCGAAGCTTCTTTCTTCGGTTTTCCTTGCTCGTTTGTCGAGCGAGTTCGTGCAAAGACTCGGCTTGTAATCACTCGGAGCTGAAACTACCACGAGACTCCTGCTGCTCGTGTGACAGATGTGTTCGTCGATCGGGCTTCCTTGGGTATGGGTATCGAGGAGCGCGGTGGTAGACGATATGCGTATGCTTTTTCAAGGGGTGCGTCGATGCTATTGATGGTATACGTTGGCTGAAGTGGCAGATATGCGTGGCTGAGTCGATTCTAGCTGCTTCAGGTGTGTCGGGAATCGTTCGATCGTCGGCCGTTCCGAAGCGAGGTAGTGCGTGAGAGGGAGCTGATCGAGAAAGTCGGTCGGAAAGAACAGCGTCGTCTGCTGATCACGTCCACAATGCTGGTCGTCGAGAGGCTCAAGAATGGTCGAGAGAAGCGACGAAGAAGTGCAGGTCATCAAGTACAGGTGTGGAGTCGAAGATGCATCTCAAAATCAAAAGCCGAGCGGCGCGAAATAAGCGCCGTTCGGCTGTGTTACATCGCAACCTTTTCAGGACCTGCGTTTCGTCCACGCTCTCAGCTGCTTCTCGCAACACCACATCACACGACTCGAAGCGATACGAAGAGAATGCATTGAAAACAAGCACGCAGCTGGCGCGAAAGAAACCTAGAATGGCAGCCTGCTGCAAGGCGCATGTGAACCAAGAAAAACGCAGCACAAGCATGATAGGGATATGCAGAAAGAGAGAAAAGACAGTGAAAGAATGTGTGCGGATGCGCCGGTGAAAGGGAGGTAATGTGTTCCTTAAACTATGCGGAACGGGTATGGTTGAAAGCGCCATTACAGAATGAACGCCTCGCTTTTTGGACGTTGGTCGATCGACTTGTCGCTTCTCGGAATCACATCACATACGCGCTGGGAACGACGCCGGTCTGTCCCTGCGTGTTCCTTGCCAGCCACCAGTGAGGGTCCTGGTCGTCCAGAACCTCGATGGGTTCGCCCGCCGTCAGCGGAAGCTCCGACTCGTGGTTTGGCACAAAGTCGTAACGAGCATGGGCAGGGATGCCCTCCATGGGCGAGTCTTCTTCGTCGCCGCCAAAGCCAGCCGCGGCCGCGGGGGCCGCTCCAGCAGCACCGAGCATGCCGGTAGCCATGCCAGCCTCGGCAGCCGAAAAGCCGTCGTCCGTGTGGTACTGGCTGTGGGCGCTCTGACCGGTGCGGCCGCCATCGCTGTGGTAGTTGGACTGGCCCGCATCGTCGCCCATCTCGCACTGCTCTTGCTGGTATGGCTCCTGCCCGCGGTGACCCGATGCCGCTGCTGCCGCTGCAGCTCCTCCACCAAGACCGGCTGCAGCTCCGATGCCGGCAGCAGTGGCTGCGTTGCCGCCGTGCTCGCCCAGCATGGCATTCTCGGTGGCTGCGTTGAGCGTCGCCAATAGGCTCGAGGGGCGTTTCTTTTCGCCAATACCGAGCGACTCGTCGCTGCCGGACAGGGGAACGTCCACGTCGCGCGACTCGGGTCGTCGTCTCGCAACAGCCCAGATGAGGCCCAGCAGCACCAGCAGAAACACGATTCCGAGTCCGATGGCAATCGAGATGAGAATCACAAGACCCACGGCAAGGTGGTGCAGGTTGGGGAATTGCAGCACTTCGGTGGATCGAGTGAATGCACGCACAATACCGGAAGAACCGTCCTGGTTGGTGGCCAGCAAGAAGGGCGAATAGCTTTGACCATCGAAGAAGACGCTCGATATGTTGCCATAGTCTTGGGTGGTCAACGCGCCGCTCACCACGAGCAGTCGGTTGTCCTCCAGGATCTGGTTGCTAGGGTGTGCTTTGGAGATGGGCACAAAGGTCAACTGCGAGATGCCTGTGGCTGGTAGGAACTGACCAGTACCGACCGCGGTGTACTGCGTGCCGTCCCATCTGACTAGATACGGACCGCTTCCGTCGGCTGTGCGTCCAGCGACAAAGATGGCATTGGCATCGAGATCGTCGACACTCACCGCGGTGGCCGGTCCAGGAATCTGATTGGAGCCGCCGCCGACGCTACCCAAGTTGGACCACATCTGCGTGTCAAAGTTGTAGCTGACCAGCGAGGCTTCAGCACCATTGACCGTCATAGAGCCGGCAAGGATGAGCTGATTGGCCTTGCTACCGGCAAAGTCGATGGCCGAGATCTGACCGCTCAGACCAGCGCTCAGAGGACTCCAGCGCATGCCGTTGGTGTCCCAGAGACAGACGTTGGCACATGGGAGCGAACCGGCAGACGCAAAGCTGCCAGAGACGACGAGCTGCGTAGAGTCGGGTCGGTGGTCGATGGCAGTGACCGAAAGCACCTGGCCGGAGCTGGCGGAAAGCGGAGCACCGTTAGTGAGCCAGCTTGCCTTCTTGAGATCGTACGCCTCGAAGCCTTCGTCACCGCCGACGTACAGGATGTCCGAGTCGACGAGCAACGAGCGCACCACCGAGATGAACTGCTGATTGGTGGTGGTGGGCGGCACCGGGAAGGCCGTAGCGGCGCTGGTTGAGTCGTCGTAGAAAGCCAAGTTGCGAATGCCCGACGTGGTCGTAAAGTTGCCGCCGAGGATGTTGACGAACGATCCGTCGTTTCGCTGCCAAAATGTGCTGGCGAGGATCTCATTCTGGCCGCTCGACATGAGCGAGGCGGGTGTCATGACGGCAGCACGCCTTGTCAACGAAGATGCATGTGCAGAGGGTGCATCAACGTGGGCGCCTCCCAAGGGTGACCTTGGAAGCATCGAAAGCAGCTTGGAGCCGAGACCTGAGCTCGAAGCACGCTTTTGAACGTGAACTCGCTCTTGCGTCTGTCTCTGTTGGAGCTGCTGCTGCTGCTGCTGCTGTCGTGCACTGTTGACGCTGAGCCTGCGCGCGAGACCGGCAGACGACGATGCTGATGCGGAAGAGCCGGAAGGTGTGGCGAATTGAAAGTTGAGCGACTCGATGATCGGCAGATTGCCCGACTGGTCAGGAGCACGCATCTGAGCGGCACCCGATGCAGATTGCAGACTCAGCGCACGGACGCTTCCGGCGAGGAAGCTCTGCTGCGTGCTCGAGGCATAGTCTGCAAAGGCGGCCGTCATCTCTGCCGACACAAAGCTGGACTGTGTCTGCCAGGCGTTGGCGGTCGAATTCCAGACGGCGTATCCGCCGCTCTGACCGGTGCCATTGACGGTCGCAAACGTGCCGGCAACCAGTATAGCGTCGGGACCGAGAGGGTAGATGTCAGAGACTGCGCCATCTAGCCCTCCTCCGAGAGCATTCCACTTATTGGCGTCCGGATCATAGCGAGCAATGTAAGAAGCAGCGACGGCGCTGTCGGCAGTGCTCGTAAAGCTTCCACCCGCATACAGAGCATTCCCCAAGCTGGCCAGAGCCGCGACTGGACCGTTGAGACCTCCGTTGGCGACTTCGATGGGAGTCCTACCGGCCGAATCCTGAGAAAAGCCGGCAATATTGGCGAAGCTGACGTTGCCACTCGACGTGAAGGAACCGCCAACAAAGGTGCGCGATCCGACCGAAGCTACGGCAGAGACGGCCGTGTCGCTGGCATTGCTGCGCACGCCGTGGGCGTAGAGCGTAGCTGCAAAGGCATCCAGATCCGTCATGGTGGTGTTGGGCAGGATGCCGGTGCCGTTGCCCTGAATCGCCGAAACGGCCGAGTCGAAGAGGTTGTACTCAAAGACGCCGAATCCGGTGGAGCGGCTCATCTGAAGCGTCTCGTTGCTGTCGCGCAGCAAGAAGCTCACCTTGTCGGCGATGACAGTAAAGTCGCCACCACCAGAAGGCGCAGGTGCATCGGAGGGGATGGAGACCACCACGGTAGGCTGGAAGCCCTGAGCAGC
This sequence comes from Pseudozyma sp. F8B2, assembly GCA_003004685.1. NCBI lineage: Eukaryota > Fungi > Basidiomycota > Ustilaginomycetes > Ustilaginales > Ustilaginaceae > Pseudozyma > Pseudozyma sp. F8B2. The sequence continues at coordinate 152,990 of NXFQ01000019.1, read as the reverse complement.
CTTGTTGACTTCACCGCTGTAAATCTGAACGGTGCGATCGTCTTGATTGGTTTGCGAGACGCGCGTGAGGTTGCCTTGTGAGCCTTGAACGGCAAAGACGTTGGCCTGGACGTCGGTGCGCTGCCCGCACTGCCCACTTGCCTGGCACCCAGGCACAAACATGTTGATGGTATAGTTTCCGTTGACGGGGATGTCGACGGAAAAGGTGACGGTAGCGGACGAGGCGGCAGATTGCAGGTTCGAATACGAGTCGGTGTAGGCCAACACTGGCTCGACGGTGCCGGCGAGCGTGTTGATGGTGCTCGGGTACCAGCCGCCCTGGTTGGTGGCGGACGAGTCGGTACCATTGACGCCGCTCTGATCCGAGTTGCAGGCACCACGATTCAACGCATTGTAGGCGTACGCCCAGCCGCCCTCAGAGAGCAACTCGAGGATGTGCAGACCGGCACCAGCGCCGTAGTATTCCGTGGCGGTGAATTGGATGCCGGTGAGCTGCTTGATGCCGCCTGGCGCATTGTTGGCGGGGGTATCTGCTATCAAGAAGTCCTGATAAGGAAGGGATGCATCGTGCGCCAGAGTACAGTTGGTGGTGCAGGTGACGTTCTGATTGGTGGCCGGGTCGAGGTAGATGAGTTCGAGCTCCGTGTTGTCGGGGATCGAGACGATGCCGAACGTACGCGTTCCGCGACCGTCGACGAACGTGTTTCCTAGTCGGATGGCACGCACGTTGAGAGCGCGGAAAGCACGCGCGGTGAGTCGGCCGTCAACACTATCTTCGAACAGGTACGAGTTGCCGGAGCCGTCGGCGCCCTGTGGACACAGAATCTGGGCTGGATTGTTGAAGCCGGCCTGGTTGGAGCTGGGCCCGCCGACGAATTCAACTTGCCCCAGAGAGAAGGGAGTGAGGGCAGCTGTGAGCGATGATGCCGAGGTGTTGGTGCCCGAGGTCATGCCGTTGGCACCCATGGAAGCAAAGCGCGTGTCGAAGCTGCCTCCGAAGCGGATGAGCGAGTTGTTGCCGCCTTGCGTGATGGTGTTGACGGTGCCGTCGAGACCGCCAAAGTCGACTGGATTCCATGCGGATGCTGCTACGTCCCACTGAGCCACGTTGCCAAGGTATCGATCGGTGGCGCCGTTGACGGGTGCAGTGAAGGAGCCACCGACGATGAGTTGCTGATGCTCGTTGTCACAATACAAGGCTTGTACGACGCCATCGAGACCGCCGGCCATGTTGTTGAACGTGTTGGAACGAGGATCGTACGAGGCAATGTTGCTGACGGACGTGCCGCCTATGGAGAAGAAGTTGCCGGCGACAAAGACAGTATTGGGTGACGACTGCATCTGGCAGATGGCACGGATGGTGCCACCTTGTTCGGTGGCGCTGATGAAGGAGACGGTGCCATTGTTGGCGCGAGAGAGCAGGGAAGATGCTGCTGAATCGTAGGTGGCATTTGGGCTCGCAGAAGAGCCGGTCTGGTTCCAGAGCTCGATGCCTGCGAAGGAGCCTGCGATGCTGACGGCACCCAGGAGATCAAAGTCGATGCTGGGGAAGTTGGCGATGGATGCAGATGCAAGAGGTATGGCGGCAGTGAGGAGGAGGGCTGATTTTGAAACGGCGCGTGTCAGCCGTGATGTGGATGATCGTGATGACGACGAGTGTCGATGTGATGTGCTCGCCGTTGCGGCGGAGGACATGAGATGCGTCATGGTGGCTAACGCTTTCGCTTTACAACGAGCAATCGTGGTTTGAGATCGCGGTGAAGGCTGAGTAAAGACGCACCCGGGGACGAAGGGAGGACGACAGGAATTAGCAGCAACGAATCAGAGCATTGGGATGGAAACGCAGTCGAGAAGCCGGTGCAGCCCAAACGAAGAAGGTCAAAAGAGTGTGATGAGCCGAAGTACGATCGAAAATCGGATGATAAGCAAGCTCAAGGAGACTGATGCTGAGGGCGGCTCGAACCGTGGCAGATGGTGAACCAGAGATGAACGCGGGAAGGGACTGGACGCGGGCAAAGAGGAAGGCCGGCTGCGCGCCTGAGCGAGAGAAAGGAAGAGGTAGAGGAGAGCGATGCAAGAAACGAAGCAGGCTGCGAGGTGAAAGGTCGACGAGGCAAAGGTGACGAGGTGAAAGGCGGACGGGTGATGGTGTAAAGGTGAAAGAGACGTCTCACATTGCCATAGTGGCGCTTGGCGGAATCCACCCGAGAAAAAAAGGCTCGTGGCGAGGCGCGCTCCAAATTCACCACAGCAGCTTTCGGAACAGCGAGCAAGAGCGACACAGCAGCAGCACAATAATTCTTTGTGACACGCTGCACAACACGCTATGTACACAGGATTTCTTCAGAACGGCGTCGATTGCTCACCTCGCTCCAATACTGGACATGATCATGCTTCAGCTAGCCTCTAGCCAAGTCGAAAGACAAAGAGAAATAGTTTGGAATGGCGATCTTTCTCCAGCATGAGCAAGTTGGTGGCCCACGCTTTGTGAGATCCACAAAAAAGTGGAAGGTCATTGCGAGTTTTATGAAGTCGTACAGCACGACTCTCTGGATAGATCACATTGACCCACCAATCTGCCCTCATACTCCTTTGTCTGACACGTTCTCAATGTTGCCTGGTGCCGAAAGAGGATCAGCAGATGGCACCTCGCTTGCATCCACACAGCTAGAGCATGGCGACGATCGATCGGCACGTATTCATGGGCCAAGCATTCGCAGAATAAGACTCGCTCCCGAACGACTGTGTTCTGGGCCGAACAGCGGGAGCTGCAGGCTGCACTGCAAAAGGGGGCAGGTTGAGAAGCGACTCGACTCAAAGGGCGTCGATGGAAAGATCTCTTGCATGTTGACACAGGGGTCAAAACGGTAAACAAGACCGAGACTGCTCTGCTGCTGTTCTGCTGTCCAGGGTCTCTGGCGACCTGCCTTGACGAGAGCGTGTGGTGTGAGACCAACACACCGGCGCGTCGATTCTTTTTGCACCTCAAAGCTCTGTTCCGTTTGTTTTTGGCGAGCTTCGACAGGATCGACACGGCGCAGCTAATTTTTGCGTGCGTACGATTGTTAGACCAGCTTTATTCGAATCGTCAAAAAAAGCTGCCGTGCGAAAGGCGAAGCAAGGTCGATCACGATGGCGGTTGTGCGCTCTGCAGTTGGAAAAAAGGCAGTCGACAAATTGAGCGTGTCTGGTTGGTTTGAGAGTCAAAATCTCGGCACCGATTCAGAGTGGAGTCTCGAAGGCTAGATTGGCAAGAAGCTGGCTTCATGTGGCTGTCTGCAGCTCGACGATATCACTGACCTTGCTCGATACCTTCTTCTAGATCGTCACCTCGTCTCTCGCAGCTCCCTAACTCATCCGACTGGCACGTACGAACATGGTCGCCACATCCTCCGCTAGCATGCTGCTTCGTCGCGCACCCGCCCTGGCCGCCGCAACCGCCGCTCCGGTGCGATCACTTCACTCGACACGCATCGTTCGCGCCGGTGCTTCCTCCTCCAGCGCCGCCGACGAGGAATACCCAAGCGAGAACTTTGGCGCTCCCATCTGGCGCTACGCCTTCCTCGGTGCCATCGCTGCTTTCGGCCTCTACCGCATCTCGACGCTGCACGCCGACCCTCATCCTTCTCGAGCTTCGTCTTCGGGCCGTTCGGCACCGGGCAACGAGTCGGAAGACAACTTCCACGACGACGACGCAAAGCCATGGCTCACCCGATACATCGAGCACTGGACCACCTCGCCAAGCGTATGGAAGGAGCGCAACGCCAGGCACCTTGAACTTGTCAAGGAGAAGGCCGAGGAGCGTCTGCTGTTCCAGGATGCCGAACGTCCACCTGTTCACCGATTGCGATACACTCAGTGAGTAGCTGCGTACATTTAATATGCGCTTCGAGTGTGCATCAGCTGACCTTTTGTCCATTCTACATCGTTGTATCCGGCAACAGGATCTTTGAGCAAGCATCGCCTCACGCCGTCGCCCCTGGTTCGCAAGTCGATCTGTCCGACCTCAAGATCAAGCGAGCTTCCGAGTGATCTTTCTTGCGCATCTACACTAGATTCCTTGCGACAGCAGTGCAGCAATATAGCCACGTATTCCAACACACAGTCCTGAATTGATGAACATCGATCTGATCAGTGCATCTGCAATTGCTCGTCGCAGCGCACAGCATCTAACGCGCGCGTTGATGAGCGCCGACACTTACGATCCTCACGCTCCACAGTCAGGCAGCAGATGGGCAAGGTTGAAGCTCGGCTAGCCGAGGAGGGTATCACAGTTTTGCATTCGGTTCGTTCTTGGACAATTGCGCCGCTTGACGGATCTTTTTGCAGAGCTCTTCGGCTTCCTCATCGTCGAGCTCTTCACGTCCATGCCCGAGTCCCAGTGCCGCCAGTGGATTGCTCGATGCTGAACCTTTCCTGGCCTTTCCGTCCGTGTTCGGTCGCATCGCAGCGGGAACTATGTGGAAATGAACCTGTCGGATGGGCGAAAGACAGCAGAATCAGCTGATGAGCTCGAAACGACTGTCCAAGCCGTAGCCTACGATGGCGAACTTACATGAGGGACAAGCTGAGCGTAGATTTGATTGGTAATCACTTGCAGTCGTTCGTCGCCAAGCGCTGCATCATGAATGCCGCCGAGTAATATGGGAAAGCGATTATCAGCTTTCTTGTCTTTCACAGAGGAAGTATTATCGGGGGAAAACTCACCTTTGCCGACAGCTCGTGTCGCCTGTACGAGCGCATGCGACAGTGAAGCTGCCGTCTCCTGATCCAAATGCGAGACTTGCTGAACGTGCTTCTTCGGAATCACCAGCGTATGGCCCGGTCTTAGCGGCAGGATGTCCAAAAAGGCAAGGTTGTGCTCATCTTCATAGACGATGTACGCAGGAGACTGCCCAGCAATGATCCGACAAAACGCGCAGTCGTCGGAAAGATCCTTGCTCGCATCGAAGCGAGCTAATGTGTGCGAGGTCATGGCTGTTCGGTGTAGGCTTCCAGTTGGTGAAGCTGGAATAGAGGTCGCCGTCAAGAGGGTCGGAGGTGGACGAGGCGATGGTCGAGGCTCGCTCGGTTATCAGGCGGATTCGAATACCCGACGACCTTTGCTGTTTCTTGGGCTGTCGTGTGGGGAAATCTCGGCTGCCTGTGCGCTGCTGCAACTTTTTGGGTTTCCGCATTTTGATCGACGTTTCACCTCCACTCCGCAGATCATTTCGGCTGGCTCGTGACGATTTCAGCTACTCTCGACCTCCTGCTTCGCTCCACCATCCATCCTCCTCATCACACCAGAATCGTCAAATTCTGCGCTCTTATCGATCGCAATACCACAACATGTCGTACAGGGGCACGACAGCGCTGTTCGCTCCCGGACCCAACCCACGAGCGCCCGCACGTCCCTGGCGATCGGACGACTTCTTCGCCGTCGACGATCGCGTTCGCGGAGGCACCAGTCACTCGCACACCGCCATCGTCCAATACCCTCCCAACAACCGCGGCGAGCTCGTCTTCTCCGGCTTCCTCGATACGCTCACCCTCGGTGGTGCCGGCTTCGCCTCGCAATCCTCCACCACTCCCTTCCCCGTCAAGCTCAGCAAGGACGACTTTATCGGTCTTCGACTCGTTGTTCGCAAGCAGACCAATTGGGAGGAGCCATCGCCACCCTCCGATGGGAGCAATCCGGGAGGTGGGAAAGGACCGGTGACGTCGTTCGTGTTTGAGATCAAGACCGAGGAGCCAAAGAGGAGGCCGGATGGCAGGAGGGAGAGCGTGGTTGTGTGGGAGTGGAGCTTCACGCTCCCCCAGGGCGACGACGATGTTCAGGACGGCAGGCTCAACATGGCGCTCACCAACGACGACTTTTGGGTGTTCGACTCGACCTGGTCCGATTTCAAGCCGTTCTATCGTGGCAGACCCGTCGATCCAGACACCGCCGGCGAGTTCAACCCCGCAAACACGTACGAATGGAGCCTCATGGCGCGGAGCAACTTCCAAGCTCAATCCGGACCCTTTGCTCTCCAACTGCACAGTCTCAACGCTCTTCCCACCGAAGACCAGTTCTCAGCCACCGACCCTAATGCCTCCGCCGCCCCAGCCTTGCCAGTCGAGCAAAGCGAACCACACCCCGAGTCATGGCTCGACGAAAAATCGCACCATTCCTTTCGAGCCACTTCCTTTCGCGCCCCCTCCCCCTCCGGAAGCACATCTGTGACCGAACGCTCTTCCGGAGAGTACTACGGCTTTGCGCTGTTCATCTTCGCCACCTTGCTGTGGGTCGGATGGATAGCGTGGGCTCTGACGCCGGATCACGTGCTGCAGAGTGTAGGCATCGGATGGTATCCGAACCGCGAGTGGGCGTTTTTGTTGCCGGCCTGGTCCTTGTTCGCCGTGTTGGCCGTGTATGCCGGGTTCATCGGGTTGAATGCGAGGAACACGCCGGAGTTGGGTGAGGTCGTGAACGTTACGGATACGGCGCAGAACGTTCTACCCATCTCGATGGATGAGGAGGTGCATCTGTTCGATGATCAGGATAGGCTGGAGAAGAGTCTGCATGACATCTACGATCTGCCGCCTACCTATGTTTCTCGTCAGATGCATTTGTGATCGTTCCGGTTCTTCCGAGCCAATCTCAAGCAGGTTTTCGATGATTCTTTTTGCAGTTCATGGTATAAATCTCTTTCTCGCGATGACTATGGGTATGTGTGTTTCTCAACGGAAGAACGTCCTGGCCATAGGTCCAGACTTGACCAACTTCATCGAGTGCCTCGACTTCGCCTTCGACTTGACCTTCTTCACCCCCGCCGCAGTCGACACCTTCGTCTTCTGATCCTCGATGGAGAAATCTGGCAGATCCACCACGTCGTCATCCCGCTCATCGTAGCGCCAACCGTTTCGGAACGAATCGTGTTCGTCTTCGTACGTGATTCGGCCTGCTTCCGCTACTTGCACTCGAGCGGGTTTGCGGTTTGACAGGAGGCTGAGTGGTGCTCGTGGTGTGATGGAGAGGGAAGAGTCGGTGATGGTGGCGGAGGGGATGCGTTGGGCGTTCGAGTAGCGCGAATTGGGACGTTTGGCGGAAGGTGCGGGGAGCGGGGTGGAGTGGGTGAGGCCAGTTGAATGGGCGGCGGCAAAGGGGCCACGGTGCGGGTTGAGGCCGGGAACGTGGGATGTCTCGTCGGTAGCTGTCCAGTCAGCTAGGCCGTATGGAGAGGGGGAGGGGAGGGCGGCGGTGAGGAGGTGGTTGGGCGTCTCGAGCGAGGAAAAGTCCGCGATCGAGGGCAGCGGTGGTGTAGAGGCTCGAACCAGTTCCGATACTCGACGGGCTTTGATGCCGAGAGAAGAGGTGGTGAGGCTCGGACGTCTCCCGTTTCCTGCATTTGTGGTGGTGGCAGCGCCTGGAATGGCTGGGGTCGACTCGGATTTGGCGACGGGCGTAGCGACGGGGATGGAGGAAGTCTGCTGCTGACCGACGCGAAGTGCGCCACTGTTGACGAGCGTGTGACGCGGACGGTTGCGACGAACGGCTCTTTCGTGGTCCTCGTCAGCGCCTGTAGCGGTCGGGAGGGGAAGCAGCGTGTCGTCGTCGGGCTCGCCTTGATCGACTGCTTGCTCACCCTGTTCGGGTTGAGCTTCCGCAGCGTAGACCGAGAGGGAGCCGTACGAGCGTCTCTTCTTCGGCGACAGACCAGTATCCATCGGCAGCGGCGGATGCGAGCTTGCTTCCGCACCCGTCTCGTACGTCTCCTGCACCGGCTCTGCTGGTTGCTGACGGACATCCTGCGAAAGCGATTTGACCAGATCAGCTTGCAGCGGTTCCGCCGTGAACCTGGGACCTTGCACCGAGAAGGGTGTTTTGGCGGGCCCCGTTGCGAACGTCGATCTGACTGGCGTACCCACCATCGTCGCTGCCGATCCAAACGTCGCCCTCTTTTGCTGCTCCAAACTCCCCGAGACCTGCCTCAACAACCCCTCATGATCCTCCGCCCTCATCACCCTCGTCACCTCCGCCCTCGGCCTCTGACTCAACGGCGCGTCCACCGCCCTGTAGCTGACCAACTCCCTCTGCAGCACCCTGTTCTCCTCCTGCGCCCGTTCGAGCTGCCATCGCAGATCGATGTTTTCGTGCTTGACATCATCCAGTTCGTGACGCACGCGATCCATGTACATGATCTTCTGGTTCGGATTGTTGTGGCTCAGAAGCTCCGAGTTGAGCGCCGACAGGCTGGCGACCTGCTCCTCGGCCAGTGCGTTGCGTTGGACGAGGTGCTTGGTTTGCTCGACGAGCTCGTTGTAGAGGGCCTCGTAGTGTTCGGCTTGGTTGAGCATGGACGCCATGCGATCGCGATCGTCTCTCCATGCTTTTTCGGCGACCCTTGCGTTCTGTAGAGAGGCGGCGAGGGAACGGCATGCTTCGGATTGGGTGTCGGCTTCTTTGCGCGCTGCGGTGGCTTGCTCGGTTGCTGTGGCGAGTCGCTTCCGAAGCGGCTCGATCTCAGATAGCTGTTGTATGAGGGTTTCAATTTCTCGTGTTTTGGAGGCGATCGAGGACTCGAGGGCTGCCACCTGACTGTGTGCGGCAGCAAGAGCCTCTTCGGTGGACTTGGCCTCGGTGGAGCGTGCAATGTACCTGGCTTGCAGTTCCGCAGCTTCGTCCTGGAGCAAAGCATTCCGTGCAAGTGCGTCCTCAAGCTCCGCCCTCAGGAGGTTAGCGGATCCTGCATCCGTTTCGAGTGCTTCGGTGAGGCCGGAAAGATCGCCCCAGCTCGAGCTCTCGCCGACGCTGCTGCGTTGCTGTCGTTCTTCTTGCTGCTCGATAAGGCGAGAAGCGAGCCGACGTTCGGCTGCAAGCTCGGCAGCGATGCTGCCAAGATCTGCTTCGAGATTCGTCGCAAGCTGTTTGGCAGAGTCTCGATCCTGCTGCACCTGCTTGACGACGGCTACGAGTTCGTGGATCTGCGCAGCTCGCTCCTCTGCGACTGTCTCGATCTTGATACGTTCGGTGGCGTTTGCATGCCACATGGACCTCAACGAGTCCTTGTCGAGCTCGAAACGTTGCTGCACTGTGGCGATGTGCATCGAGACTGCTTTGGCGACCATGGCGAGATTGTGTGCGTGTTGCTGCTCGACATCGTCCATGTCGTTCAAGAGGTTGTCGATGCGAGACTCGAGTTCGGAGCGCGCTGCATCAGTTACTGCCTGCTGCTCGTGTGCGATCTGTGCAGCTTCGTCACTCTTCGCTTCGATATCGGCTTTAAGCTGTTGAATCTGGGCGGTAAGCTCCACTTCGATCCTTCGAGCATATTTTTGCGCGTCGATAGCGATGATCTTGTCCGAATCTCTCTGAGCCTGCAACTCGTCGATCAAGCTCTGCTTCTGTTTCAGAACGTCGTGCGAGGCGGTTCCTTGCAGTCGAAGAGCCTCCAGCTCGGACTCGATGGCGGCATACCTCGTCTGCAGCTCGCGCGCCCTTGCTTTCTCGGCAGCAACAGCGTGGGCAGCTTCGGTGGTATCATGCTTGCGTCTTTCCTCCTCCTTGTGCAGCTTCTCGGTAAGCTCGTCGATCTCCTTCTGCCTCCTTGCTTTTGACTCTTCGTGCACCTTATGCAGCTCTCCCAGTCTCGACTGTAAGTCGGACAGCTTGCTGCTCTTCTCTTTCAGTGCAGCATGAGACTTTTCCCACTTTTCGAGGCTGTGTTTGAGCTTTGCTTCGCGCTGTGCCGCGAGTCGTAGTTCGGTCTGCAAGTCGCCGAGTTCATTCTGAACAGTGACCTTTTCGTGCTGCAAATCTTGAATCTTGGACTCTGCCCTGATGAGTCGATCTTCGATCTTGACCTGGGTCTTGATTGCGTGTGTTGGGGCTGCTGCGGAAGTGGTGGAGGGGACAACGTTGGATTTTGTGCTGGGTCCGAGCGGTCGACGCACGACGCTGACGTGAGGAGCTGCCGTCGGAACGTTCTCGGCGAGGGGTCTGCGCGACATAGTGAATGGGCAATCAGGGTAGAAACCCTGCTTCCAGTGCGGTTGCGGCGCGGTAGGATGGGATGCGTCGGGTCCAGGCGTGATGGATGATGGAGGTGGATAGGATCGAGGCGCTTTGATGACTATGCTGGGTCACAACCGAGCAACAGCCAGCCGGAGCCGAAAACGATCAGGGCGTGCCGCGAATCCGACAGAGCGAGCGGATGGATGGATGGATAGAAAGCTGCACTGTGGATGGCCAGGGATCGTACAAGCCACGAGGAGAACGCTGTGTTCTGCCTCGCCTAACAGTAAATACACTCTCCAACGTCCAATTGCGCCGTCTCGCAACCAACACTCACTCACGCGTAAATCAGTCACGTGAACTTTTTGAGCTCAAATGTGGGGGAAGAGGTCTAACACGTTGGTCCAAACTGCATTGCAGTGCGCCTTGACCAGCAAACGTGAATGTCGCATACACTTGACATGCTGACTTCTCGCAACCATCAGCAGCATCAACTATTCAGCCCTTCACTTCAACACGAGGTGGTAAAATCGCAGTGCGGTCGGTCAAGGCATAACATCTCTGGTGCGGCTGGAAAGGTGCAGCGGGGGGTAGGAGCTGGCAGCAAGTCCCTTCCGCTTCCCGGGAGCCTAAAGCCATGGCGAATCCTCTCCCGGCCTCGACGCTGCATGAGGCGACAACATCAGAGACACCCTTGCCGCCAATACCGCCGTCGAAATCCAATGAGCTGTCGCACGATGTCGCCCTTCAGATCGATCACGTCCTGTCACCAGACAAGCAGCAACACTCCAACGGGGCCAGTGCGCTGCCTCCCTTCAGCCTGGCCGATCGATCTTCTCTCGAATCGCAGTTGGACCAGCTCCTCACCTCGTCCACAGCGCAAGACGAAACAATCAGCCTTGTTTCCATCGATCGGGTGCAGGCTGTGCTCCGACTTCAGATTCGAGCATGTCGACAACAGATCACCGCGCTCACAGCCGAGCTCGAGACTGAGATCGACACCAACCGCATGACCCAGGTGCAGCAGGCCATCGCAGCGCTGCTCGAGCAACTCCACCTCATCAGGGAGAAAGCGCGAGAGTCCGAAAACGTCGTCAAGGAGATCACTCGCGATATCCGAAGCCTCGACATCGCCAAACGCAACGTCGTCTCCAGCATGACCGCGCTCAAACGCCTCCAGATGCTCGTCAACGGTGTCGACCAACTCCAGCGCCTCGCAGAAACCAAACGCTACAGGGAAGCCGCATCTGCTCTTCAGGCTGTCAGGTCGCTGCTCGACTTCTTCCAGTCCTATCGCGGCGTCGAGCGCATCGCCTCTGCGTGGAAGCAGGTCAACGATCTGCAGAACGGTCTGCGCACTACCATTATGAAGGACTTCGAAAATTTCTTCTTGCACGATCCCAATCGCGCGGTTCGTTCCACCAACCTGCCAGAGTCTGCTCTCGTCATCGACGCCATCGGGCCGGAAGCAAAGACGGCGCTCATCGACTGGTACTGCTCGCTCCAGCTGCGCGAGTATCGCCGCATCTTTCGCGCGACCGATGAAGCAGGCCAGCTGGACAACGTGTCGAGGCGTTTTGCGTGGTTCAGGAGGATCCTCAAGGTTCATGAGGAGGAACATGCACCTGCGTTTCCCGAACAGTGGAAAACGGAGAGGTGGCTCATTCGCAAGTTTGCCGATGTCACAAAGGAGGACTTGCGAAGTGTGCTCATCCGCGAGCAGTCTCGACTCAACGTATCGACTCTTATGGAAGCGCTCAATGCGACGCTCGAGTTTGAAGCTGCTATGAGCCGGCGCTACAACACGTCGTTCGAGGAGCTGATCGCAGCACCTACTACTGCAAGCAACACTGCTTCGCAACCGCAGCAGCCGCAGCAACGTCCGGAGCAGCCGCCAGTCCAGACACTCTCCGCCGTCTTCGACCCGTACCTCGGCGTCTTTGTCGAGGCCCAGGATCGAGCGCTCTCCGAGATGTTTGTCCAGTATCGACGACAGGGTGCACGCATCTCGCACGACGGAGACCATCAGGCCAACGCAGGATTCGGTGCCGATACTGCCTTTGATGCCTCGGCGGGGATCGATGGTGCCACGTCCAACTCGAACGGAGGCACCACTGTGCTTCCCTCTTCGACCGAGCTCTTCTACTTTTACCGTCAGACGCTCGAGCAGTGTGCACGCTTGTCCAATCGAGAACCTCTGCGCGACCTGTACGAGGTGTACCGCAAGTGGCTGCGCGTCTACGCCGAGGAAGTGCTGCGTCATTCGCTGATACGACCCGAACCGACACGTCGGTCGATCGATGTTCGACCCAACATCTCCGAGATCCAGAAGTGGTGTTTGGTGCTCAACACCGCCGATTACTGCGCCAGCACGTCGAGTCAGCTCGAGGAGAAGCTGCGGGAAAAGATCCATCCTGAGTTCAGGGGCATCATCAGTCTGGACGAGGAGCGCGAGATCTTCACCACGTTGGTGTCGTATGCAGTCCAGACGCTGGCGAGGGAGCTCGAGTTGTGTTCGGAACCGATATGGAACTCGATGCTGCGACCGGCGGTTGCGTGGAGCCAGGTGCAACCGAGATCCGGTCCGACGACGGCGAGCAAGTCGCAGTACGTAATGGATATGGCGAGTCTGCTGGAGCAGATCGGTGTGGTTGTGAGGCAGGATGTGGAGAACAAGAGGTACGTGCGTAGCTGGTGCGATAAGGTGGTGGGAGTGTTGGCGACGAGGTTCCTGCAAGGGTTGGTGAGGTTGCGGCCGTTGACGCAGGGGATGGCGGAGCAGCTGTTGGTGGATGTAGGGGAGTTGAGAAAGAGTTTGATCGAGTTGCCGAGGTATCCGGTGGACGATTTGGCGGATTCGAGCAAGACTGCGACCGAGGCGAGTCTTTCGCATTGGACGCCTGCGCCTTCGGCGGAGCAGACCGCGCTGTGGACGCAGGCGGCTTCGTACGTGCGCTACGTGCATCGGCTCACGGATCGCATCGAAACACTGCTGCGAGTCATCCTTGCACCGCTGGAGGTGGATCGATCTACGTCGGGTTTCAACGACGATACGGCCAGGATGGATCTGATCGAATCGTACATCAAGCTGGTCGGCGATCGATCGTTCTCCAACTTTTCCAAGGTGCTCGATCTCAAGGGGGTGCGCAAGGTGGATCAGAACAGCCTGCTGGATCGCTTCATCCAAGTGACGGGTGTCGACGATGGCGCGGCGGCTGGGGAAGGTGCGCAGTTGAAGGATCAGAGTTTCCTGACGCAGCTCGATATGGATCCTTCGGGACAACCTGTTCTGTCTTCGCCGTTTAGCGCCTCGACGCCGTCGTTTTTGGACGGGAACGCGAGGAGGGACAGCGGAGTCAATACGAGGTCGGCGAGTCTGTTCGCCGTGGACAGCTTGAAGAGTCCGACCATTGGTGCGGGTGGGTTTGAGGGGAGTGCGGGGACAGGGGCGGGAGGAAGGGCGTTCAGTGATCTGAGAAAGTTCGGCAACTTCTTCGGGGCTGCATTGGGTCGGAAGGATGGCAGCAAGCAGTGATGCGCGAGTATTTGTGGCATTTCGACTCGAGAATGGTGTGAACGGAACGCCGTTTGTGGCTTTGAACGAAGAAGTTGCACAAAGTCCCCCCATGGTTTGGGTGTGCGAGAAAAGCATGTGTTGAGATTGCAAAGATGTGCGTGACTAGGAATGAAAGGACCAAGAGAGGAGTCGACACCTCACTGTAATCGCATTCCTCACCTTCTTCCACCTCGTCCACCGCCTCTTCCTCCTCCCCCTCGTCCACCTCCTCTACCACCACCTCGACCGCCCCTTCCACCACCGCCACCTCTACTCCTGCCCTTGGCATCCTTCTTACTCGGTCTAGCGTTCTTGTCCCTCCTCTTCTCCTTGATCTCCCTCTCCTTCTGGATCTCCCTCGCGCTCTTTACCTCGTCCCTTGCGGCCTGTCTCTTACTCTGACCCGGTCTGCCCTTCCCGAACACGGGCTGCTGCGCCTTGGGGGCAGTAACCTTGTTATGCCTGTACTTCTTGAGACCCATCACGCTTCCACCTGCAGAGGGTCCGTCGTGCGAACGGTTCGAGTTGGATTCCAGCTCGCCCGTCTTGGGCATATCAACCCTCTTCTCCCGCTTCCACTCCTCGAATCGACCCGAACGGAAGGACGCGGGTAGGCGAACGCCCGATTCGGTTCGGATCATCTTTTTGTTGTCTGCTCCGACGGTGCCTTGGATGAACTTCTTCTTTTTGGAATCCCAGCGCGTGACGTTGGGTCGCTGGGACTGCGTGCCGAGCGTGGCGTCGTCTCCGGCTAGGTCGAACGAGGCGGCGGAAGCTTGTTGAATGAAGGAGTCGGTGTGGGAGCGCGGGTTGTTGAGCGAGTAGCCGCGTTCCGCGGTGGAGCCTTGCTGCTCGTAGGAGAGGTAGAAGTTGGGATCGCGATAGGAGGTAGGTGCGGCTTTTTTGGTGGTACGGGGGCGTTTGGAGGCTGGTGCGGCGGCTTTCTCCTCGGCGTCCGAATCCTGTTCAGACTCGGAGTTTGCACCGTCGTCAGGTCGTGCAGATCTGCTTGCCTTGGCGGTGAGGCCCGTGTCAAATGCAGCGAGAATGTCGGCTTCGTCGGCTTGCTCGAGATCCACGGTTGCATCTCCAGCCGCTGCCTCCCCATCCTTGTCACCTTTGCCAGCTGTCTTCTTCTTGCCTTTCTTAGCATCGGCAAGCTTGACATTCGTCTCAGCGTCGTCATCCTCGTCCATGGCGTCTCCGCCCTCCATGGACCTCTTCCTGGCTTTGAGCGCTTCGGCCCTCTTGGTCTTGACGTCCATCGTCTGCCTCCTGCTCCTCATCAGCGCACCCAAGGGCGTAGCATCTCCCCTCATCCCGATCTCGAATACCGTCTCTTGCGGTCGGAAAGCGTTCACTTTGGCCAGCAGCGCCGCCCTCTTGGCCGCCTCTTCCGCGTCCTTGACCGCCTTGCCTCCATCGATCTTGGCCTTCTCCACCACCTCACCACCGAGCACGCTCTTCGCGGCTTCAGCCATCTTCGCACCGTTCAGCCCATACACTTCGGCGCGCTTGATGACGTCGTGGACCGCCATCTCTTCCAACGACGATCCGGCCAACGTCCAATCCGGCACCTCGCCTTCGCTACCGGAAGCGGTGCGGATGTTGATCTGCTCGATGCTGCCTGCTTTGACCATCTCTTTGGCTCGACGGTGCGATTCCTGCGACGCTTTTGCGATCGACTTTTCGTACTTTTGCTGCGCGCGTTCGGCGACTTGACGAAGAGCGGGGAAGTCGTGTGCGGTGGAGGAAGAGGTGTTGGTGAGGGACGAGCTGATGAACTCGGATTCGAGGTCGAGCGCTTCGCGAGGGAATGTGCCGAGGACGAGACTGTCGTGCAGACCGAGGGGGGCGGCGAACTCGACGTCCTTGCCGTCGGCAATCGCAGCAATGGCGGTGTGGGAAGAGACAAGAGGCCGCGCAAGGAACAGCTGCAAATCGCAGAGGTAAGGCAGCTCGGCGTTGGTGCACATGCTCCAAGCCCAACCGTTTCTACCTGCACGCGCGGTACGTCCGACTCGATGCACAAACGTACGTGGCTGTGGCGGGAAGTCAAAGTTGACGACGTGCTCGAGGACAGGCAAGTCGATACCACGGGCAGCGACGTCGGTGACGATGAGCAAGCTCGTCTGACCACGTCGGAAGCGAGACATTTGGATGCCTCGCGTGGCTTGGTCGAGCGAGGAGTAGATGTGCGAGCATGCGTAGCCGGTGGTGGTGAGAAGCAGCAGCAGGTACTCGACGTGGTGCTTGGTTGCGCAAAAGATGATGGTCTGGTGGGGGAGCAACTCGAGCGCGCCTCCAGGACCGCCGCGCTTCCGCTTGGCGAAAGGCTTGCCCTTGGTCTTGCCTTTGAAGTCGACTTTCCTGTTGCCGAAACCTCGTCGTGGCCGACCGTCGCCCTCGTCGTTGCTCGCGTCTTCGTTGAACTGAGCCTCTTCGTCAAGATCTGGCTCAGCTTGCTCGCCGAGGGGGACGCCAATGACGTCTCGCAGCAGCAGAAGCAGAGCAGCCTCCTTTTCGGAGGGCTTGACGCTAAAGAAGGCCATACGGAGATCGGCGCTGATCTTGCTGTCCGCATCGAGACGTACGAGTTTGGGGTTGGCCTGCAGTCCCGCCTTGGCGAACTCGACGAGCTTCTTGGGTAGCGTGGCACTGAACAGCAACGTCTGTCGCGTGGGAGGCAGTCGCAACAGCATCTCCTCGAGCTGTTCGGCGAAACCCATCTCGAAGAGACGGTCTGCTTCATCGAACACGACGTACTCGACCGCCTTGAGGTCCAGATTCATCTCGACGGTAAGGTGAAGCATTCGACCGGGAGTGGCGATGACGACGTCCGGGTTGTTGGACATGATGGAGAACTGCTCATCGAGCGACTCTCCACCTACGATCATAGCCCAGCGGATGGCTTCTCCGCGACTGTCCTGACCCTCGCCGGGGTCTGCCTTCCATCCTCGAGCAATCTCTTTGCCTACTCTCAGGATCTGCACCGCGAGCTCTCGCGAGGGGCAGAGGATGAGACTTTTGATGCCGAACGTGCGCGAATGACGGCCATTGAGACGGTTGATGAGGGGGATGAGGTAGGCGAGCGTCTTTCCTGAACCGGTGCGAGCCATGCCAACGACGTCTCTTGGCGGTTGCGACATGATAGCCGGGATTGCTTGGCGCTGAATGGGTGTAGGTGTGTTGAAGCCGCGAATTAGGAGCGAGCGAAGCAAGGATGGATGGAGACCCATGCTTTGGAAGGATCCACCTCCTGTGACTATTCCGGAACCGAGCTTGTTCTTTCCCTTTCCTGACAGCGCCTTCTTTGCTACCTCGACACCTGCTTTGACGTTGGCTTGCTGCATAACAGCTGCGATGAAGCGGGCGTCATCGTCATCGTCGTTGGGGCCTGCGCGAGATGCATAGGCCTTCTTTGCAGCCTGCTCTGACGAGGAGAGCGTGGGAGCCGGTGCGGGACCGGCTGCATCGACGAGCAGCGACGAGGTGATGTCGAACTCATCGTTGTCATCGTCATCGTTGTCTTTTGCAGATCTCTTGGATCTCTTCAACGGTTTGCTGGATGAGGCGGCGGCGTTGCTGCGTGTGGCCTTGGACTTGGTCGAGGCTGGGCGAGGAGCAAAGTCGTCCTCGCCGTCCGAGGCGAGAAAGTCGATGGTCTTGGCCATCCTGGTTGGGTTTGCCTCTCTGCAGCTGGTGCTGTGCGTAGCGAGCAGCTCGATGTAGAATAGCAGTGAAGGATGTGCCTGGTAGCGAAGAAGAAGAAGGAGGAGAAGGCCGCCGAGAGTCTTGCTTGCTGCTTGTTCCGACGCAGAAACGAAAAGCTCGAATTTCGTCCAAAATTTCGGAAGAAAGCTAAAAGGAAAAGGGAAAAAAGCCAATTTTTGGCTTTTGGACCCTTTTCGTCGTGTCACGTGCGTTGCCCCACGCCACCAGCCAAAAAGTCAGCGGAAAACCTCCACTCAATCTGACAGCAGCGGCTGAGTTGCCTGTGTTGTTCTGTGCCAGTGTACGCTGATACTTTCCGCGACGTGCAGCCGTGACAGGTCGGACAAGAGCAGAGGTTATATGTGTGTGACTTCGATGGGTCCGGATCCCTCCTGCGTCGTCCCATCATCATCGACGCTCGGTACGCAGATACAGCAGCTCGCGACAGAGACGGACGTCGCAATGCTGCTCAGTCTGCGTCGCTGTCCAACTAGTAAACCATGGTAGGCGCTCTCTGGATCGAGAGTGGATCCGACAGCGACAGCGATGCTGCATCGCACAAGCAGTATGTCAAGGCACGAGCTCCTGACGGCAATGCGGTAGCCGGTCCGTCCCGTCTGGGTGCGTCTCAGCTGCGCAAGTCGCCGCGACGTGCTGTTCCTGCGCCTGCGTCCTCCTCGTCCTCGGTCATTGTCCTGTCCTCGTCGCAAGATCATCATCCCAGTGTGTCGAACAGGACACAGCGCAAGCGTAAGGCTTCGCTCGGATCGCTCGAAAGCTCTGGCCGTCTCAATGCTGCTCCACAGGGTATGGTCGAGTCGACGCCCGGGCAGCGAATGGCACAGCTCCTCGCCGAAGCTTCTCCTGACACATCGCTTCCGAGCTTTCGTGATCTGCTTCGCCATCACAAGTCACGAACAGGCGCCACGTCTGCTCATGTTCCGCCATTTAGCGAGCGCGAACAAACCTGCTCCGCGGCTGGCCCATCTGTGTCGCGGTTAGCTTCAGCTTCGCTTCGAGCGGGCTCGCTCAGACGCACCGCATCCCAACCTGTCGCTTCCAGCTCGCAGGAGGAACCCATTTCATCTCATTTCCGTGCATCCGTCCGTCGTCCCTCCAAGAAGGCGGCAGCCAGCGCAGATTTGCCAGAAGTCATTGAAATCGGCTCCGATTCGATCGCAGATCCTGCCAGTGAAGCTGACGCTGCGCACCTCTTGCAAACGTCGTCCCCCATCCGGTCCCAATTCAGCAGCAAGAATCGTTTGCCTTCCAGCCAGCCTTCAGCGACCTCTCCCCCGCATCGTATTTCTGCTGCTTCAGAAAGACTCGGAGAGACAAGACGAGCTCGATCCACCTTCAGAGCCGACTCTGTTCCGATCGTCATCTTGTCTAGCAGCCCGCCTCCGCCTTCGTTGCCAAGGCTCAGCCAGAGATCCCTGGCACAGACAGTCGAAGATATAGCCGAAGAGGAGTACAGCTCGCAACACTTTCCACCATCGTCATTTACCTTCGAAGAGCCGCCGCCTAGTCCGCCCTTCTCGCTGGACGACCATCCAATAGAAGCAGACGCTACCTCGCCTCTGTTGGAAAGACGACGAGCACGAGAATCTGCATCGAACCCCAGCACACCAAAGAAAGCCCGGCCAATGAGCAGGACCGGATCGCTCCTAGAAGCGTTGGACAAGCTCTACACGGCTGAGGAGCAGAAGAGGGCCTCTGCCGATGTCACTGATCACGTCGATACCGGAGATGTTGCCTCCACGGCTGGCAAAAGCAAAGATGGCCCAAAGAGCAACGCATCTCCTTCGAAGGCGCAGAAAGCTGCAGCAGCCAAGCAGGCACGCGAAGCAAAGGCACGAGAACGCGAAGCCGTCAAGCTCGCCAAGGCACAGGCTGCTGCGGAAAAGAAGCGCTTCCTGGAAGTCAACCGCCTGCGCACCTCGAAAGCCGACACGATGCGCGAGCTCATCGTCGACCTCGACCGCACGCTGTTCAGTGCGGGCCAGCCTTTTGCAGGATGTCAAGACTCGATCACGGCTCGATTCGAGGAGGAAGGAGCAAGCGTGCAGCTGTGCGACAGCGTGGTAGCTCCGCCACTTGTGCGATTCAGGAGGAAAGTCAAAGCGCAGTGGAATGCTGAGAGACGCCATTGGACGCCGTTGGATCGAGAAGAGATACGGCGGGAGGGCATGGTGATAGTGTACATCGACGCAAAGGAAATCGTGCAGCAGGTTGCAGAGGGAGGCGAAGCAGGGTTGGAGAGCTGGTACGGAGATCTGCAGCGGAGGCTCAGTGCGATGAATGGTGGTCGAGAGGCAGACGACGGACAGCCGCAGCAGGTGTTTCTCATCTGTCAAGGTTTGGTCAAGCACTACAGCAGGCTGCGGGCGAGCGAGAACAGAGCATATACGGCGCGCATCCGACAGCAGTTGGCAGAGAACCAGCTTGCGGAAGATGCGACGACGACAGCTTCGGATGCTGCTCCGAAACCAGCGCGTCGAAAGGGCAACGCTGCCAGCGACACTACCACAGCCACTACTAACAGCAGCGGCGCTCCACCTCAAGCCCTCGTCGAACGCAGCCTGCTGCAGCTCAAGCTCATCCATCGATGCTACGTCATCCACGCCGCCTCGCTCGTCGACGGCGTAGAGTGGCTCCATCAACTCACCTCGGACCTCTCGCTGAAACCGTACAAATCCCTCCGCGACACCCACCTCTCGTTCGCCGTCGATACAGGTCGCAACACCACCTCGTCCTCCTGCGCTGCCATCTACACAATGATGCTTCAGCAGATCCCGCGTGTCACCCCCGCCATCTCGCAAAGCATCACCACCATCTACCCATCCCTCCACTCGCTCGTGTCAGCATACCAGCGATGCAAAGACGAAACGGAGGAAAAGGGCTTGCTCAGCAGCGTCCAGGTGGTCAGCAACAAGGACGGGACGGAGAGGAGAGCGAACAGGACCAATTTGGGTCTGCAGCTGAGTAAGAGGATTCATGCGGTCGTGAGGGGCAGGAACGCCGAGTTGCTGATCAACAATCCCACCAAGGATTGACGTCTGGCTCAGGAGATGCGATTTGACAGTATATGGGCAAGAATAACAAGAGGTTGCAAAATATGGCAGCGTGTGTAGGACAGTAGAGCAGATCGCGCCCACAAACATCGATGCACAAGATATGGTGGATTCGTGCATGCTTTGGTATCAATAACAGGTCGTGATATGATCGAATCGACGTGAGACGTGAGGAAGGACGCTTCTCAAAACGAGAAACAAGGACGGCGAGGTCAAAGGGAGGAGGATGACGGAAAAGCAGCGAAAGGGTGATGCTGATCCTGAGCAACGACTCATCCGACCAAAGGAGCGCGCTCCTCGTCCGTCACGGCGGTCCTGTTCCTGCTGGTGAAGATGGAGAGTACAGCCCTGAGAACGGCGATCAAGCTGATGATGAAGAAGGCGAGTGCCGACCAGTGGATGAACTTGCTCGAGGTCTGGTGCTGGAAGATGGCGAGCAGACTCAAGCTGATCACGAGCGCACCGGCGACGTCGCCCTCCGAATACCACACGTAACCTGCGGCGGTAGACTCGAGGAACAGCAGCGAGAGGAACACGATGAGCTTGGTGATGATGCCGGCCTTGTGCGTCATGGCGTTGACACCGAACGCCTCGAAACCGGTGACGAAGAGGAGCACGACCACAAAGCCGTGGTAGAGGCTGAAGGGGAGGTGAACGAACACGGTGTCAGCCAAGTTGTTGGCGGTGTGGTGCACCTTGAGCGATCGGTAGCAGTGCGAGACGGTGCCGGCGATGAGCAGCATGACAATGAACGCGAGAATGGCGTAGATGCGATCGTGGTGTGCGTTGACCTGGGCGGAGGTGAGTCCAGAGTAGACGGCGTTGAGGATGCACAGTCCGGGGAACCTCCATCCGATGCCGTGGACGACGTGGGTGGATCCAGCATCGGTGAACTGGTACACGATCATGCCGAGGAAGAGGAAGTGGATGAAGGGCCACACGCCGTAGATCCATCGTTCGGGCGAGAGGTAGGTCTCCTGCACCACCGGGTTGGCTCCCACGCCGAGTTGCGAGTAGACATTGCCCGTGGTGAAAAAGACGTAGGCCACGATGTTGGCTACTTTGAGCAGGAGGTCGTCGTTCCACGCCATCTTGGTTTTGAGGTTGGTAGGTGTGGTGGAGGTGAAAAGTGTTTGGTTGCACGGTTGGTGGTGAGAGGTCGAGAGTGGATTGTCTGGTTGCTTAGCTCATATATCTGCTGCTGCTGCTGCTGCTGCTGCTGCTGCTGCTGCTGCTGCCGCTGCACGGTATCGATCCAGGGTCGGAGTCTCGTGGTCGGTCTCAAGACTGAGCCCTGACCTCGCTTCGGGAGCGCACATTCCGATTCTCGCAGTTTCGACACGACGCAGCAGCAGCAGCTCGGAGACAAGAGGCGATCTCGTGTGTACAGTCACAGTCACAATTTTGTGGAGAAAAATCCCAGCAATTCCCTCGAGACTTTTTTGCAGACTCGCGACGCGAGTGAGAGAACGCACGCACGGTGACGCAGCCCGAGCATGCCAGTTCGGAAGAGCCCGCCAGCCTGCCTGCCAGCCAGCCAGCCAGCCAGCCTTTCGAGCGTCACGTCCCAAGAGGTCTCTTCGATCCAGCTGAACAGGCAAAGCCTCGGTTTCGACGGTCCAAGACGGTCCTCGATATGGCACCGGTCACACGACCTCGTCCCAGAGCTTTGACCTCACTGTACTTCGCACCCTTCCATGCACTCCTGGTCCGTCTCTGTTTGGTCTTCGTCCGTCTGTCACACCGGGAATCTGATCATTCTGCTCGACTTGCGAAGGTGACCTCCCTTGTCGTCAGCAGTGGATCGGTTCACAGCAGCAGTGGACGGAACGACGTCCGATTAGTGTACATCTCGGTGATGCCGGGATCATATCATCCTCGCATCAAGCATCCGCCTTGCCTCTTCGTGAAGCGTCATACGGGTAGAGATTGGACGGATAGAGTTGAGTAAAGGCACTTAGATGTTAGCGTAGAAGCCTCAACATTAATTGGAAATTGACCCTTCCATCAGCGAGAACAGAGGAATGTGCATATCGCACTTCCACAGCTCCCGAACACAATGCACCTCGCCGCCGGCACGGCGTGAGTCGTCCCGCGTGTGACCATGCCATTGCGATGGAAGCCCTTCTCAGACCAGGAGTGCAGCGCAGCTCCTCGAACACGTTTCATGCCGAATTTGACGGTAGCCACGGAGCCGCCGGCATGGAACGTTTGACCCGAGGCACCTGTCGATCATAGCGGTCCAAGCACGTCCATGCTCCACGATGAAAAGCCCGAGCCCTCTATGCTGGTGTGATAGCGGAGCACTGGAGGGCTCAGTGAGCTCTATACACTGGCGGCTGCCGGAAGCGCATGAACGTTGTCCTGGAGAGTCGTGCCGTTATGTTGCACCGGAAGTCGTTGCTCCATCAAACTAAAAATCGGCAAAACGAGTTCGCTTAGCTGTCAAAGCTTGCAAGCAGATTTCCGTTGTTCGCACGTGCACAACAGACCGTAAGCATGACCGCCTTGACTTTCATTCATACTTTAGCTGCAACTCTCTCCGAACTCGTGTTGATGCTTGTGGACCTCTGCACCGCCGCCGGCGACGTGAATCGAGACCTCAAGTTTGTCAACGGAAACGTGTGGAGTTGGATTCTACTTGCTCAGTGATTCTAGACGAGGTCCTGTGCCGTCAATTGAAGCAACCAGCAGAACGTGGCAGTTGCTAAGCTAGACATGTGCTGCAGGAGACCAGCTGTATTTGCCTTGACACCGACCGCCGGCAGCGAGTGTTCCGCCCTCGGGTGGCACGGCTCGGCAACAGCAAAGGCGCTTAGCTTGGGCGTTATCCCATCTCCGTCTTCCGACCTGGAGAGGAACGTTTGATGGAGCGCAGCCATCATCGGCTTACCCGACGAGAAGCTTCAGCGAGGAACGTTTTCTCGCTTCCAGCTCCCCTGCAGGGTCGAGAGCTTTGCGCTGTGCCTTTCTCACGTCGCCCAGCCTCTCTGTCCTTTATTTAGCTCGCCCATGTCTCGATGAGTGCAAGGTATATAAGTACCGTCCTGTGAGGCTGAACGCTAAAGATATTCACGTATCCATCAGCCGTCAGACACACTTCAAGATGAAGTTCTTCGCCATCACCTCCGTCCTTGCCCTTGCTGCCGGTCTCGTCGCCGCTTGCGACATCCCTCAGTCGACCAACTGCGGCGGCAACGTATACTCCTACGATGACATGAACACTGCCATTCAGGCTGGTCTTCAAGATGCGCAGAGTGGAGACAGGCCCGACAACTACCCTCACGCATACGTAAGTGTCTTGCCAAAAGAGGAAGAAAAAAGGGCCTCTGTCCTTGACCATGGCGAGCAAAAGTTGTTATTGACACTCTTCTCGTTGTCTTCCACTTCATACAGAGAGACGAGCCTTCGGAGGGCATTGAACTGTGCTGCGGGTCGGGTCCATGGTCGGAATTCCCCCTCGTGTACAATGGACCTTGTACGTACCGATTAGAAGAGCCGAATCGAAGGAGACGAAGCAGAAGATGAACGCGCGCTATTAGTGAAAGGACGAGGAGGAACAAAATGGTTGCTGGTGACAAGCAGAAGCCGTACTAACGCCCTTCGTTTTCTCTGTCTTCTCACCTTCTCCGCTATAGACTACTCGACTGAAGACGATTACGTCTCTCCTGGTCCCGACCGTGTCATCTACCAGACCAACACGGGCGAGTTCTGTGCCACTGTCACGTACGTATGCCCCCACCGGCGAACCTCTTCATCTGCCGAAACAGCCACTGACACTCGCTCCATTACGTCTGACGTCTCTCTTGTATCACTTGCAGCCACACTGGTGCGGCCAGCTACGATGGCTTCACTCAATGCTCGTAAGGTATCCTGTTTCCTGCACTACACGGCTGGAGTCATCCAGCGTCAAAATGAACTCTTTCTCCTTCATGCTGCATCTGCATTTTGATGAAGCGACACCGTATTCGACCCACACCCATTCAGAACTCTGATGTCTGTCTCAGGCTGATGAGATAGTAACTGGACGAGTGAGCGATGATGGTGATCAAACTTTGATATGAGCGAGGCTCGCCGTGATATATGGCGAGGCCTGACAGCTTGGCAGCGGGCGGGATCCTGTTCGATCTCACATTCTGTTAAAATTACTGTCGGAAAATATGATTCCGGCCGTGAGCGCGTTGTCACGCTGCCGAATCGTTCACAATCGAAGGATATGACGTAGCCGAATGATTCGAGTGCAGTGTCGGCTGCTCGCTCTTCTCTCTGAAAGCCAGCAGAGATCGACACTGGACGAGCATCTGTACAAAGTCCTATGTGGCTCGCTGCCGAATCTCGAGGGCGTAGAGGCTCGCCTGCTGCCACACAATCTTCCACGGTAACTAGCCTAAGGTGACATGCTACGAGTGTAGCTCTTGCTGTTGTCTTGTTGATGGCCGGGATGCTGTTGAAAAGGGAGGCCAAACTCACCGTGATGCTATTTTCTGCACCCGAGGCTCGTCGAGATGCAGCGTTGCAGAGGCGATCCTTACTCAATGCACCAATGCAGATCAAAACATGAAACACGGTTACTGTGCTACACATACTCCACGTTCCGCATCTCGTGGAGTAGACGAGGATTGCTCGACATACACCGAGTCGATGCCTTGGCCCGTCGTCTGGTGCATGAACTTGTTTCAGCGAAGGATCATTTTGGACGACGACGAAGAAAACGACTCTGGCAGTCGGAACCAGAGAAGAAGCAACGTCACCTCCTCATCTCGCTTGTCTCGTGATTTCAGGGCTTTCTCCTCTGGGTGTTTGATCCCAAATTTTGCAAATCGAGACTCGGTGGTACACTTTCAAAAAAGCTCAAGGTGTGTGTGGTCCAGCGAAGTCTGCTCTGCTGCCTTTGTGCCCTTCGACCTGCAGCGGTTTGCAGAAGACCTCAACTCCGCTTCTCGAGTGTCTTTCAAAATACGCAAGTCGCCGACCCAGCCGCGCAGAGAGCAGCGACGCGGCGGTGGCTGCACCAAAGGCGTGCGCGCGGTCCATGTGTCAAGTGTGGGATTTTGGAGGCTCGTCATCAACGGCAGGCTGAGATATTATTCAATTTCTGCATTGCCAAAGCAAAGTGCAGCCCGTCATCTATTGTCACACACTCGCGCTCACGCTCACTTGCTTGCCGGTGCTGCATGCGACTCCTAGCTTGCACTTCCATCATACCTCGTCAAGCCCTCGTCCCTTTTCGACGACCCACTCGACTTCCCTTTCATCCCCTTTCTCGATTGCCACCACAAGATACACGTTGGCGCGGCTCTCGGACATTGACCGCGCCCAGCAATCGCTTTGGACTCTTCTTCTGAGCGCTTGGTCCAAACCCGTTGCAGCATCGTCGGATCGGAATATCCGCTGCTACGTTAGGTGGGCTGACGAATTGCTCCCTCCTAAACGGCTCGTTCGCTGCAAGAGCCGTCACAGCTCTATTATACCCGAACACGGCACATCCGGCTCCGTACGCAACGACGTCGTTTCCGAATCTTTTGCGAGCACTCATATCAACTACACAGCCTCCTGTCGGCTGATCCGCAGCCACAACTAGATCCGGCAACGATGGCACACGCTTTCAACGGCAGCGTCACATCTGGCGACGATGGTAAGTCTTTGGCTCTCAAATCTCTTCCTTCCACCCTCTCTCCCACATGAATCCAAGCGGTCCGATCGGCCCAACCCTGACGCTGCGGCCCAGAACCAGGTTCAGCGACGCACCCGCATAGCATCTGGCCTTGGCATTCGTTTGCACAATAGAGCGGCCGCTCGAGCCTCTTGCAGCGAGCACAGCCTGGTGGAACTGTGGTCAGCGTGTTTGCACGCAGCGAACAGCCGTCAAGCAACGAACAAGACGCTTCCTGCCTGGAATGCTTTCCTTCATCACTGCCCTCCTTCGCACTCTTGATCCCTCTTTTCTCATGTAACAAGCGGTACTGACGCATCCTCTTTCTCTCCTACGCTGCTCCCACCCTTGCACATCTCCGCAACCATTCGCTTTCCTTCATTGATTGGCAACGCTCACTTCGTTCACCATCCTCTCCACTACCATCTCGATCATGGCTGCCGAAACACATCCGCCGCACCCTCATCATATCCGCCGCACTTCTTCATACTCGCTACTCACGCGTGCACGTCGACTGTCCATCGGTGCCCGCTCTTTCGTCAACGTCGCGCTCGACTTTCGCGACTCATCCGCATCGACGCCGCCTTCGCCACCCCCTGTACCGCCACTGCCTTCACACGTTCGCGCAAATGCCGATCAATTCCTTCGTCCGTCAACGTCTACCTTTGATGGGCCCCCGGCATCCGTTTTATTACCCTCCTCCGCCGCCTCAATTCAAAAACCAAAAGTCGCCGATGCCGTCTACAGCTTCAAGCTCCTCGAGGCATTGAGAAAAGGCGATCAGCAGGCTCTCATCCCTCTCCTACAACCGTCCGCCAAGAACTCGAACGTTATCGCAAAGGAAAGCACCAGTCCGCTCCATCTTGCCGTAAAGTGCGCCGATTTCAACATCATCTCGTTCCTCCTCAACTACAAGACCATCGACCTCAATGCGGTCGAGGCTCAGCAGGGCAACACCGCCCTCCACATCGCCTCGGCTTCCGGTCGCGACGATGTGGTTCAGCTCTTGCTCGACCAGAACGACATCGACGACTCCAAGCCCAACAAGGACGGCAGAGATGCACTGGCAGTAGCCAAAACGCCCGAGATCGCCCAACAGATCCAAGTCAGCCGCGCACAGCTCAATGCCAAGTATCTCGACCTGCTCGCCGCATACGAGCAGGATGCCGCTGGTGCCGACGTCAAGATTCACCAGCTCCTCGATTTGCCACGACATGCTGTCATCGACCTCAACGCAAATAGCAGCAACGGCAGCACGCTTCTGCACGAGGCCGTCAAGCGCAAAGACACGCGCATGATCGAAACCGCCGTGCGCAAGGGTGCAGACGTCTACGCCCGCGACCGTCGCGGCAAGCGTGTCAACGACGTCACCAAGGACGAAAAGGTCAAGGCGCTCCTGCGTCAGCTCCACAACGCCGACGCTGCCAAGGCATCCCAAGCCAGCCAGTCCGGTCAGCCACCCTCCTTTAAGGGCTACCTCGGCAAGTGGACCAACATCGCTCATGGCTACAAGACGCGATGGTTCGTGCTCGAGGACGGTATCCTCTCCTACTATCACAGCCAGGACGACGAGGGCAAGCAGTCACGCGGTGCCATCAATATGCGCTACGCCAAGATCCGCGCCGACAACAAGGACAAGCACCGCCTCGAGATCCTCAGCGAGACGGGCAAGGGCACCTCCAAGCTCTACCTCCGCGGCACACATCCCGTCGAGCGCGCACGTTGGGTGCAAGTGCTCCAGCAGACCAAGGAGTTCTTCAACCTCGAGCGACAGTCGAGCCGCGCAACAGCGACAGAATCCATCTACCGTCAACGTGCTCCCTCCTCGTCGTCCCTCTCGGCCGCGCAGGGCATCCAGGGCGCCACAGTGCTCGCCAACCCTGCCGGCATCGTACGTCCCTCGTCGACCGCACCGAGCGAGAAAGGAAGCCGCAGCGGTCTGCTCTCGCTCAAGTCTCCTAGCACACAGCCTCCTTCGGGCGCCGCGAGCGAACGATCGCTGCCCCTTCTCAATCGCAGCCCAAGTTTGCTCAGTCGCTTGTCGAGCGACGAACGAGCAGACGACGATGCTGGCGCGAGCGCTGCAACTGGACGCATCCCTTACGAGAGCGAGTTCTCGCTCACCGCCGAAACGCTCAAGGCGCAGGCAGAAGCAAGTCAGCGCCTCGTCGAAACGCTTCTGGCTTCCAACGCTCTTCCCTCCGGTAGCGTCGATGGCAGCGAAGGCAGGCATAGCCGCGCCTCGTCGGGCTCGTTGGTGAGCAATGGCGACTCGCTGCGGTCGGCGCTCGAGGCCGCAGTCAGAAGCAACCTACAATTGGTGGAGCGCTACCAGACCATGGTCAGCGCACGCGAAACCTACATGACCAAGCGCTATGAACGCGAGCTGCAGATCAAGCACCTTTGGGAGGAGAACATGGCCGTCTTGGCACAACAGCACGCAGAGATGGAGTCGCAGCTCAAGGAGGCCGCTGCCGAAAATGCACGAAGACGCAAAGCGCTGCGCGAGGTGCGTGAGACCATGGGCTCATCGCCCGGCTCGATCCTGTCGCCTGGTGGCGCTGGTGTTGGCGTTGGCGCGGGGCTCGTGGCCTCCGGCTCCATGGCATCGTCGCTTCACAACGCACGCCGTCACTCGACGCTTCAGTCGTACGAGACTGCTGATAGCGGCAATGCGGGATCCCTCGCTGCACGCCGCCTGGGCGAGCAGGGCGGCGCTCAGCTGCAGCTCGACGACCAGCTGACTCCGCCCATCCAAGGCCAACGCTCGGCTATCATGGGAATCGCAGACGACACGAGCATGGCGCGCGACTCGATGGACGATGCCGAAGACGACTTCTTTGACGCGATCGAGACGGGTGATCTGCCAGGACTCAAGGTCGAGCAGGCGCTCAGCCAGCCCGAGACCGACACTAACAAGTGGCCCGAGAAATTTGACAAGAACATGATCGACGACCTCGTCGTGGAATCTTTCGAGCCGTACAAGCATCTGCGAACGCATATGCCCATCGGCAAGGATGACCGGCCCTCGGTCTCGCTGTGGGCCATCCTGAAGAACAACATCGGCAAGGACCTGACCAAGATCTCGTTCCCTGTCAGCTTCAACGAACCCACGTCGATGCTGCAGCGCATGGCCGAGGACATGGAGTTCTCCGAATGCCTCGACGCCGCTTCGATGCAGGAGGACTCCACCAAACGTATCGCCTACGTCGCCGCTTTCGCCATGAGCAACTACTCGTCGACGATCGGTCGAATCGCCAAGCCCTTCAACCCGCTGCTGGGCGAGACGTTCGAGTACATGCGTCCAGACAAGAAGTACAGGTACTACTCGGAGCAGGTCTCGCACCACCCGCCCATCTCGGCCTGCTTCGCACAGTCGCCTACGTGGGACTACATGGGATGCGTCGATGCCAAGTCCAAATTCTTGGGTCGCACCTTCGAGATCCGACCGACCGGCGTAGCCCACGTCAACCTCAAGGTGCCACGAAAGTGGGTCAACACGGACAAGGAGCTCAAGAGCGCGCCGCTGTTGACCGACGACCACGTGATGGAGCACTACTCGTGGAACAAGGTGACGACGTCGGTTTCCGGATTCATTGTAGGCAGTCCCACCATCGACCACTTTGGAGACATGGAGGTGACGAACCATGCGACGGGCGACCGCTGCGTGCTCACGTTCAAGCCACGAGGCTGGCGAGGCAAGGACGCATTCGAGATTCGCGGCAGCGTGTACGACGCGCAGGGGACGCTGCGATGGGACATTGCCGGTCGCTGGAACTCGCAGCTGGTGGCGCGCAAGTGCGGTGCTGGATCCGGCGACCTGAATCCGGACCAGACGGTGGATGCACCGGATGGGCAGATCGCCACGGCGCAGCCGCTCGCCGAGTACCTGTTGCTGTGGCGCAACTCGGAGAAGCCGGCCTCGCCGTTCAACCTGACACCGTTCGCCATCACGCTCAACTCGTGTCCCGACGACCTGCGCCCCTGGCTCGCGCCCACCGACTGCCGACTGCGACCCGACCTGAGCGCGTTCGAGAGCGGAAAGTTCGACCAGGCCAACGACCTCAAGCAGAAGCTCGAAAATTACCAGCGAGAGACGAGGAAGAAGCGCGAGGCGGGCGAGTTGCCGCCGCACGAGCCGCGCTGGTTCAAGAGGACCACGGATCCGGATACGCGCGAGCAGCTGTGGCAGCCTGCGCCCGCGACGCCGGGTACGGGTGCAGGTGGGAAGGAAACCACCTCGTACTGGGCCGAGAGGTACGATGTCGGATCCAAGAAGACCAAGGGTCAGCAGGCCGATTGGAACAATGTATACCACATCTTTGGTGATTTTGAGGTTCGTTGATGCTGCATCGTCGCCTTTGCTCCGGTTTGCTCTCGTTACGAACATACCCCCCGCGGCTCGACTGTTTCGGTTTCGCTTTCATGACCTTCTAATCCATTCATAAGCATCCAAGTGCATGTATATAGTTTGCATAACAACGATCCTGGCTAGATCTGTTCTCGTTCGGGAACGAGAGTGTGCCTGCTATTCGGTCTGTGAAGTGAATGCAGGGGCTGCCTGCAAACGAGAAAAACGTGGACACACGCGACACACGCCCTGTGTGTAATTGGACGAGATGCGATTCGCCTGTTCGCCGAGTACAGGCGAGACGCGGAGAGAGAGAGGCAGAGAGCGGAGCGATTAGATTTGATTGTGCTTTTTCGGCTGGCTGGATTGACTCGAACTGCCGAAAAAAAGTCTGATTTGAGAAGAAAGGTCCGCAACTGGCACGCGTGCAAGCTATCTTTCGGGATTGCTTGCGAGCTCACCACCATCATCATTACCTTCACAGGCAGCGACAAGAGGCTAGGAAAAGATGAACACGGCACCTTCACCATTACCTGCTTTGCAGGGCAAGCAGCTCATCGTGTTCGATTTCGACTGGTAAGTTTAGGACCTCAAATGATCACGCCGCGGGTCTGTACACTCGTGTCAAGTTGCTGATCTCGGCTTTGCTCTGCTTTTATCGCATACAGGTCGCTGGTTGATCAAGACACGGACCGATACGTACACGAAGTCCTCTGCCCACCTCTTCGGGCCGAGCTGCAACGACGCAAGAAGAGCGAGCAGTTCACCGATCTCTGCGCATCGCTTCTCGTCAAGCTCCACCAACAAGGTGCCACACCGGACGACATTCGATCGGCCCTGCAAACGCTTCCCTTCCACCCGGGTGTCAAACGCGGTGTCAGCAACCTCAAAGCTGCCGGTCAGACCACCTTCTTCCTCCTGTCCAACAGCAACACCGTCTACATCGACACCATCCTGCGTCACCACAAGCTCGAATCGCTCTTCGACGAGATCGTCACCAACCCGGCAGCGTTCAACGATTCCGGTGCGCTCATCTTGCAACGCCGCGTCCTTGCGACGGCGGGAAAACAGCATGGATGCAAGGTCGGTTGCAGCGCAAATATGTGCAAGGGAGAAGAGCTCGATGCCTTCCTGCAGAGGAACGGGGGCAGGGATGCGTTTGATAGGATCATCTACGTGGGTGATGGTGGGAATGACTTCTGCCCCGTACTGAGGTTGCAGCCGAAGGACCTGGCGTTCGTGAGGAAGTTCAGAGGGTTGCAGACGAGGATCGCGAAGGAGGGAGGCGTCAAGGCAGGGGTCAAGTACTGGAACGGTGCGTGGGAGTTGGAGGGTTACTTGAACGAGGCGAGGGGCGAGCCTGCGTTGGATTACTGATTGGACTGTAGGTTGCAGGAAAGATCCGGTAATAGAGTGAGTCAAATGCTTGCTTGCGAACGTGTGGATGACTGCTGGATTCGGATGCGCGATGCATCAGGAAAGCGCTGAGTGCGGAATCGTAAAGCGGGACTCAACAACCGCATCGTCTCCGATGGTCACGCTCAAAGGCGTCACCACGACAGCCTGAATGCTTTGTTCAGGCGCCGCCTTTCTTCGTCCCGCAGAGTCTGTCCGTCATCGAGCGGAGCAGCTGTGGCTAATCGACTTCCGCAACTTGGCCAAACCTTGAGCTGCGAAATGAAAGGGACGAGGCGGAACGATAAGGTGCGGAACGAACGAGCTGTGCGGAACGCGCGAGCTGTGCGGTGAGAACAGCGCAGCAGGGTTTTGCGTCGTTGGTGATCACGCGTCGTTGTGGATATAAAGACGCTTCTGTTGAAACCCTGCCCGCTTGCCCCCCCCCCCCCCCCCCCCCCCCCCCCCCCAGCTCCGTCTCCTTCGTCAATCGTCAGCTCTTCTCGCCCGTGTCTTACGAGTATTCTGCCTTCGCAGTAGGCATCACTTCACCTCTTCACATCATAAGCCCCTTTGTATGGGATCGAGGACTCATCTCGCTGCGTGATCATCGACTTTGTTGTCATCACCCATTCACTCTTCAACCCTCGCCCTCGAATCCGCGCTTGACCTTTGACCTCTGAGGATGGGCTCTCAACTCTCCAACCTGGAGCTCGGCAACGACGCCCCCACTCCCACTCAAGCTCCGCACCCTGAAGCTGCTCTGTTCGACCCGTTCATCGGCGTAGTCAAGATCTACCTCTCCGTCCCCTCTGACACGTTCGACACGCTTCAAGGTCTGCTCAGCTGCATCCGGTACTTTGTCAAGCTCGAACGCGACTCGAGCAAGGAAAAGGGAATGGTGGCAAGTGCCTGCGCGACACTCAAGGTGCCGGGGATGAAGGTCCATCATATTCAGACGCTGGCGGGAAGGCTTCCGGGTTTTCTATGGTGTGAGGCGCAGCTGAGGTTGCGCGTTGGACGACAGGACGCTCCGCCTGCGTACGACCACACCAGCCATGGGGACGGCAGAGAGGAGGTGGTGGACTGGCCGTGGATTGAGGCCTTGGATTAGATAATTTGTCGGCGGTGGAGCGATTCGCATGTCCATTCCTCTGGACGCGAGTAAAAGCTGTCGTGCTTTCATGTCGATTTCGAATGCGTGCAAGTGGTGGCCTTCGAAGATATGTTTTCCTTTGCTCAGCTCGTGTTGCCCGGACTGAGAGCCTAGAGGGTGTTCTCGGGGGGTCGTCACGCGTCCATCTTCAGTCGGGTTAGTTGTGTCTACGAGCTAGGCTGGCGTCTAAACATGAATGTTAGGTCGAGAGGCATCAGCATCGGTCACTCAAAAATTGCACGTCTGGGCTTGTGTCCAGCGAGGTGGAATGAAAGAATTCGAGAGCAGTTCAAACAAAGGTGATCTAAAATGTAGCCTGAAAAAGGGTGTGTCGAAATTCGCCGAGATCGGGTGATGATCTGGACGCTCGCTCAGATTGCATCGTGGCGCGCCAAGAGCGAAGGCTGCATGCCGTCCGTCGCGCTGTCGAATTCGATTGATTGTCCTCGCTTCCGAATCGACGATCCAGATCGCGGTCAAGAAGCAGTGCGGCGTCTCAAAGCGTCTCACGCCTGTGAAGCGAGGGCTGGAGAGACTGGCATGGAGAAGCTTCTGCCGAATGTAGCAACCGAAATTGGCGATGCACCGCAGATCACCGGGTGGTTGGCTTTACGTTGTGCGTCATGTCTTGGACCGGAAATGTCAGTCAAAGGTTGCCCGTTCTTCTTCAAGGCGAACGTATCGCCGCTCCGACGCCGGCGGCGGAACCAACGGGGGAGAAGAAAGGATGCTAAGGGCGGTGCGGACCACTTGATTGGTGCTCGGAACAGCAACTGCAGACGTCTGAACAGACCCGACGGGGCGGACGGTGTAGCGTCGCGCGCTGCAGAGGAGCGGTTCGAGAGGAGATGCCGCCCGCAAGGCTCCATCGTGTTTACCAGCCGCGAAATTCTTTCCCTGCAGCAACAACAACAACAACAACATCACGAAAGTCGCGACCGAGACCAACACCGAGAACTGCAAAGGAAAACCGACAATGGGTGTAATTTTCGAGACAGCTGATTGGCAGCGGATGGGGCTAAAATTGAAACCCCGTTACTACGTCTCTTTCTCTTTCTCGAATTCCGGATGATTTTCCTCTGTTTTGCTGTGGGGGAGCGGTCGATCAGAAAGCAATATTGCACGTTGCGGCTACTTAATTGCGCATCGGAAGAGCCCTTGCTCTAGATATGCATACAGACAGAGAGAGACTGGTTGCGGTGGTGATGATCCTGATTGCTTTCGCACTCGAAGGTACCAGTACAAGAGTCCATGTGCGTTTCAACACTTGGAAGATACAGCATCTCGCCTCGCCTGTGTGCCATGTGCATGAGCAATGAAGCTGCTTTGAACGTACAGAGATATGCCCGCTGCCACTCCATCGAGGGACACGAGGGCACAAAGCCGAGATTTGCAGCATGCATTCGTCGTCGTGACATCAAAACGGCAAAACACCCTGGGCGCTGCAGAGAAGCAGGGCGACCGGTGTCTGTGTGTCTGCGTTGTATGTTGGCGTGCTGCTTCGTCTGCCCAAGCGCGATTTGTGCTGATCACGGTGCATGAGCTACGTGCGCCGACGTGCGTGTTCTGTTCTTATTTCCAAGTGCAAGGTGGCTGGCTGCTTGGGGGTGGTGCTGCACGAGTGTGGTTCAAGCTCCGATTCTCTTTTTCCTCGTCTCGTCTCGCTACCGTTCGTCACACAGCGTCGCGCCTAGTCGCGCCTGGCTGGCAAACAGGCTGGGAATGCACCAAGGTGACCCAAAAAAAAAAAAAAGAAGAAAAAGAAAATAACTGCCTGGCGTGTGTGAGAGTGTTGTTTCCAGCTGTCTGCTGTGAGCTGTAGCAGCAGCGTGCGATCGCGAATCAATAATCCGACTGTCGGTGGATAGCCAGGCTGTCGCTCGAGAGGGCGGCAGCGCATGCTTCGACCCAATTGTCGGCTTTGACTGTGCTTGGCTGCTCGCTTTGCTCGCTTTGCTGGATTTGCCTTTGAGCTTTGCGATCCAACCTTCTCGTCGCCATCCTCCATCGCTGTTTCCTTCAGCCGAACCATCCCGGTCAAGCTCATCCTTACCGATACTCTGGCGATAGTGTCTCCACATCTCGCCTCCATCGCGTTCAGCCTCACGCTCCGCGCTTCACCACCTGGACTTTGGGTTTCGCCTCGCTTTGCATCGATTCGCATCTCGCACCTCTTCAGGATCCGCACACCCGAATCGTCTTTGCCTTCTTCCCACGATCGCTCTTACGCGCACATCGCAAGTATCTTTCTGTCTTCTGGATCCTTCTTCCCCGTCGTGCATCGCAGCTCGGCTCTTGCCATCCCGATACTCGGTCGTCGCTGTCGCTTTCAACGTCACGGTCGCATGCTCGTAATCTCGTAAATCGCTGCTTCTGCATTTGGCTGCTACTACCTTGGATACGCAATCACCCCGTCTCGGCTCCTGTCAAGCTCCGTCAAGATAGACTCGTAAGCCAACTCGGAACCTTGTACGTACTCTGCATCTCCGCGTGGGCTGCCTTCATTTCGCCCAACGTCAGCGCACTTCCGTCGCTCGACTCCGCTTTCCTTTGTTCCCACTGACACGCCCGTTTTTCTGCTTCGCCGATTTCCTCTCATCGCATCGCCTCAACCTCTGCTGCACAAACACCCACTCTCTCCTCTTGCTGTCCCAATGCACCACCATCATCTCGTCTCACCGCCGCGCCGATCCACGTCGTAATGCCGCCTCGCGACCCGCCCGACCATTTCCACCCCCTCTCTCGACGCTCACTACCCGCACCATCGCCAACACAACACCCTCCTGGTGTCTCATTACCTACTACAGCTCCGGATTGCAACCAAGTGGACTCGGCAACATCACAGCGCTTCACCCTTCCACTTGCACCAATATCGCATCAGTGCCGAGCCAGCAGCATCCTTCAAGGCGCTTATCCGCCTCGCAATTCGTTCAGTCGTCCCCTTTCTTCTCTGCCAGCCGCATCTGGGCAGCAACATCCTCAGCACTACGACGAGGCCGTCAGGGAAAGCGACAACAGCATCAGCAGTGGCAGTAGTACTTGTCCACCAACCTTCTATCCAGCAACTGCACCTGTCGCATCCTTTCATCACACCCCGGCCCTGTCCACGCCAAGCTCTTCTTTCGCATCCATAGCCCAGACCATGATGGCGGCAGCTCCAATGGACAGGCTCCCACCTTTGGGTCCAGCTAGTGGCATGCACAGCCCATTCTCGATACCTCACACGCTCTTCGGCAACGACGCAGCCCTTTCTTCCTCCTCCTACTCAAGCTCGCTGCCTCGATCTCCCCTACCTTCGTCTTCCGAATCCAGACCGCTTCCTCCTCTGTCCCACGACCCAGGGGCGCCCAAAAACGCTGCGTTGCTCGACGCGCTCGCCGGTCCGTCCAGCGGTATGCAACCTTCATCCTCTTCACACTCGCTCACTGAGACGGACCCCTTCAATCTCGACTTGAGCCAGAATGCCGGCTCCACCCTCTCGGCGAGCGGCAGTTTTGGCGGCAACGGCGCCTACTCGAGCACCAACGGCAACTCCTTCGGTCAGCCTGGCTCAAGTAGCGGCACAGGCGCTGGCTACACAGATCGCAACGGCTCACAGCGCAGCAGCGGAGCAGGCGACGGCAACGATGCGGGTGGCAACGGAGACGACGGCCCCAGGGACGCCAGCGAAAAGGACAAGGCCAAAAAGACCAACCCGCTCGTCGACCTGCTCGAGACAGAAGCTGCCTACGTGTCCGAGCTCAGCAAGATCATCAAAAAGGTCGCCGCCGCCTGGTCCCGCTCCAACTTCCCACCACCCGAACTCGACACCATGTTTCGCAACGTCGAAGCCATATACCGAGCCAATCGCGGCTTTCTCAAGGCACTCAAAGAGATCGGTCCCAACCCTTCTTCGCCCAAAGCACTCGGCGACTTGCTCATGAAGTGGATCGACGACCTCGAGGCGCCCTACACGCGCTTCTGCGAAGGCTACCTCGCCGATTTTGACGCTTGGTCCACCGTTCAGTCCAATCCGCGCCTCGCCAAGCTCCTCGAGGAAGTTTCGGGTGCCACAGACGCCGAAGGTCGAGCTGTCGTGTTCAGCGATCGAAAGCGCGACCCAACCGAGCTGTGGACGCTCGATGCTCTATTTGCGCTCCCACACATCCGTCTCAAGTACTACAAGAAGCTCTATTCGCGCCTTCTTAAAAGCACTCAGCCGGGAAGAAGCGATCACCGACTGCTTGTCGGCGCCAACGAGAAGCTCGACGAGCTCGTCGACAAATCCAGACGGAGACTTGCCGTCTCGGTGCTCGACGAGGTTGCAGGTCGCGAGTCGCGCGACAGCTCCTTCGCGGAGAGCAACGTCACGAGCGAAAACTCGCCGCGCGACCGTGTCTCGTCTGCCACTTCCGCGTCCGAGTCGCAATCGCCCAGTGTGCAGCCGGTTCAGAGCTTCGGCAACAAGTCTTCTCCTCCTCGCATCTCAGCGGCAGAACCCAGCAATGGTGCAAGCACCGGCTCTGCCGCCTCTACCGTCCGTGCTCCTGCACCCGCAGGCATACCTCTGCTAGGCGCGCCACCCACTGCTCAGCTCAACGGCCTCAGCCTCGATCAGCCCACCCTCACGTCTTCGCGGCCCGATCTGATTCGCGGCAATTCCGAGGTGGCCAGCGTCCACGACAGCGCCTCGCAGACCGCTCCCGACACAGCCGCATCCTCGCGCACCAATTCGCTCTCGCAGCCCATCGAGCTGCTCGAGAAGCGTCTCGACACGTCCAGGACGCTCGACATCTTCACCATGAAGCCCAAGAAGTGTCAGCTACAGATGAACCCGCCCGGCATCCCCTTTGCCCGCTCCATGCGCAAGTCGGCCGACGTCGTGATTCACTTTACCCCCTCCAGCGGTGGGCCCGAGGTCACGATCCGAAGGGCGCACATGTTCTTGCTCACCGACCTTTTCCTGGTCTGCGAGCGCATGACGCCGAGCGAGAAGGCCGAGCTCTCCAGTGGCGGCGTGGGTCCTGACATGTGGCTCCTGTACCCACCTCTGGCCGGCAAGCATCTGCGTGTCGCTGATATGGGCGGCCAAGGCAATGTGCTGTCGATCACCATCCTGAAGAAGGAAAGGCTCATCGTGCACACCGACTCTCGAGAAGCCAAGGAGAGTTGGCTGGAGCATTTCGCCGACTGCCAAAAGTTTGCAGCCAACATGGGGCTCAAGCTCAAGACGGGCGCCAGCACCTTGGCCGCACCGCCGGCAGGTGGCAGTGTCACGTCGGGTGCCACGCTAGCATCCGGAGCGCCCAGTCTCACCACACCCGCGCTCTCACCCGCCATTTCGATCACACCGTCTTCTCTCAATGGACACGACGAGGCAGGGCATGCGAGTTCGGCACCCTTCAGCCTCGAAGCAGACAACTCGCCTGTCATCGGCTCGGATCTGTCCCGGCAAGCTTCGTTCAACTCGGTCGCGTCATTCCCAAAGGTACCTGCGCTTGGCTCACCGGATCTCGGCATCTTGCCGCACGGCAGCCATCCGGGATTCTCGCCCCGGGCGCCTTCGCCTTCGCACTTTGGACCGGGCAGCGGACCGGGTGGACCCGGCGGACCTCGCGGACCACCCATGGCGCGTCCCGGTATGATGTCACCCACCAATGGAACGCTCTCGCCTGACACGAGTCCGGCTTTTGGACCTGCAAGGTATGGTCCGGGCGGCTTTGGGCCGAATGGACCCTCGGGCATGGGACGACCGCCGCTGATGCAGGATCCCAACATGCCGCCTCGCTCGCCAGGCGGTATGCGAGGACCTGGTGGACCTGGAGGACCTGGTGGTCCCGGTGGGCCGGGGGGACCGATGCAGTTCCCACGTGGAGGGCCGAGTCCGATCCCCGGTCAGAGGCCAGGTGGCGGTCCTGGCAGCAGTCCTGGCTTTGGTCCGATGCACGTGCGACCCGGAATGGGCCCGCCACCTCCGCCTGGCATGGGACCTGGTGGACCTGCCTTCATGAACGGCGCTCCCCGATCGCCCATGGGACGACCGCCTCCGGGAGGTGCATCGTGGGCGCCCGGACCGCCTCGTCCACCTCCGAATGGTATGGGAGCCCGCGAAGCCATGCGTCGACCTTCTGCACCGAATCTGCGTCAGCCATCGCACAGCTCGTCTGGGGACGGACGCACCTCGGACGAAGTCGAGGGCGGCGGTCGATCGTTCATCCGCACGCGCTCCGTGTCGAGCACCGGCTCTTCTGCGCCCAAACTTCCTTCGGCCATGATGAAGGAGGGACGCGAACGTGGCGAACGTGGCACGGACGTTTCGCCACCTTCGAGCCCGGTTCAGAAGCGACAGGGACCGTTCCGAAGCACCGTATCTGCGCAGATGCGCTGCAAGCTGTTCCTCAAGCAGTCACACGCGCAGTGGAAGTCGTTGGGAAATGCACGGTTGAAGCTATTCCACATCCTGCCGGATGACATCAGGCAGTTGGTGGTGGAGAACGATCGCAAGACGCTCATCTCGACGATCGTGCTGACGGACGGCGTGGAGCGTGTGGGCAAGGTGGGAGTGGCGGTCGAGTTGAGCGATCAGGGCAACAGGACGGGGATTATTTACATGCTGCAGATGCGCAGTGAGGAGTCGGCCAGTGGGTTGTTCGGTCAGCTGTTGGAGGGAAGCGATCGTACGGCGGCGGCGATTTCCATGGGCGGCAGTTTGGCCTGAAGGTGATGTGTTGCTCGAATAGACATTGTCATACATCTGCATCTGGAGTTCTGTATGCGTGAATGGATGAGGATGTTGGTGGATTGAGGATGAGTCTAAAAGTACATGGTGTGGGATGCGATGCCGAGTCGGCGTGCGGAGGAAGCAGCAGGGACGGGCGTTTTGAGGAGGCGAATCTAGTTGTCGTCTTGGTCCATGTCGTCGGGCTGGCTGTCGTCTTGCGTTTGGACCGAAGGGTGGGATTTGGAAGGGCTTTTCTTGGAAGCAGCCTTCTTTTTGGTAGGTTTCGAGGGCTGCGACTCTGCAGCTGCATCCTGAGCTGGCTCGGCGTCGTCTTGTTGCTCTGCTCCGTCTGCATCGGCTTCTGCGGCCTCGCCGTCGTCGCCCTCGTCATTTTCCTCCTCCTCTTCTTCCTCCTCCTCTTCGTCTTCTTCTTCGTCCTGCAGCGTGCCTTCCAGAATCATCTCCTCTTCGAGCTGCTTCTGCTGCGCCTTGTTCTCTCTCGCCTCCAACGCGGTGGACAGCGCCACCGGTGTAGGAATGGCATCCTTCAGGAACTCCAAATGCTCATTCTGCTGAACCGCCCTTGACAGATCCTTGTAGAAGACGTTTTTGCGTTTGTCCAGTTTTGCGTTGGTGTAGGCTTCGTCTGTCAGTTTCTTGATGAAGATTTCGGTGGCGATGCTGATGAGGAAGGTGGCTTCTTTGGAGCAGATGTCGACGTCGCGGTCCGCCTTGATGATGCGCGAGACCCGGGCTGTGGGGAAGATGGAGGTGCCGCGTTGGGGTTTGGATGATTTGGAGGGTGAGACGGTGGACGAGGAGGGTTCGGGTGTGGTTGGCGAGCCTGGTTGTGACATTGTGACAGTGAAGCAGGAGAGCGAGATGTGAGTGTGATGGTTGTGATGGCTGGGAGGATAGAAGAAGAGAAGGAGGAAAACGAGAGAGCTTTGGCCGTCACAATTTACGCGACGCGTAGAGTTGGGCGCAAGAACTGTCAAAGAGCAACACTTTCGGAACTTTTACCAACGCACAACTCAGCCACACTCACATAAACGCACCGACCATCTCCCTCACCTCCAATCACCATCACATCTTCGCCTCGATTGGACTGTCATGTCACAAAGAATCGCTACGCCGACATGAGACCAGCCACCAGTCACCCCGAGGCTTGACTCGACTGCCACTTCATTTCGACTTAGCCCCATCGCCCACCTCCATGCTCAGCGATGCAGATGCCTCCACTAGTATATAGGTCCGCCCACCCTCCCCAACTCCATCCATCCTAGTGCGCGCCTGTCCTGCATTGACGCTCTGCAGCATGGCAGACGAAACAGAGCAGCAGCTCTCGCCCGAGGCAGAGTCTTCTCGTTACCGACCCATCAAACGGCTCGACGAAAGCGTCATCAATCGCATCGCAGCCGGCGAAATCATACATCGTCCCGCCAATGCGCTCAAGGAGCTCATCGAAAACTCGCTGGACGCAGGCGCCACCCTGATCCGTATCACCCTCAAGGAAGGCGGTATCAAGATGCTCCAGATCCAAGACAATGGCTCCGGCATCCAGCCTTCTGACCTGCCTCTGCTTTGCGAACGCTTCGCAACCTCCAAACTGCGAGATTTTGGCGATCTCGAAAATATGTCCACCTTCGGCTTCAGAGGTGAGGCGCTCGCCAGCATCAGCTACGTCACCGCCTCCATGAATGTCGTCTCCAAGACCAAACATCAGGACTGTGCCTTTCGAGCCTATTACGCCAATGGTAGCCTCACCTCTTCCAAACCCGGTCAGAGCGCCGATCCAAGGCAATGCGCAGGAACAGACGGAACGCTCATCACCGCAGAGGACCTCTTCTATAATGTTCCTCAACGTCGCAGAGCCTTGCGTAGCGCGGCTGATGAATACAATCGTGCGCTCGACGTCGTCTCCAAATACGCCGTCCACTACGGAGGCAAAGGCGTTGGGTTCGTCTGTCGCAAAGCTTCCAGCAACGCCACCGATCTCAACACTCCATCGTCTTTGACCAACTCTACCCTGGATACGATCCGCATCCTGCACGGCAACGCAGTCGCGCGCGAACTCGTACAGCTCAAAGGTGTCGCGGACGACAATCTCGGATTCCAGTGTCGCGGCTGGGTCAGCGGCGCCAATTGGAGCAGCAAACGAACCACCATGCTCTGCTTCATCAACAATCGTCTTGTCGATTGCCCCTTGCTCAAACGATCCATCGAAGCGCTCTACGCTACGCTCCTGCCCAAGGGCGGCCATCCGTGGGTCTACCTGTCCATCACAGTCAATCCGGCAAACGTCGATGTCAATGTGCATCCTACCAAAAAGGAGGTTCATTTCCTGCACGAGGAGGAGATTGTCGAGCACATTTGCCAAGATGTACAGAAATTGCTGGCCGGTGCCAACTCGAGCAGGACCTTCACCTTTTCGCAAGCGGTCCTTCCCGTTCTTGCCTCCGATGTAGGTGTCACCTCAGCATCTTCAGCTGTTGCGCCAGGAGTGACCGAACACGTGTCTCGACCGCCTCTGAGGGAGGCGACGAGTAGTAGCAGCAGTAGCGGCGCAAGCGGCACCCATAGCCCCGTCAATGCTGTTCGCAAGTCGGACAGCTCCGGTCCTGTCTCTTCATCCAGGGGATACCCACAGCATCTGGTCCGTGTCGATGCAAAGACGAGGACGCTTGATGCCATGTTTGGGTCCAAAACTATCGGCAAGAAGCGCGCCCTCGAGTCTGATGGGCTGGAGTCTGCACCTTCCGATGCAACCATGGCAGACGTAGCAGCAGACAACGAGGCCTCGGCATCCGTGCCACACTGGGCTGCCAACGTGGAAAGTAGCGCCTCGTTCGCAAACACCGATGGCGACGGCGGGAGCACCAGTGTCGGCTCATTACTCAAACGCAGTCGAGAATCGCTCAATGTCCGCATCTCTGACTCGGACTGCTCCCTGACATCCGTACGACATTTGCGAGCGCAGATCTCAAAAGCCCAACATCGAAATCTTACCGACGTCGTCCAAAATCACACCTTTGTCGGCGTCGTTGATCTTCGCAAGGGCCTTAGCCTGATACAGCACGAAACGAGGTTGCTGCTCGTCAATCACGACGCCATGATCCGCGAATTTGCTTACCAGCTCGTCCTTCGTCAATTTGGTAGTTTGAGTCGGATCCGCTTGGATCCTGCACCCAAGCTCGACGATCTTGTTCCTTTGGCACTCCAAGACACGGTCGGTATCCCCGAAGACGACTCGGAAAGCATCGAGGCGACAAGGGAAAAGATTGTTCAGCTGCTGGTGGACAACGCCGAGATGATCCAAGAATACTTTTCAGTGTGTCTGGACGCCGAGAAGCGGACGATCGAGGCACTTCCGAGTCTCCTTCCCGCCAGTGGCGTCTACGGCAGTGCCATCGAATTGGATCGTCTGCCGCAGCTGCTGGTGAGAATGGCGACGCGTGTGGATTGGTCGGACGAGCAAGAATGCTTTGATACGGTTGCACGACAGCTCGCCTGGAGCTGCACACCCTGTCCGCCACCAGCGGCAGCAGCGGTGACACCAGCAGCAGAAGCAGCTACAGCAGCAAATATCAGCGAGGAGGCTTCGGTTGACGTGGCGCAGCGACAGCAGGAGGAAGCCCGTGCAGGAAAGGAGCGCGAAGAAGAGCAGGAAGCTTCCAAAAGGAAGGTTCAGCATCTCTGGTTCGACAGCATGGCCAAATCCAGAGGCAAGTACGTGCCGAGCAAGGCGACCAACGAGTACGTGATTCAAGTCGCCAATCTCCCTGATCTGTATCGGGTCTTTGAACGCTGTTGACGTCGCACGCGCGACCTTCGTGTCTCCCATTCGACCTTGCAACGCAATCGTCAATGCCACAGCCAATCTCAGAGCCGTTTTCCAGATGACACTGTGCAGATCTCGTCGATAAATGAAAACATTTTTGCATGTCATTGATCCTTCTTGTTCTGCTTGTTTATCTTCTGCGTCTTGCCCTCCAATCTCGACCAAAGCTTCTCCTGCCATGCCTCGACAAACGCCTTTCTTCCGAAAACACGTCTCGCTCTTTCTCTCGCAGCCTCCCTCATCTGCAGCACTTTGTCCGGATTCTTGTCCTGCAGTTCAAAGATCTCGGCTAGCACCGACGCGAACTCCTCCACTGTTTCTGCGTGATACCCCACCGCCACCTCTTTCCCTTCCTGCTGTTGCGCTGCAGCCTTCTCCTTCGGTAGAGGGTGATTCGCCGAAGGAACGGCGATGTCCAACCACGGACCCGCCGACCTATGACTGACCGTCACCAAGCCACTCGCCATGAACTCGACGACGCCGATGCCGAAATGTTCGTCCTTCATGGTGCTGACGCCTACACTCGCCGTCTGCAGCCTTGTGAGGATTTCTTTGAAGTCGGCGTTGACGACGAACTCGACGTGATCGTCTAGCTGAAGCGAAGTGCAGAGTTTTCGTAGCAGCGAGATGCGGTGCTCGTCGTCGACGTTGCGCGAGCTACCCATGATGACGAGTTTGACGGTACCCGCTAAATGTGGGTGGGTGGAGAGCAGTGTACGGAGGATGTGCAGTTGCTGGGGGTGTTCTTTTTCGGGACGAAACTGGGCGAGGGAAACGATGGTGTGCGTTCGTGCTTCGAGTGCGAACCCGGCCATCTCGTCCGTATCGCAAGGTGGGTATACCTTTTCTACTGGCTTTCCCGTGAGTTGCTTCAGATGCGCCTGGGTCCAACTGCCGTTCGCAACGACAACATCCGCCCTCCGGAGCACCCACCCGTAGACCCACGCGAACAACCTGTAGTACGCCAGTTTGACAAACGTCTTGACGCTCGAGTTCGCGCTCGACGCATTCGTGTGTCCGCCGACCCGGTTCCTCACCCTCTCGAGCATATCCGTCGAGATGACCGGGTAGTGGACGTACCCGCCTACGGGAAGATCGCGCTTGAACAGCCTGGCTACGGGGAAGGTGAATGCGTACCCCATCGTGTCGATGTACACATCGGGTATCAAGCTCGACAG
Source organism: Pseudozyma sp. F8B2 (assembly GCA_003004685.1). NCBI lineage: Eukaryota > Fungi > Basidiomycota > Ustilaginomycetes > Ustilaginales > Ustilaginaceae > Pseudozyma > Pseudozyma sp. F8B2. The sequence continues at coordinate 108,393 of NXFQ01000019.1, read as the reverse complement.
CGCCTCGAACGCCAACCATATGCTGCCGTAGCTCTGCCCCAACAGCGTGAAGCGTTTCCACGTCGTATCCTCCACCATCCAGCGTCTGCCTAACGGGATCATGAGGATCCGGCTCGAATCCAACTCGATTCCGAATCGACTCGACGCCTTGCCGAGGATCTCCTCCTTCGACGCACCAGGAAAGTCGCCCGTGTACACAGCGATGATACACTTCGGATCCAGCGCAAGGTGCAGCTGAACAGCTTCGTACAGAACCCGTTCTCCGCCACCACCGGCATTGCAGTACGGATGGAAGAAGCCGACGATGTTGCGAGCTCCCTGCGTCTTCTCGTCGATGTCGAGGGTGGAGAGGAGTTTGCGTCGACGGATGCGGTTGGACTTGCGCGTTTTGCGCAGCGCCTTGTCCGCGACTTGGACGGCTCCGACGCTGAACGAAAAGGTGAGCAGGCCGAGCGGGAGGAGCAGAGGCACCAAAAAGTTGCGCAGGGTGGTGGCGAAGGGTTCGGAGAGGTCGGAAGGAGGAATGGGTAGTAAGGTCGTTGTTGCCAGGGGGTCGTACGTCTGCTGCGCGGCTGCCGCTGTGGGCATGATGTAGATGAACAGCGCTGCGAGAGCTAACAGGTATGCCGAGCCGGAAAGACCTCTTGTCGAAGTCAAGCTGCGCGTCATCGTCGGCGCCTTGACCTTCTCCACCCTCCTTTCCTTCTCATTCCTTCCGACGACCGTCGTATCCTCCACACGACTCGTCCGCAAACTCTCCACCACAAACCCATAGCTATCCACCATCAGCCAAATCGGCACCACCACCCACACCAGGTTCATCACCACCAAATACCCCCACAGCAACAACCAATCCCCCGTCTCCAACCCTTGACTCCCCGTCAACCATTCGGGCGCGAACGTCATCCACCCACCATAAATCTCCCCCGTACACAGCACCACCACCCAGTAGTGGTAGCTTACATCTCCGTTCGCCAACAGCCACGCGCAGTACCCCGCCAACGGACCCGCCAGCAGCACGGTCACCCACTCCATCGCTACGAGCGTTGCGTCCGCCGTGCCCCATCGTGCATCCGCTAGTGCGTACTCCTTCCACAGCCGACCGAAGAAGGAATTTGAGGCATTGACGGTCCGGTTTTGCGTCGAGAGGTACAGGAAGGACGCTTCGAGTGTGAGGTGACAGATGGCGTCGAAGACGAGCCAGAGGAAGATGCCGCGGGTTTTGCGAGAGGCGGTGCTGGGTAGGACGCGGAGGGAGAGAAGGTGGGCGGCGAGCACCATGCTCCCGACGTAACCGAGCGAGAGCGCCGTTTGAAGGTTCAGTAGTCGATCCATCGTTCCCGACACCCTGGAGGATCCCGATGACAGGATGAGGGATGGAGTTGTGGTGGACAGGAAGAAGGAGAGTTGGGTGAAGAACAAGTTCGTGCAAGGGTCCGTGCAGGAAAATCGCAAGGTCTGACAAGGCACGTCGATCTGACACACGCGACCTGATGGAAAATTAGAGACAACGCCAACGTCAAAGAGTGCCACTCAACACGAGTCGGCTCGCTACTACGACCTTTGAGCTCACGTCCAACGTCAGACAGGACTCGTCTGGCATTGGCACAGTCCGACCAACGCTCTTCCGATCACACTTCCCTTTTAATAACGACATAGCGATTGCATGATATTTGATACCCGAATACAGTGATAGTCAGTATGATCTTGATAGCCGTTTGGCCTTCGCGTGGTCCTAGACCCATACCATGCACTGCAGGACCCTCCTTCGCAGCAGAAAAGTTCCTCGTAGTAGAGGGTCGCGAACATGATGGTGCAAGAAAATCTCGTTGTGGTGCACTTGGCACAGACCGTATGGGAGCCCGCTGAGGTGCTGTTCACTCGGATCCTGCACCTCAAAGTCGCAGGACGACAAGACGCGCTGTACGAGTCCCGGCGTCGCTGCCGTCATTCGTGCAAGCACGCAGCACCTCGGACACGTCGTCGTCATGCCGCCAATCCCAAGATCGTGCGTTCCGAAACATTTATCGTCGACCTCGACGAAACCTTCGCAGCCATACGATTCAGGTTCCCCAAATTTGTCGACGAGCTCTTCGTCTTGGTTGAACAAGTACTCCCGTCCCAAGCATACGCCGAGCTCAAGCTGAACTTGGTGGAGATCGCGATGATCATCGGTAAAAACCTGAAGCAGCTTCAGAGTTTTGATCCTTTCGGGCGACAGAAGGATGAGAGCCAAGTGCCTGGCAGAATCGTCATCATCATCCGGCAGTCGTACAGCCAATGAGCTGACGTTCGGCAAACGAGCGAATAGCTGGGCTGTTGCTGCGTCAAGTTCTTGATCTTCAATGTGGATCCGTCGAATGCGTTGGAACCACTCGTGCATGCCCGGATACTGGGACATCACCCCACCGAAAGAGGTTCGAAAAGGATATGTTGTATCCTCTTCCGATGCGGTTTCCATCCAATTGAAATTCTCTGGCTGAAGGCGTTGTAGAATCTCGGCGACGTCCACGATTCTGTCTCGTCGAAAAGTTACGAACACGCTGTCCAGCTTTTTGTTCGGATTCGAAGACTGACGGATGGCTTCGTGCAGAAGGCGAACGAAACGAACGGCCGCGTCCGCCTTCTCAACCGCAGAAACGTGGCTGCCCTGTGGTCGGGTAGTGATGGCTTGAGGTCGATCCCGAAGGAGGATTTCTAGTTCCTGTACATAATCTGCGTACTCGGGTTTGTCCGTAAAGATGTTGTGCAACGATTCGGACAAGATTGGATTTTTCCACCTGATCACCCTGTATAGAATAGGTGTGCAAAGCCGATAGATATGCCGACAAGTGACGAGCAGGTTGCAAGCATCGAAAAGTCGATCGTCCAGCGCATGCTCCAGGACGATGATCTGTAGCTCCTGCGGCAGTTGCAGGTATGGAAATGGCATGATGTCGAGCTTGATGTCGCTTGTGGTCTTGGTTGTTTTTGATAGTGGGCTCAGGATGGATGAGAGATAAGGATGCCGGAGTAAGATGACAAGAGAGGTTGAAACGACAAAGAGGAGGACGGCATTGCAGGAGTGTAACTTCTTATAGCGTGGTCCGCGAAGTTGGGGTGCCTTTCGTTGCGTGTGCAAGAGGCGAATGCTGTTCGCGGTAGATGGCGTCCAACTTGTATGCTGTTTGCAGGTCAGCTGCGCGACTGCAGTTGTGGATCGCAAAAAGCGATGCACGTCGGAGTCGAGGTTGGATAATGTCAGTGGTGGCGCTAGAAAGTCGTCGTGTCGATGCAATTTCCCCGCTTGCCGCAAGTGTCTTCACGTTGCGATCCTGACTATCATGCTTGCTTCACCCCTGTTCAAAGTAGCGGACACAGATCCGAATTGCGATCGTCTCTCGGACGCGTCCCAGCGCTACGAACTACTCAGAATCATAGTCCCAAGATCAGACCCATCGCAAACATTCCAATGCCCTACGCCGGACAAAGTCAGCCTCGCCTTGGTTTGTATGACCGACATTGAACTCGGAAAAAATGCACTTGTAGTGTATTGGGCATAAATCGTAGGGAAGACCGGACCTCTGTTGCTTGTCTGGACATACTCCTTCTTGGGTTGGATCAGGGCAAGCCTGATTCTCCGTGTCGTTCGGTTCGATGTAGGTTTGCTGTGGATCAAAGTAGCACCTCGCGCAGCGAGGGCCGTCGATTGCTTCGAGCTCATTACAGCCAGTCCAAGAAAATGGATGGGCTGCTTTGGTCGTGGAGACGCTTTCTGGTGGGAAGGGAGGTACACAGATACCCAGAAGCCGATGCAGGTCAGAACGAATCCAAATAGACCAAGTCATGACACTAAAATATTTGAGATTTGCCCTCGTTTTGTCCGTAATGAGCACGATACGGATTGCTTCGGCCCAATTGAGTGGCAGCATATTTGAATTTCCGATAACGATGAGCGCCCATAGATTTGGCAAACCGGACAGCAAAGAGGCGGTTGCCTCATCGAATTCGAAGCCATCTAAGTGCAATATCTCGAGTCTTGAGAGGCAGCCGTGGTCCGGGCGTTCGTTTCCGACGAGGCTCTTGAAATTGAGCCGCTGCAATGGGTAAAACTTGCCGTATAATGGATCTTGGTCCGCTTGGCATCGAAAATGTAAAGGCTCGAACGTCCGGAAAACTTCGAAAGCTCTATCCGCAACATTTGATGTGAAGGTTAAAGACAGTCGGTGCAGCTTCTTGACCCGGGTTTTGAGCCCATGTAAGCCTGACTTCAAAGCGTCGAGCACTTCGAGCGCACGAAAGGATTCGTAGCTGTCTTCATCGCCTTTAGAAGCGTGCACCTCGCGGACATGTAAAGCGTATTCTGGATGCAATGTGAATGCACGTAGCAGGCGATGCGAAGATTCTAAGCCCCACCATCGGATACACTCATAAAGGTGAGGGATCGCTAGCTGGTGCACGTGGGAGCATGCGCAAAGAATATCGCCAACCTCGCGACAAGTCTTTTTTCGGCACGACGCTTCCGCCGGCGTACGCGCCTCGTGAAGCGCAAAACATATCACCAGGGATCGCAGCTCGTAAGGAAGGCGCATGAACGCAAAGGTCTGGACGGGAACGGGATCCTCGACCTCAGCTGGCAGCAGCGACGGCGACTCTACCTGTTCGTTCCCTGATTCTTTGCCTCCCCTACGCTCTTTGCCCTTTCGGCGAAGCTTTCTGTTTCTATTCTTTCGTTTCGCCATATCGACGCAGGGACAAAGGTTGATCTGGAACGGAAGTGGGTAGATGTCAGCGGAGTAGAGAGATGTGGTAGGGAGAGAAGCCTGCACGGCAACCAGGAAGAGTCTTATAAGCCTTTTGCACAGTCCAAAAGGCGCAGCGAGCTCAAGCGGATTCTTCAAAATGAGGTCGATGGCTCAGCGCAGAAGTAAGAGAAACGTGCTGACAGGCGCGACACCGAGTGTTGGTCTCGCCGGAGAGAAAAAGTGACCCACCAGCGTACACAAGGCTTAGACCAAATTCAGCCAGAAATCGCGTCTGCGCCGATTTTACCTCTCTCATGTCACATTGCGCAAGCGAGTCGCGCCTGCGTTTCATGTCAAACACCGCGCCGACCCTTTTCTCACGCCTTAAGGTCAGAACATCTGTCGTCAACGCTCCGTCTACACATGCACGCTCAAGGGGTAAAATCTCTGACATTGTTTCGTTACTTTCTGAAAGCTTACATTGTGGTTTGACTGCTATGTATTTGTCTGGACGCAGGCTGTTGGGGTGTAAAATAGACGCTAGTGCTCCATGCAAGAGTGCCATCGCACGCATTCGAGCAATCTCTTGTGGAAGAAGTTGACATCTTCGTGACGAATCTGACCATCACTACCCCTCTGTTGCGAGAAGATGTCGCGGTGTTGATCGTTGCAGAGTCCAAAGAGCCACGGAGGCTCCTGTGCGCCAGGAAGCGTCGAATTCTGCGTCTCTACGGCAAGCGTCCGAGAAGAAGCAGAGGGATTGTCCACCGTCAATACGGGCTGGCCGGCAATCGTACAGCAGCGTGGACATTCGACGTGCGGAACTAGCAAGTTGTCATGGTAGTCGAATCCTGCATTGTCCATACAGCCGTGCCAGACCTTTTTCTCCCGTCCATGTCGCAGGTGGCACACAGATGTCTGGCAGTCAAAGTTGGCCTTGACCGCCGTGAGAATGCAAAGACCAAGTTCTGAGTGAAGCTTGCGCCTCATTACGAAAGGCATGCCGCACAAGGATAAAGCGGTGAGATTCTTGCGAGTCTGTCCTGTCGTCAGAATAATCCGCAGGAACTCCCTTTCGAGGTAGGAAGTCGTGTCTCCGGACAAGGTAAGTGATCGTAGGCTCGGCAGCGAAGCCAAAAGTTGCGCGGTTTTCGGGTCAATGTAGAACCTGGTCAGTCGCAATCGGACTATCTGATCGAGCACACCGGGCCGCACGAAGGGAAGGTGCGAGCCGAGGCCATTGGGCTGCCCGAACGCGCGGAGGCTGTTGAACAGCTCGGTGAAGGGTGGACAGGTTTCCATAGCGATCCGAGCCTTGGATACTTTGCCTGTCCATTCGAGCTGCCTTGGTCGGAGGATGCCTACCACAAAAATTGCGGCTGGTTCATGAGGCGATTCAGTGGTGATGAACAGTCTTCTGATCATGCTGGGGCGCGCCATGAGATAACCTCGTGTGACTTCAACTGTTCGACGAGCAAGAGTGGATCTCCGCCTTTTCCGTCGGAAGTCCAACCGATGAACATCTCGAGCTCACGTAGGTGCCATACGTACTCAGGATGAAGCCGAAGAGTCGTGATCAGACTGGAGGACTGCTCTCGACCTTTCACAGATGATTCTCGCATACAGTTCAGGCACGGCCAAAGCGTGAATGTGCTTGCTCACACAGAGCAGATTGCGCACGTCCTCTGTGTAAGCGGTATAGGCGCTTCGAGAGAGGATATCTCGTGAGGGAGGATGATAGGCCTGCCTGATAGCGTATCTAATGATGCGCGATTGTAGATTGATCGGCAAGCGCATGAAGGGAAAGGCTCGTCGTCGATCCCATGGGGACGAAGCAGAAGCTTCGTTGTATCGCTTCCATGCATAAAGCAAGGCGATGTGCGTCCCAATTAAAAGGAGGGGGACCATATTGCTCATGATGTCGAGAAGATGCTATGGAATAGGCGGTCAAAGAAGTCGTTAGGGTGGTCTCCGGGATCAAGGGCTTAATTGTGGATGCGAGCAGGGGGAAAGGCCCAATGTTTGGTTACGAGCACTACTTAAGGGAAGGACAAGAAAGAAAGCTCGAGGGTGCGGAAGTGTCTTTACTGCGCTGAGCTGTCCCGCAGAGCTCAGCTCTGCGCAGAAGCAAACTAACATTTAACTGGAGCCGAAAAAAGAGCAAGCTGGAACGCGTGCGCTGCTGCGCCTGTTGAGCGGATTTGACCCGAAAGTAACACTCTGCTGCACGGTAACTTGAAAGTGAGCGCGCATCACGTGCGTTCGCGACGCGCAGGCATGGGAAAGTGACACAGGAATTGTGCCTCAACCTCCGTAAAAAACGGGCCAAGCGGATCCAAGTCCAACACTTTCTCCATGTGCCGCTCTATCACCATCATCGTCGCCACCACCTCTCCCACTAACGCATCATCCTTCGACGGCCAACATGTCACGAACACGAGCACCGACGGGTCCCACACCCACCACGCCTCTGCGTCGAATCTCGCGCGGCTCGCTCAACGCCCTCTCGCACTCGGCATCCAAACAGCTCTCTGCGGGTGCAACGCCGCTCTCGTTCCTGCAAGGCGCCATGACAGATCTGGCCGAGGAAGTGGGTGTGCTGCAGCTCAACATGACCAACGTCGAAGCGGTTCACGAGAGTCTGCACAGCTTTAACGAGAACTTTGCCATGTACATCTACGGTCTCAAGATGAACGCATACTGCGTCGAGTGGCCCGAAGCGCCGCGCTACGAAAACTTTGATCGAGCAGAGAAGCGCATCGCTCAACAGGCACAGCAGTACGCCGCACAGCAGAACTTGGATGTGGCCTCGCAGACGTACATGCAGCAGCAAATGTCGCACCAGCAGCAGCAGCAACAGCAGATGTACAATCCAGCAGCAGATCAGACGTACGTCACCACCGACGATGAAAGCATCTACCGCAACGAAGCACCCATCGCTGCGCCAGCCAAGCCTGCGCTCAAGTCGGCACTCAAAAAGACGTCCAACGCTGCAACGACCGGCGCTGCTGTCAAGAAACCAGCCCCATCAGCAGCGGCAGCAGGAGCTGCGAAACCAAAGATGACACTGGCGCAAAAGAAGAAGCGCGAAGCATACAGCGACGAAATCATCGAAACGCTCCCGCTCGAGTATCGAAGCGGCAACGAACCCAAGCAGAACGCCATCGCCAAGCACGTCTGCATGGCGCTCCTCGCTGCTGGTGGCAAAGGGCTGAGGATCGCCGACATCGTCAAGACGCCCGAGATGTCGCAAGCCAAGATCAACAAGACGCTCATCGCTCTGGTCGCTGCCAAACACGTGGTCAAGGAGAGCGGCGGTGTGTACAGTCTCGACTCGGCTAGGCATCCGACGCTGCCTTAAGGTGCGCCTCGTGTTGGACGGATCTCATTTTCGTCGGAGAGGGTTTTTTTGGCTCTGTATCGTTTCACGCAGCTAGGGCTGCTGTTGTATTGTATGTTCTTGCTATTCCATGTCGTCTTCTTTTCAACTCTTTTACGCTGCTCGAGCTGTCGTCGGTTTGACTGGATCAGCTTACCCTCGAAGCCGTTTCAGACCGAAGTATCACTCTCCCTCTTCCACCACACACCTCTCAGCCTCGGTCTTACCCTGCCACCCCTTTTCTCTACACCTTGTCGTTCGCCTTTTCCTTCTTCTCCTCTCGGATCCCCTCCAACCTCTGCTGTCTCTTCTTATCCTCCTCTATGGCGTCCTTGGTCAGTTTTCCGTCGGGATCCTGAGCGACTTTAGCCATGGCGTCGAAGTCGAGTTGGTCGGTCTGGGTTGCTAGGCGGTTCTGCTGTTTGTGGTCGAGACGCAGCTCTTTGTCCTTGACGAGGTGTTTGCCGCCGAAGAAGAGCGCGAGGCAGATCATGCCGCCGGTGAAGAGGAAGAGCGGGGTGATTTCGGGACGGTTCATGACGGATTTCACCTGGCAGTACGGATCGGAGAAGATGGATGGTTAGAAACAGAACGAACACCAAGGTAGAGAGGTAGGAAGGGAAGATCAGGTCTGAGGGAGCGGAGTGAAGGACTTACATCGCCGGCTTTGGCTCGAGATTGATCATCGCGACGGATGGACGTAGTGCTGAAGTTGCGAGGGGCCTTGTGGCCGAGCCGGGTTGCGATGGGGGAAGCGGCGGTGCGCGACGATGCGGATACCGCTCGAGCGAAGGATGAGGATGGTGCGAATGGCCGCATTGTTCAAGGTAGAGATCTGACGCAGGATGGTATTGATACTGGACGATGATGGCGATGGTGGTAGTGTTCAACGACTGCCTCGACACAGACTGGTGCTACAGTCAAGCCACCGTTCATTCGGCTCGGAAGAAGCAGAGTCTCGTCTGCGGCAAAGGAATGCATTCGCGGATGAGCCGCCTTGCGTATGACTGTGCTTTGAGCAATGACTTCATTTTGCGTCACTCACTCGTTGCCGCTTCAACTAGCTGGACCCTGCATTCCAATTTCTTCTGTTCAATGTAAGATCGATTTCAACAGCTCTTCCAACATGAGTGCAAAAATGCCAAATGCCGACATTTTCAGGGTCTGAACGAGAAGCTTTCTTCCTTCCCCAAGCTTTTGACCCTTTCTTCCACATCGGGTTCCTTCGACAACACCTTCCCGTCATCTCTCTCACTCCGGCAATCTTTCCACTCGAGCATCAGCCTACGATGCCTTCGGATCTCACCAGAACCGACGTGCAATCCGAACTCATCCGGGAAGAGCAGCTCGACCTCGTCGATCCACTGCGACACTTTCTCGCCATCGACGACGAACCCTCCACCCCACCCACCTCCAACGACGTTCGAGATCTCCCCAGCACCACCGACTACAGCATCGTCCCCCAGCAGATCGAGAGCATCATCGATCGTCGGACCACCATCCGATACTACCGAGATCTCTCGCGCAAACCCGTACTCATCGATGAACAGCACCCTGCACCGGATGGCGATGCGGGGAAGGAGTGGTGGGATGTACATCTGAAGTTGGATATGACGACGGGTTGTGGTGGGAAGATATGGCCTGCGGCGGAGGTGTTGGGGGCATACATTGCTGGGAAATACTCTTCTCCGCCAGTATCCGGCTCAGCGGAGGGGAAGGCGACCGTCAACGCTGGGTTCAACAACCACAACTTCAACTGGCGCAACAAACGCATCGTCGAACTAGGCTCCGGCACCGGCCTCGTCGGCTTCCTCGTCCATGCCCTCCACCTCTCAAACTGCACCATATCCGTCACCGATCAAGACGTCATGCTTCCCCTCATGCGCGACAACCTTCAACTCAACTTTCCTGCTTCGACCGATTCGATCTCCGTCGACGAACTCAACTGGGGTACCCCCTTACCACCCATTTTCCGCGAGCCGCTACCGGACGTCCTGCTCCTAGCCGACTGCGTCTACCTCGAAAGCGCATTCCAACCGTTGATCGATACAATGCTCGATCTGTCGACGCGGGAGACGGAGATCCTGTTCTGCTATCAGAAGAGGAGGAAGGCGGACAAGCGGTTTTTCGGTCTGCTCAAGAAGAACTTTGTGTTCGAGGATGTCAAGGATGACGATGAGGTGAGGTGTAGGGAGTACCAGAGACAGGGGACGCAGTTGTTGCGGATTAGACGCAAGTGACAAGGGTATACGAAGGGATGGAATGGAATGGGTACTTTGAGTGGAAAGATGTGTGTGGATGGCGCATGATGTGTGGGGAGCTAGCAGATGATACAGCATTCGGCAGCACCTCTTGGTTGCGAATCTGACGTCGAACCATCGCCACTTGGCTGTTGTGCTGCTGCTGCACCACCACCTGTGAGATTACGGATGGAAAACCCACTGACGTTCCTCTCAGTCTGCGGTGACCCCGGCTGCTGCTGCTGCTGATCCAGACTGACCGTACCGCTCGTCCTGCCCCCCGCTCTCGCTCTCATCCTGCTCCTCTTACCCAACGTATCCCTTCCGCTCCCCGCATCTCCGCCTTGCCGCGCATCGCCATTGGCACCCTCGGCATCCGCCTGCGAAAACTTCTCATGGATATCCTTCGCTGCCAACGCAAACGCCTCCTTAACATTCCACCCCGTTTTCGCACTAGCTTCTACGAACAGCAATCCTTCCTTTTCCGCAAACTCCTTCGCTTCCTGCGTCGAAACCTGTCGTCTGGCACCTTTGCTTCTCCTCCTCACCAACCTTCCCTCACCTTCTTGCTCTACTCCGTCCTCCTGCTCTACGAGATCGTACATATTTCCGACCAGCACGACGGTGACTTTCTCCTCCGCGTTGGACCTCACGTCGTCTAGCCAGCTCTTGACGTTGGCGAAAGAGGCTCTGTGGGTGACATCGTATACGAGCAGCGCGCCGGCTGCACCGCGGTAGTAGGATCGGGTGATGGAGCGGAAGGATTCGCTTCCGGCCGTATCCCAGACTTGGACTTTGACGGTCTCGCCGTTGTCGAGGCGGATGAGGTGCGAGCCGAACTCGACGCCGATGGTCGGATCGGGAGAGGTGAGGAACCGGTCGTCGGTGAGTCGGACCAGGAGGGAGGATTTGCCGACGGACGAGTCGCCGATCAGGATGAATTTTAGGATGTAGTCCCACCCGGAGGAGGGGGGCGCCGTGCAGGGGCTGGCCGTGGAGCTGCTCGTGTAGGACGCGGATGGGATGCGTGGAGGTGCCATGGTGGAGTATGATGAGAGAGATGATGAGTCGGTGAGAGCAGAGTGCTGGGAAGAGTCGAGTCGGTCTGTTGATTAGCTGTAGATATCAGTTCGATGCTCGATACGAAATGCCGGTGATGCGGTCTCGATGGGGATGCGGCCGATTATGCGATGTGAGAATGACTGACTGCTGTCTGATGGTGGCGGTGACGTCGAAGGGTGATGATGAGGATGATCAGTGGTGCGGTGATGGATTGGGTGGATGGCAGTCGCAATCAAGAGTGATATGGTGGAGGTGGCAGCAAAAGCGAGCAATCCAAAGCATCCGCATGGGATAAACTCGACCAAAATAGGGTCAAGGCACGCAACAATGCCTTTTCCGTCAATTTACGCCATTCGCATCGCTCTCCATCCAAAACCCACTTTTTCACGCCCCGCTTCTCGGCTCATCCGAGACACAACCACGTTCAACCATTCTTTGAGTCTCAACTTCACAGTCGACATCACCGTCATCGTCGTCAGAATAAAGTACATTTGGAATACACTGGCCATACATCAAGAAGACCAGACGTTTCCCCCACGCTTCATAATACAATACACACCGGGTCTGCGCAGCGAGCTGCTCAAACAGCAGCTGTAGGTCGATACTTTTCCGCCTTGCTCGGGCTTTGCGATCCAGCTCTGCCCGTCGCCATGTTGGACGATGCACCACTGCCGCCACCGCCATTGTTGCCGTTGCTGCTGTTGCTGGCGCTGATGTTGTTGCTGGTATGAACACCGTTCGCGGTTCCGGGGATCGAGACGAGCGGTGCGCCCCTTCCGTTGTGATTCAGAAGCGCCTGCTGATGCTGCGCCGAAGTGACGCCGCTGCTCGAGTGAGCCAGGTCAAACAGTCCTCCTCCATTCCCCGTCCCCGCCGCACCTCCAAACGCCCTCCCGAACAATCCACCTCCACCGCTACTCCCCGCCGATCCATTCACCACCGTCGGCGTCGCCGATCCAGCCACACCGTTCGCACCCGCACCAGGAGCAGCGAACGAATAGCTCGCACTCATGGCCATGTTCCCCTCCAACCAACTCGGCTTCTTGACCTCCCTCTCCTTGCTCCTCGGCGGCGAGCCGATCCCGCCCGTCCAGCCCGCCTCCCGCGCAGCGTCAAAGTAGCCCATCTCGTTGAAGAAGTCCCACACCTTGCCCAGCTTGTTCACGTCGATCTTGACCAGCGTACGGCACTCGCGGCGCGTCAGCTTGCCACCGCGTGCGATGAACTCGGCGATCAGCGTCGATTTGATCAGCAGGAACGGTTGCGGCAGGATACGCAGCGCAGAGCAGAGCTGCACTTCGGCAGGCGTGAGCAGGTTGAGCGAGGGTGCCTTGGCGAGGTTGAGCGGTTGAGGCGGTTTGCGCGGCGTCTTTGGCTCTTCGCCAGCACCACCCTTCTTGCCCTTGCCATCCTTGTCCGTTTTGGCGTCCTTGTCTGCTTTGGCGTCCTTGTCCTTTTTGGCGTCTTTGCCGTTGACTGCGGCGGTTGCCGAGGCGGCGGATGTTGCGGAGGCTGCTGACTGCTGAGCTGCCAGCGTTTCTTCCATGGGTGTTGGCGTGCTTGTTTCGCGCTGTCGTGCGCGCGCGGCGTCGATGCGAGGTCGAGCAGACGCCGAGATGGGCGTCGCCGCCGCTCCCGATGCCGGAAACGCTGCCAATCCACCTGCTGCTAGCTCGGCTGCCCTGCGTGCGCGTTCCGCCTTTTCACGTTCGTAGCTGCTCGCATCGTCCAACGTCAAGATTCCCATCTTGCGATAGTGCTGCAACTGCGCCGCTGCTTTGCGCAACGCTTCTTCGTAGCACAAGCCGTTGAGGAAATCCTCGTAGTCCAGTGCGGTCTGCATCTGAGCGAAATGCTTGGTCCTCGAGAGCAGCTCCTTCTCCTCCTTGGGGCGTCGTCGTTCCGCTGCCTGATTGCGACGGTAGTCGACGAGGTTGCGTTCAAACATGAAGTGCTTGCGCCGCAAACGTCGATCGAGACGCTCGTTGTACATGTCGATGACGGTGAGTTTGAGATGCAGGTCGGTAGGATCTTCGTCCCAGTCGAACGGCTTGTCTTCTGGCTCGGCATCCTTGTCTTTGTCCTTGTCCTTCTCCTTTGCATCTGCTGCCGACTGCTCTTCTGCTTCTTCGTCGGCAGCGGTGGCGGCGTTGCCGTCCTTGTCGTCTTCGGCGTTCTGCGTCGCCTTTTTGCTGGTGGGACCACCACGACCGCTGGCTTCCATCCTGGCATGTCCCTGCGTCGCTTTGCTGCCCAATGCCTCCCATTCGGACGGCATATCGGCGCCACCGAATTCGTAGACACGACCAAACTCGATGTCCTTGATGAGGTGCTCCGCGTCCTGTTCGTACTCGTGCTCGAATTCGAGTCGACCGGGCATGAACCCGACCAGCTCGCTATGGTTTGTAGGTGCGCTGACGAGCGGCTTGGCTGATTTGGGAGGCGAGTAGGAAGCTTGCGCTTCTCGGAGCGTCTCGACACGCCGCCTCTTGCGACGCTGAAACTCTTCTAGCGATATTGAGGATGTGAACGACATGGAAGGTCCGACGACCGGTGGTTCTTCTGTTGTGAGTTGGCATGCTACACGACTTCCCGTCCCCTCGTCGTCCACGAGCGGATCAAACACGGGCTTTGCGACGTGACTGTACCGCTGCATAGCTTGTCCGGCCCGCTGCTCGCCTCGATCTGTTCCATCGCGCCCCTCGACGTAGACCTTGATGTAGTGATCCTGCACTTCCTCCTTGGTGCGGTTGCCAATGTGATCTGCAATGTCGGCCCAGTTGCCGAGCCCATACGTCTGACAGCCGTCTATGAGGAGCAGCTCCTCGTCCGCACCCCAATCGTCGCAAAAGATGGGATAGGCGTGCTGCTCCACCACGCGGTAGTCGTGCCACGCCCTGTGCTTGCCCGGTTGCGCACCGGAGCAGAAGCAGGAAGCGCAGAGGTCAAAGTCGGTGCAGCCGCCTGCACACCGTATGCGGACGGTGAGCGTGATGTCAGCACCGCAGGCGTCGCAATGGTAGCGCACACCGGGCTCGGCTGCGGCCGAGGTGGAGCCATCTTCGGTTTTTGGTGCAGGCTTGTTCTTGCGATGACTGACCGTCATTGTGGAGGGGAGGAGCCGCGGCGGCGACTGTGCCGATTGCGAGGTGTGCTAACGATGCTTATGCGTGCGCTAGGAAGAAGCCGGTTGCCGATGGTGATGGGGTATATTGTTGTCGGTCAATGCACCTGCGCGTAGAACCGCAGTACAGACGACGATGGCTTACGGCCGGCGATGGCGACGAGCCGATCGTGTATGCTGAAAGGCCTTGAGCGATGATGATGCGAATGATGCCGGGTTGATCTAGGTGCAAAGTGGGGGTGGAAGGGTCGGAAGGAGGCTCGTGCGTCAGGGTCTCGGTGCGATGATGTCGGGGACAGCCGCGATGGCGAGCACGGCGATATCGCGAGCCGCGGTGAGTGCCGGGAACGACAGCGTCGACAGCGACGACGATCACGACGATCACACCTCTAGTGTGACAGGATCTTCTGCCGCGGCGCTGCTTACCGGCTCGTTGAGGGGTTGGTACGGTCGACGATTGTTTTGTGTGTGTTTGTTACACGATGCCGTCTTGCCGATCAGCAAAGTGGCCGATGTGAGAGCGGCGCGTTGAATGCAATGCGAAATGACAGCGCGCGCGTGTGCGTGTGACCACTGTTTTCCGCCTTCGATGCGGCAGAAAGGCAGTCTTAATTTCCGGTCGGAATGATACAAAATGCCCCTTTTTCGAATCGATCTTGTTGGTGTTGCCCGCTATGAAGTCGACCCAAGATGGGTACCAAACTGCAGCTTGAATGCTCCCCAAACGATGACGCCGGAGCAGAGGATGAAAGGGCGACGATGAGAGGCCGTTTGGGACGATGAAAAAGTGGGCAGATTGGTGAGCGATGAGAGGTGAGAGATGCTGGTGTACGGGAAGCGGTCGCGCGACGACCAAGCCATCTCGACCCTGCCGACACAGCGACTTGACCCAAAAAAGAAAAACAGCGTCAACTCGAGAGGCTCAGCTTGCCAACCGCCTCTCGTTTTGTGCCGTGTTTTTAGGAATTCGCTCGCAGCGATCGGGAAATTCCGAGGCAACTCTCGATCTGGCTGACATGGAACGCTGTATCGTGCGGCATATTCATTTTATGAGAATTCGGAATTCGGACATGCTTGGCAAGGGTTCGAGAATTTTGGCTTTTTGGCAGTGAGCGTTCCTTCCATTTTTTGTGCTTTGGGTGGAGTGGTTTCTTGCTCTTCCTGCTCTCTCTTCCGCATTGTCCTTCACCTTCTCATCCCAACTTGACGAGGTCTGATACCCAGGCAATCACCACCACATCATGCCCAAACCAACAACATCGCAGGTCAGTAAGCGGGCGTCCACCTCGAAGCCCTCTCCGTCAAGCTCCAAGCTCAAGAAGAGCAAAGCACCCTCCCCCTCTCCTACTCCAGAAGCCTCCGAAGATAGCGAAAGCAACAGTGTCGACGGTGATGATGACGACGATGAAAGCGACGATGACAGCCAAACGAACAGCATCAGTCAAAGCAGCAGCGGCTCCGACAATGACGACGACGACGACGCCTCCACCAAGGATGTAACGAATGACGATGAGGAGCAGGACGAGAAAAAGGTGGCCACCATCGCCGAAGATGGCAAAAAGGTCGAGTTCTCCGACCTCGGTGTCATTCCACAGATCGTCGAAGCGTGTACCAACATGGGTTTCAAACATCCCACTCCTATCCAGGTCAAGGCCATCCCCGAAGCGCTCCAGGCACGCGACGTAATCGGTCTCGCCCAGACCGGTTCCGGAAAGACGGCAGCGTTCACCATCCCCATCCTACAAGCCTTGTGGGACAATCCCAAGCCCTTCTTTGCGTGCGTACTAGCGCCGACGCGTGAGCTCGCCTACCAGATCTCGCAGCAGGTGGAAGCGCTCGGGTCCACCATCGGAGTACGCTCCGCCACCATCGTCGGTGGCATGGACATGATGTCGCAGTCCATCGCGCTCTCCAAACGACCACACGTCATCGTAGCAACACCAGGTCGTCTGCAGGACCATTTGGAAAACACAAAAGGCTTCAGCTTGCGAGGGTTGCAGTATCTGGTCATGGACGAAGCCGACCGTTTGCTCGACATGGATTTCGGACCCATCATCGACAAGCTCCTCCAGTCTATCCCTCGTGAACGCAGGACGATGCTGTTCAGCGCCACTATGACCACCAAAGTGGCCAAACTGCAACGTGCCTCGCTCAAGAACCCGGTGCGCGTCGAGGTAGACACCAAGTACACCACCGTATCCACGCTCAAGCAGCACTACATGTTTATGCCGTTCGCCCACAAGGACACCTACCTCGTCCACCTCGCGAATGAACAGGCAGGCCACTCGATCATCGTCTTCACCAGGACCGTGCACGACTCGCAGCGCCTGTCCATCTTGCTGCGGCTGCTCGGCTTCCCCGCCATCCCGCTCCACGGCCAGCTCAGCCAGCAAGCGCGTCTAGGTGCGCTCAACAAGTTCAAGACCGGTGGACGATCCATCCTCGTAGCTACCGACGTTGCCTCTCGTGGTCTCGACATCCCGGCGGTGGATCTGGTGGTGAACTACGACATCCCCACCAACTCGAAGGATTATATTCATCGTGTCGGCCGTACCGCTCGTGCTGGACGGTCGGGTCGTTCGGTCACCCTGGTGACGCAGTACGATGTCGAGCTGCTGCAGCGCATCGAGACGGTCATCGGGCTCAAGATGACCGAGTTCCCGGGTGGGAATGATAAGGAGGCGGTGATGCTGTTGAGCGAACGGGTGGCGGAAGCGCATAGGGCCGCGGTGCGGGAGTTGAAGGACAAAGGGGTGGGAGGCGCAGGCGGTTCGGGCAAGAGGAAGAGGAAGATGGATGGGAGGTACGGGGATGATATGGATCGAGACGATGATCAGGTCCAGGCTGGTTTGCCCGTGTCGGGTAATGGACGTCATCAGAACCAGAACAGGAAGAAGGGTCGTCGCTGAAAGCACTCTTCAAGCGCGCTGTTGAAATTCTCATTTGTACTTGTACTTGTATGCTCACTTGCATTGGTCTGTCGCTCACTTGTTTTGCACGTTGTGCAAGGTGTTGTGTCGTTGTGTTTTATGAGCGAAGCTGAAGATTGTCGAGTGGATTCGGAAGTCGGCCTCGCCATTGCCTCCACAAAGCAGAAAAAAAGCTTAAGGAGGACCCTGATTCGAATTTTTACCGACGTTGCGACTTTCTTCTCATCCTGCCATCACGCTCGCTACACCCTCCATCACTTTGGCACCCTTCGCATCACACCCTCGATGCGCTGACTTCCGCGTCCACTTTCCCAAGATTCATCACACTCGAGTCGCACGCCATCCATTGGCGTGTGTCACTCCTCCAGTCATGCCTGCAGCATCCACCTCGGTGTGTGAGCAGTGCTCCCTCCAACCGTCCAAATACACCTGCCCTACCTGCAAGTTACGCACCTGCTCTTTAGCATGCACACAATCACACAAAGCTTCGCACTCCTCCACAAAACCGAGTCCCACGACCACTCCAACTTCGACTTCCAATTCTGCATCCACCCCAACCCCCAAGACCGACACCACATCCTTCGTCCCGATGACCGCGTACACAGAGGAAACAATGATGTCGGACTACCTCTTCCTCTCGTCCATCTCACGAAAGACCTCCGAGACCGGTCGAAACATCCTCTCCATGAACCTGCTTCCTCCTCCTACTTCCACCACCGCCGCAGAAACGCACAACAAATCTTCTTCCTCCTCCGGTGGTGGGGTGAGGATGACGAATCAGCAACGTCAACGCGAACAGCTCGTCAAACAGCTACACTATCGACGTTTCAAAGTCATGATTCTACCGGACGGTATGGCGAGGAGAAAGATGAATGCGTCCGGGTTCGTTGCCAAGGAGAAAAAGTTTGTTTTGAGCGTCGAGCTCACGTTTCCCCGAACGGCGGCGAAGGTGGTGCACAAGCAAGATTCCGCGTCGACAGCGGAAAGCGTGATCCTCTCGGAACTGCAGAATCGATCTTTTGCGAACAAGAAAGATCTCTCGAAGATCAAGGGCTCCCTCACATCCATCGCAGGGGGGAAGCCAGTGTGGATCGTCTCCACTCGTGTGTTGAGCGAATCGAACCTTGTCCTTCCGAAAAACGCCAAGCCGGTCGAAGGCGAGGGGAGTTCTGCAGGTGAAAGCTTGGTAAAGCTGCAAAGTTGGCCGGAGGAATGGGCGGTTCTGGTGCCGGCGTATTCTGCAAGGCTGACGAACGAAAGTACCACGAGGTATTTGGAGTGGTGGAGTAGGAAGAGGAAGTGGGAGGAGGCGAACCCGGCGTTAGCCGAGGAGCAGAGGTTGCAAGCCGCGGTACAGGGAGATGGAAGAGAGAAGGGAAGGGCGTGGGAGGGGAAGGGTCGAGGAGACGGTGGGTGGGGGAGAAAGCGCGATCGCGAAGGGGAGAACCAGGTTGGAGATGCTAAGAGGAGATGGGGTCGCGCAGAAGAGCAGCAGGATGCAACGGTAGAGCCACCTGCAGCGGACATGCAGCAGACACCTGCGACAACCGAAGCATCCACAGCACCGACCACGCAATCCCTCATCTCCAACACCCTCCTCTCCATGCTCAGCCAGCGTCTGGGTCGAGCCTCACAACCTGTTCCTTCGCTCGACCCTCCTTCAACACCATCCATTTCCCAGCCAGCACCTCCTTCCGAAGCCTCCTCACCACCTTCCGCCGCACAGCCGGAGTCCGCGCGCTCCATCCTGACGCACATCACCGCCCCGCACCGAACCACCCTTTCGTGGCTGCTGCAAACGCTTCCTGACGGATACAGTGTCGTCGAGTTCCCCGAACTGCGCATCGTACCCTCTGACGATGTGAAGAGGATGCGAGGGGAGAAAGGGCTGGAGGTGGTGGAGCTGGTTGGCGAGGGAGAAGAGCACGAGGAGAAGGAGGAGAAGGAGGAGGAGGCGGTGTCGACGGTGACGCAGGTCGCGGGGGCTTCGTTTGGATCGTTAGGGTTGCTGGCTGGGTACGGGTCCGAGTCGGATTCCGAGTCGGAGGAGCAGGTGGTGGCGGTGGTAGACGAACCAAAGGCTGAGCCGAAGGAAGAGGATGGCGACGAAGCATCAAAGGTTGCGTTGAACGAGGCAAATACGTCAACGCTTGCGCAACTCGCTCGCCAACATGGATTCCTCTCTGCCCCTCACACGACCACCTAATGCTTGCACATCACCCTCTGCAGCGCTCCCTCACACACACCGCTACACTCCTTTACATTTCAATACACTCGCATTGCTTCCTTCTTTACCCGACATACATCCACCTCCCCACCGCCACCAAGAGCAACACCGCGTGCCCTACACGACACACCACACCGACACCTCTTCTCCCCCGCCCCTCATCCCTCGCGCTCGCCGTCGCTAGATCCACCAATGCCAGCATCAGAATCAGGAAGTTGATCGTGTCCGTTTGCAGGAGCGTAGCTTGTGTCGATGAGTTTGTCGGCAACGCGTACGCCAGGAGGTGAGGGGAGAGGATTTTCAAGAGGGCGAACGTTACGGCGAGCGATTCGCGCGGGAGACGTTGTGCGACCTGCCGCGCGACGGATCGACCTGCGATGGGGAACGAGGGTCTTGTTTCTCCGGGTGACAGCGGCAGGGGAGGCAACGCAGCCGGTCTGTACAGCGCCAACGAGCTCTTCTCCCCAGACTCCCTACCCATCTTCCTCCTCTCCTTCTTTCCCTCCTTCCTCCTGGCCCTCAACACCTCCAACACATCCTCACAGCTCGGCCTCTTACTCGCCTCCACCTGCAGCATCCGCTCCAACAACCCGAGCAACACCTCATCCCCCCTACCCCTCTCCTTCCCCCCGCTACTCGGCCTGCTGAATCCCTTGTACCTTCCAATCTCGCCCCTCAACCTACCTAAGTCATCCACATCCCCCTCCCACGGCAAGCGGAAAAACACCAGCAGATGCAGGATCATCCCTACACTCCACACGTCGCTCTTGCTGCTCAGTTCGTCCAATTTCCCCGTCAGCGGGTTGACCAGCACCGCCTCGGGGGACATGTATTCCATCGTCCCCGTGTGACCCGATCGCACACGCGTCCAGTTGTCGTGCAGAAAGAGGGAGGATCCGAAATCCGAAAGCAGCGCTCGGGGGATGAGCGAGTCTTCGTCCCAGTGTAGCAGGATGTTGCCCGGTTTGATGTCGAGGTGGAGGATGCCACGGGAGTGGAGGAAGGAGAGACCGGAGACGATGTCGTGCAGGAGAGAGTAGATCTCTTCTGTTCGGAGGAGGTGGATTGCCGCACCGTCGGTCAAGGGGGTAGTGGCGGTGGGAGGAGCAGGAGATGGATGGGGAGAAGTGGTGGATTGAGATCGAGCGGCTCTGCGTTGTCGAAGTGCCGCTTTCAGTGTTTCGATCTTCTTCCTTTCCGAGCCACCACCCACGCTACTCTTCTCCCCCTTCCCCTCGTCCTCCCCATCCTCTGCTTCTCCCGTCTCCCCTCCTCCCCCATCTCCCCCCTCCCCCGCCCTCCGACTGATCCAATCAGCCAAACTCCCTCCGTTCGCCGCCATCATCAGCACGAACAACGTCGGCACCTCCGGCCCCCACCTCCGCGGCTCCTTCCAGTTCTCGATCCACGCATGCTGATATCCCACCAGATTCTCATGGTGCAGGCTTTCCATGAGATGCACCTCGTTCAAGCTCTGCAGCAGGCTCTGTGCATGGTCGCCCACGGGGATTTTCTTGACGGCATACTTGCCGAGCTTGTTGCCGTTCAGAACGTGTTGGCACAAATAGACCGTTCCGCGGGCACCGCGACCGAGTTGGTGGAGCTCGATGAAGAAGCGCGAGTAGTAGCCTTGGGCGGAGGAGGTTTGCGAGAGGGGCTCCGGTGGGGGGCTGGAGGTTCCGGAGGAGGGGGGTTGAGGGGTTGAGGTACCGGATACGGAGGAGAAGCGGTTGCGAGGTGTAGGGGGGCGAGAAGAGGTGGGAGAGAAGCCGGATTCGGGTAAAACAGTGGTGGTGGCGGTGGTCGTGGTGGTGGAAGCCTGTGCTAGAAGTCGAAAGTAGTTTGGGGCGATGAAGGCGGGCGATTCGTGATCTGCCTGAGTCGAAGGGTAGTCGGTGTCAAAGTGTGCATCGAGATTCTCTTCGTGGATCGGCCACGGCCGTGCGCATGTAGGACAGATTGATCCCCCTGTAGAGTTACGCAGCGGCTCTGCTCGATGGAACCGCTGCAGGACGTTTCGAGACCCACGATGCGGCACGAGTGGCGCGTCGTCGTGGGAAGAATCACGGCTGTCGTCTGGTGACCGTGATTGCATAGGATGCTTTTGAAGCGACAGCTCGTTCGAGACTGCATCGTAGTAGGCCGCATGGTCTCGTGTTCGGAGCACGACTTGGAGGTCGCTAGCACGAGGTGCAGGCACAAGATCGAGACTGGACGAGGAGGAGGGTCCGCCAGTTCTGGCGTCTGCCGAGTGCGGCTGATCGAGGATGACGCTGTTCGCCCACGCCGTGTCTGACAGCCGTAGTGGTGACGGCCGATGTGCATGTGCCATCGTGACGGTTCCAGAGCGTGATCCCACGCCTCGCAAGGGATGTGCTCGATCGATCGCCAAGGGTGGCTGTTCGCTTTCCGTTGACCTTGAAACTTTTTGATTCGTACTTGCAATGCCGTACTGTTTTGCCGGATGGCACGCGAGACGAGCTCACATGGCCAGCACTGCAGCACCTCAGCGTACAAAGCGCTGTTCGCTGTGCCAGGAAAGTCGTCTCTAAGGATAGACGGTGTGAGCTGTCGTTTCCGTGATGTTCGAGATGGTGGTTGGCTGCCGAGGTGATTTAAGCTCATGCGTCTCAGGGTCCACGTCAGAAGGACAAATTGCGCCGCACAGACGCACCCCTCAACCCATCAAAATCTCAGCCGTGACGCCCGATGTCCGCTCTGAGATCACGATTCGGCCATGCTTTCCTTGTCTGTTCTCATCCATCGCTCTGATTCACAGACCAGGCACTCTCACCTATGATGCTAAGAATCCAATTTTATGAACAAGATCAATAGACAAAGATCGGCCAAAGTCATCGATCCGATCGACGACCCCTCATGCTCCACCTTCATCCATCGCCTTACTTGAGGCTGATCGTAACACTAGCCAGTGTACCGGGCAGATCCTCCGATCCCTGGGCAACCAAAAAGTACACGCTTCCCACCGTAATCAGCACGAGCAATAGCACGCTCGATCCGAGCAGCACAAACTCGGTGCTGACGTCCTTCTTCTCGCACGCTGCACCCGCCCAGTAGGTCTTCTTTCCTCGGCGTTCCTCGGTGGCCTTGCACTGGCAACGGTAGCACGGCTTGCCGCCTTTGCTGGTCTTGACGGCTTTGCCGTGACCGGAGCAGTTGTTGGTGGCCTTCTCGAGGGATGACTGCGAGGTGAAGCAGGTGCCAGCTAGGTTCTTGGGGAGTGCCGAAGGTTTGGATGATGGTTTGCTCTTCAGCGTGTCTGGACGAACGGCAGCAGCGGATGCGCGCTGGAAGGGGCGCAGGAGATCAGATGATCGTTTGGAGAGGTGCGGTGCGTCGGCTTCGACGTTGTCCGTGACGACAAAGGCGATTGAGGCAGCACGACCCTGCTCTTGGGATCGACTCTGGAAGAACGAAGTGACTTGCTCGACCGCAGCACGCACCATCTCCTTGGCCTGAGCATACTCGGTGCTGTCTGCGCCGTAAGTGCTCTCCACCTGTTGCAGACCAGAGAAACGCAGAGGCTGCAGTGAAAGGTCCTGTGCCGCCGCCCCGGACGAGGTCCCCTTCAGCTTGGCCAACAATGCTTCGGCCGACTGCAGCTCCTGCTCGAGCTTGTCGAACGCCGACGACTTGAAC
Source organism: Pseudozyma sp. F8B2 (assembly GCA_003004685.1). NCBI lineage: Eukaryota > Fungi > Basidiomycota > Ustilaginomycetes > Ustilaginales > Ustilaginaceae > Pseudozyma > Pseudozyma sp. F8B2. The sequence goes on along the minus strand of NXFQ01000019.1, from coordinate 85,050 downwards.
GAAGCTGCCTGTTGAGACCACGTTGCTGCCACGTCGTTCGTCTTGGAAGTGAGCCACTGGATGCTGGCGCCAAAGCCGTCCAGGAAGCTCCCGGTGAGGTGCGAGAGCGTCGAATCGGATGCCTTGAGTGCTTGCGATGCGCTGGTCAAGTAGCTGTCAAACAGAGCATCGAACGAGTGGGAGCTGGGTGCAGCCTCGATATTGTGCGTGGCGTGAACACCGTTGGGAACCACATCTATCAGAAAGGAGCACGTTGGACAGATTGTCAGTCAGATTCAGCTCGAATGTGCATCGCCCTTCTGTACCGCTACTCACCATCGTGTGCAGATCCATGCATCAACACCAGCAAGCGGTTCTGCTCGTCCCGATGACCGTCAAAGAGGCGCTCGACCATGGCTCTTTGATCAACCTGTACGTCGCCCGCCTTGTTGCTGTGCAGCACGTGCGCCCACATGTCCGAGTTGTCCTCGCCCAAAGCATCGCCGACGCTGATGTGGTGAGATAGGATGCGATTCGCTTCTTCTGCGTTAATGCCGATAGGTGCGGCGGCGAGGTTGTGTGCAGGAGATAGATACAGGCTCGTCTTGGCGGCAGCACCAGTGACTGCCACGGTTGCTGCTGCCAACGCCAGCGACGCAAGAGATGCGCCTGCGATGCGAACCATGTTGTATGTGCTCCTTCCGGATCCTGTCAATCGAGAGGGAGGGGGTGATGATGTGGATCGAGACGGTGGAGATGAGAATGGCAAGTCGAGCCATGCGATGACGATCAAAATCGACCGGCGCGCTGTGCAACCGAACAAGAATTGGAATCTCTCTTTGCTGAGCCACGACACAGAGAGTGACGCTCGTTTGCTGCTGCCCCCCTATGCACGCCAAATTCAATTTTCTGGCTCTCGCTCCGCGTCCGTGCGACGAGATTTTGCTGGAATTTTGAGCCGAACAGCACTGTTACACCGCCACGTCCTTGTTTCCCTTGGCATGGTCTCACCACAAGATCTGCCTTCGACGACGAGTGCAAGCTCTGAGGAACACAAATGAGACCTTTGGTGTGGTCGGAACCAACGCAGCGGCGCCAAAAAAACAAACGAGTGGTATTCTACGTTTCCAGGGGACAGAAGACGCATTGGGACAAAACAGAACGACGCAGAGACAGTGAAAAAGGGTGAGTGTGCATACCAACCAACTGAGTATATCGACGAGTATCTACGAAGCATACGGGGGACTGATGGGCGAAGCGCCAACAGCACCAGTCTTGGCAGGAGCAGCGAACGATGAGCTATCCGGACCCAGCTTGGACGCATCCTCATCCACACCCACCTTGAGCGAGTCGAGGATCGCCATGGCACTGTTGCCGTTGCTGCCGTTGACGCTGCCCACCGCGGGACCACGGCGCGACTCTCTTCGGCTTGCACGGCGATCGGCATTCAACGATGTCTCCTGGCTGGCGCCGTTGATCTGCCTCGACGACAGCGTCGAAGAGGTTCCCAGCGCCTCGCGCAGGTCGTTGACACCGGTCGAGGGCACCTGCATGCTCATGCGGCTGCTCCTGTTGACCGACGCAGACGACGCGTTGTTGCCGTTGACGACAGCAATGCTGCCGTTGAGACCGTTAATGGGCGTGTACGAAGGACGACGTGAGGCCGGCTGCGAGCCAGCTGAAAGCGACGAGTGCGCGTACGGGTTAGCTCCGGCGAACGCTTCGTCGACCGCAATGCCCACGTTCCAGTCCCGCTCCAACCAGCGCTTGAGCACCGTGGCATCCAGCTGCGTGGCGCTCTGCAGCTTAGAACTCGAAACAAGACTGTTGATCACCGACGATCCACTAATCGAAGGCGAGCTACTGCTGCTCGATTCACCGAGCTCGTTGATGGTGCCAACCGCCGAGAAGGGCACCACCTCTGGAGGCAACGTGAGACCACCCACAGGTGACGGTCCGGGCTCAATACCCAGCGAAGGTATCTGCGAAAGCACACTCTGAGCGGCGCTTGACACGGAGCTCGCGTCGAACGTCTCGCCGAGCTTGGCAAGCACGCGGGCTGCCACCATGCGCGACGAAAGCCGGCGCTGGTTCTCGAGTCCAGTGTTGACGCCACCGCCGTGCACCGTCAATCGGCTGCCGGCATCCTTGTCGAGCGCGATCAACATCGGTGTCAAAGCCAGTGCGGCACTGCACGGAAGCGCCGTGACCGCATGCTCCAGCGCCTGAGCCACCGCCACGTAGTCGACGGGGAGCGCCGCAGTCGACTCATCCGACGCCTTTCCGGAACCGCCGCTGTTGAGCGAGCCTGGACGACCAGGATCGGCGTTGATGCGGTCCAGTTGTGGCAGCAGCTCCAACGGCGACTCTCGCAGGTTGCCGAGCACCTGTGCTGGTGGCGAGAGGCTCTTGCTCAGGCACATGACGTGAGCTGCCGCACCGAGCGCATGCATCGCACCGATCGCATCGCCCACCCTTTCGCCGATGGGAGCGGCGGCAAAGACGGCGCTCCCGCGCTCGAGCTGCTCGCGGTCGAACTCGTCCCGGAAGAGCGTAATGAGCGTTTGGGCGTAAGCGAGACGTACGGCGTGGTTGGGCGAGGCGAGGAGGCTGGCTGTCGGGAGGATCGATGAGGGTGCCACGCGGTTGCGCGTGCCAGCGTGAGCCAGTCCGATCTTGCTCTCGGCTGAGCCCGCTGCCGCCTTGCCCTTGTCAGCCTGTGCACCGCGAGGCTGCTTGTTCGAGGCATCAGCCGACTTGACATCGACCGCCTCGTGAATCTCACCACTCGACTGGTGTGTGGCTTTGAGCACGCCTTGCAAGCAGAAAAGGAGAACGCGGATGCTCTCGTCACGCTGCTCGGGACCGGCGCTGGCGAGGCGCTGGCGATGGATGTGACTGTTGAGATCCTGCTGCTCGCCGCGATGGACGGCGCCAAGGTTGTTCGCCTTGACCGAGGCCGCGTCCGAGGCGGTCTCGGGCATCTGGAGCGCGGCGATACGCCCGGCAATCTCCTCGACAATGTCGTTGATCTGGTCGGCGTAGTAGACGTGCGTGCCGAGACCGCTGATGCAGTCGACGAGCGGAGGCAGAAGCGGATCGCGCGTGTCCTTGTAGACTCTGCGGACGGCGAGAGCAGAGAGGTTGCTGAGCGTGTCCGAAGTGCTGAGACCGATCAGGCTGAGCTGACCGGTGAGGATGGTGCGCGACATTTCAATGAGCGATAGATGCTTGTTGGTAGCCTTGCCTTCGCCGTTCTCGGCGAGGTGGTCGACGAGCGTGTCGAGAACGACAAAGCGGTACTGAAGCGAGGTCCAGCTGCAGAGCGATTCTGCGAGCCAGCAGCACCACTGCGCGTCATCCCAGTGGGAGACGGCTTGGCGACCATCGGTAGGGGCGGGGATCGAAAGTGTCGACTTGTTGTCGAGCCAGGCGATGACGTTCTGCACGACGCTCTGCACCTGGACCGCGTCTGCATGGCGAAGCAGACCTCGAAGCGTGCCAATCGCAGCGGAGATGACGTCTTCAGAAGAGGGACCCTTTTCGCCGGCGACGTGAGCCGAGATGGAGCGAGTTCGACGGATGGCAAGCGGCTTTTTGGCGATGTTGAATTCGGCATAGGTGGGCTCACCTTCGGTGGCCTTCTTTGATTCGCTGCGAAGCCAATCGAGAGTGACGCGGTTTGCCTTTGCGTTTTCGACGAGGGCGGGAGCGAGAAGCGAAATGAGCTGTTTGGAGTTGGACGAGTAGACAGCGTCGGAAGCCACGGCTCCGGCGAGAGCACCAAGGCCGATAAGACGGGTGCGGTTGCGCTGCTCTGCATCCTCGCCTAGCGAAGCGTCTGCAGCGGTAGGACGTTCGACAGCGAGAGTTGCGAAGGATCGCAGGAGACGCTGGAAGCCATCGTCTACCGAAGTGGTGGCAGGGTCGAGGAAAGAAGCGAGAGCGTAAAAGGTGCTGGCGGCTCGAGCGCTGATCTCGAGATCGCGTGGACGTGCGGGCGTAGGCTGTGCAGCATCGAGAGCAGCAGCGATGATGGACTGAGCGGGCTTGAGGAAGTAGTTGAGGGAGGATTTGCACTCGGCGAGCAGATTCTTAGTGATGCCGAGCGTGATCATCAGGCCAGCCTTGCCCTTGTCGGCAGCAGGCCCGGAGCCCTTGGCGGCACGCGCATCCGCCTGCGCCTTGGAATCGAGGAGGTTGCCGACCTTGGTGAGCTTGGCAGGCTTGTTCTGAGCATAGTAGGTGAGGCGCCCGAGCTCGTTGGAGTTGGGTCGGTACTCAGGAGCCGAAGTGACGAGAGCCTTGGGAGGCGGGTAGCAGTCGTCGACGAGCTTCTTGTGGTTGGATTTGGGGATGCACATCTTGAAGCTGAGGCTAGCCAATGGGTGTCCTGAGGGGTATATGATCGGCGACGGATGAATGCGCTGTCCACGCGGAGGACTCCAGTCGAGACTTAGGAGGTGGAGTTGCAAGATGGACGAGGAGGGTCCAGACCAGCGAGAAGCGAGGGTGATTCTCAGGTCGCAAGTAGCTAGCTGGTTGGTTCTTGAGGGACGGAAGATGAGGGATGAATGATGCACTGTCGGTCAGAAGGTGGTAGAGGAGATGTGAGAGAGGAGGACGAGTAGGACCAAGGCGGATGGTGTGAAATTCGTCATTCAGCTTCTTTCTCAGAACGTCGGCTGCCACCGACAAGTGTGAGTGCACGGCGCTGCAGCCCACTCACGGATTTTGTTTGCTGAAAGTGCTGTCTCTGCCACTTTGGGCCAAGAATTCCGAATTTGCGGTCCAATTTCTGAACGGTTTGGGTGTGAGAGAAATGCGGAGAATTCAACCTCAAAGAGGTCAGTGCGGGCGAGCAGCGAGCCGCAACAGCAGCCACGGTTCGGCGGTCACAGATCGTCATCCGACTTTTTAGACCAAATGATCTGCGTTGTGCTTGCAACGTGCCACAACTCTCTTCTTGGAGCAAGTTAGTGGTTTCGCTAATGTCGAGCAGACCGCTCAGGTTTTACGGTCGCAGCTACACAATGAACAGTCGTGGGAAACAGGGTGGCAGATCCGAAGCGGCCCCAGTGTACATGCCTCTCTGTTTTCGGAGCGTTGACGGTGTGTGCAGCGCTGCGGGTTGCCTCCAGCACGCGAACAGTGCGGGGCAAAACTTCAAGGTGCCGCAGATGGTTGACACCCAGGCGGCGCAAACAAAAGTCGCCGCTTGTCGCTCACGGCTGCAGGATCCGAAGCGTGGAGCAACATTGCATCGACTTCGAGCTACCGAGGCCACTGCACACAAAGGAGCCGCAATGTTCTATCTGAGACCTTCTTGCTCTTCAGTCAGAAAGAGGAGAGCGGCTCCCAAGCCTCAAACAAGTAACTTACGCTTCTTGCTTTTCGTTACGCTTTTGCTCTTCTCCCCCACATTTGGATTCCCTTGCGCCCTCGACGACCTCCTGCAAAACCGTGAAAGCGGAGCACCAAAAAAAATAGGCGAGCACGACCTTGACGAGGCTGCGCTCACGTCAGGCTGACACTCGGGAGTCGACACAAATATTTGTGTTCTTGGCTCGGCGTAACATATATTCACCTTTTTCCCAGTCCTTAGTTCAGACACGTCACCTGCAGCAGCCTCATGTGTGTGTGTCTGCTTGCCGTTGCTCGGGACGGGCCACGAGATCGCCGTGCCCGAAACCAACTCGGGACCAGCTTTGAATTTGACGGTTAACACCGAGAAATTCCAGATCAACAGCTTCGGCTCAGTCCAGAAACTTGTGACCTGCATACAGCATTTTTGGCTTGGCCACTCCACACGCTTCGTGAGAGAATGGCACGTAGCTGTGCAACCTCGATGACTTGGCCACGTCGACGCTTCGGAAGAGCAACACCTTGTACCCTTTGATCGCCCTCGCTCGTCCTTTGCCTTGTCTCCACCACACGAAAACCTCAAGCAACCATCCGGACCGTCAAGGAAACGTCTCCTGGTTGAAATTGACATCAAGAAGCTCGTCAGGTGCTCAACGCTCCCATCTGTGGCGACCTCTCTTGCTCAGTTCCTCAACCCGAATCGCTTGCTTCGCTGCTCTCCAATCGTCACGCAGCACGCAATCGGCTTCTTCGGATGTGCCGACGACCCTAAGACGGCCTCTCTGCTGCACTCGTCGCCTGAATCTCGCGAGTCTGGAAGCGCCATCACTGCCACCACATGAGTTCCCACACTCGCCGCCACTCTGGCAGTGGCGAGCTGCCACGGCGACGCCAATGGTCCGCTCATCGACTCACCATCTCCATCGCCGTCCTCGTCCTTACCACATTGAGCCTTCTCCTCCTCACAGGCACAGTCTCTTCTGTCGTTGCCGCCACCGGATCCTCCCGGCCAGCGCTCTTCCGCTCACCAGCATCCGACAATTCCCGTGGCGCCGACTTCCTCCAACAGGTCCTCACAAAACCACCGTCCTCCTCCTCCTCTTCCGAAGCGCCTCTCTCCGAGCCCATCTGTCGCCCAACAGGGCAGATCGAAGACGCATCGTGCGACTACGAAACCGTCGAAACCATCAACTCTCAATTCTTCGACCGGCTCGATACGCTTCGAAAGACGGACTTCTTCAAGTTCTACAAGGTGAATCTGTTCAAAGAATGTCCCTTTTGGAACGAGAATGGCTTCTGCATGAACAGAGCATGCAGCGTAGAGACCGAGGAAGAGTCCAACGTTCCGGAAGAGTTTAGGGTCAACCGTCTCAGCTCGGTAACGACAGCCTCAGCCGAAGATGTGGTCATGACGGGATCGGATGCCAGCTGCACGTGTTCGCAAGACGAGTTCTGCCATCTGGACGATGAGGCGGAGGAAGGAGTGTACGTGGACCTGCTGAAGAATCCGGAGAGGTTCACCGGGTATGCGGGTCCGAGTGCGAACAGGGTTTGGAAGTCGATCTACGAGGAGAACTGTTTCAACGGCGTCAAGTTTGTCGAACCCGCGAGGCCGGCTGCGTCGGGAGGCACTGGGTTTGTGGATAAGAGCATGCTGCAGTCGAGCAGTCCTGCGATGGGCCTGTCGAGTGGATTCAGTGGGTTGGTAAGCTCCTTGCAGGCTCCGTTGGACAGCGGCGACAGCGAACAGTGTCTGGAGAAGAGGGTGTTCTACCGGATCATCTCGGGACTGCACGCCTCGATCTCGATTCACATCTGTCACGACTTCCTCGACACCAAGACGGGCGAATGGGCTCCCAACCTCGAGTGCTTCATCTCGAGGATCGCCGAGCATCCGGAGAGGCTGCAGAACGTCTACTTTGACTACGTCCTGCTTCTCCGGGCTCTTTCGAGGTTGGGCGATTCCAAGCAGAACTTTTCCCTCCGCAAAGGCGATTCGATCGAAGACCCTCTAGCTGTAGCACAGCTGGACCAGCTGATTCAGGACGCACGTTCTTGTCCGACAACGTTCGACGAAGCGCAGATGTTCAACGGTCAGAACCGCGAGTCGCTCGAACTCAAGCAGGAGTTCAGGCAGCATTTCAGGAACATCTCGACCATCATGGATTGCGTAGGGTGCGACAAGTGTAGGCTTTGGGGCAAGTTGCAGGTAAACGGAATCGGGACGGCGTTGAAGTTGCTGTTCAACAGGAATGGGGGAGGGGAGGAGGGGGAGGTGAGGTTGCAGAAGAGCGAGTTGGTGGCGTTGGTGAATGCGGCGCATAGGATCGCCGAGAGTTTGAGGGCGGTGGAGAGGTTTAGGGATATGTACCAGGCGGTAGGGGAGAAGAAAGAGACTGAGCAGAAGAAGGTTGTCGGTGAAGATGCGGTATATTCAGGGCGTAGAAGAGAGGCGAATGCTACAGAGGAGCATAGGTTCGACTCGATAGATGGGCAAGACGGGACGTTGTTGAGCCACTGGCTGGGCTGGTTGGAGAAGCAGATGGCGGCCTGTCAGCGGTCGTTGGTGTCGTGTCTGCATGCATTGGGCATCGCCACTGGCTGGTCGGAGAGCGGAAAGCATTCGGAGCTGTAACAGAAAGAGATCACACGAACAATCACTCGTATCACATTCTTGTATTTGTACCTCAATCCATTCATCCGGCATAGAAAAGGTTCGCTCGATTTGCAGTTTCTTGGTTATGACGAAGATGGAGGAGGCTTGTTGAGCGAGCTCTTGACCTTTTGGGAGGCGGTCTGGGCTCTGGCTGCTAGTACTTTTGCGGAACCTGCGCCGCCCAGGTATCCGACGCCGGACCAGATGGTGGTGGCAGCTGTGATCCACATCAACGCTGTGATACAAGGATCGATCCAGCCCTTTGCTCTTGCGATCGCAACCCCGTACGGACTGCTGGCTTCCTCCTTCGCTTCCGTCAACATCAACCCCGGCGAACCCTGGTCGGGGAACAAGATCGGGTACAGCGTCAAGCAGCCCAGCAGCAGGAGCTGCAGAAACGTGTTGTACTTGCTGATCTGTGTCGGCGTGACACTGGCGCTGGGCAATCTCGGGTTGAAGTACCTCGTGAACGTCTTTGGAGGTTCCAAAGTGCGATACCTGATGATGAAGGCCGAGATGACGAGGGCGACGTCTCTGCCGATGATGATGGCGGCGATGGAGAGTGGGAGCATGCCGGAGACGGCGAGGGAGATGACCATGGTGGTGACGAGAGCTTTGTCGGCAGCGGGGTCGGCGATGGAGCCGAAGACGGTGTAGCGGTTGGTTCGACGCGCGAGCCAGCCGTCGAGGAGGTCGGTGAGCGAGGCGACGAAGAGGAGGGTGCACGCGGGAACGAACTGGTGCGTCGCGACGAGGTAGCCGATGTACGGGGTGGCGAGGAGGCGTGAGATGGTGAGCAGGTTGGGGATCGTCAGGATGTCTTCGGAGAGGGCGGGTTTTGATGGTGGTGCTGGGGTCGATGCAGGGGAAGGCTTGGGTGTCGGGGTCGATGGAGGTTGGTCGTTCGCTAGGGATGATGAAGAGAAGCAGCGTGCTTGGGGGAGAGACCAAGGCTTATTGCCCAACGACCGCAAGGGTGGAGCTGTCCGCGCAGCAGTTGTTGTCCATACTGATGATGGCTGGTGAGATGCAGTCGCTTGTGGTACACTGCGGAACCTACTCGGCTGCGAAGCTGTCGAGAAGCATCCCCTCGTCAATGGCGTCCTGAAAAAAGACGGTATTGCGGACGCTGTCTTGCCTACCACGACGCTTCTTGCCGACGTCGCAGACCACATCAGCCCGACATTGAGCACCATATTCGCCGCTGTCTGAATCTCGTGCACCTCGTTTCGAGCTTGGTGTTGTGGTATGATGACAGCTCACCATCTGCACCTCCACTTTTCCTAGCCATGCTCGCACAAACCTCGTTTGGCTGGTAACGCGGATCTCGGAAAACCCTTTCATTCTCGCCGCCCGAGCCACGCGAGCTTTCCGAACCAACCACACGAACCCTCGCTTTGCCTTCCTCTCCATACACCCTTCCCACCACTCCAAAGATGCACGGCGTGAAGCGGCAGCCCAAGACGGCAGCTTCCGCCGAAGCGCGTGCGGCACGCAAAGCCAAAGAAGCCTCCAAACTCGCCGCCTACCTCGAAATCGAAAGAACCTTCTTCGACCACAAACGCGCCGCACGAAAGGACACGACCGCACTCGATCACACCACGAAACTGTTGACGCTCAATCCGGAGCTCTACACCGTGTGGAACTATCGGAGGGAGGTTCTGCTGCACATATTTGAGGGCAAGGTGAAGGTTGAAGCTGATAGCAAGGGTGAAGAAAAGGATGTATTTGCGAGTCTGCGAGAGGGTCAAGTGCAAGACAACGCGGATGTTGCGGAGAAAGATGGCGGTGAAGCAGACGAAGAGAGGGAGAGGGTGGAAAGGAATCAACAGCTGCTGGAAGACGATCTCATGTTAACGGAGCATGCGTTGCGTGCGCATCCCAAAGTGTACTGGATCTGGAACCACCGGATGTGGTGTCTCACCCAGTATCCTACCCCAACATCAACCTCGAGCACGACCGTCAGCGACACATGGGTGTGGGAACGAGAGCTCAAGCTGGTCGAAAAGATGCTCGATCTAGATCCGCGCAACTTCCACGGCTGGAATTGTCGTCGTGCCATCACTCAACACCTCTCCCTACGCATCCTCTCCTCCCACCCCGCCACGTCAGACTTGTCTTCCACTCAACCTTCCTTCCCCGCCCTCCTCAGCAACGTGACCCTGCAACAAGCCGATGCCGTCGCCGTCAAGAGAAAGTTGTTGACGCTTGCGGAGAAGGAGCTCGCGTATACACTGCGCAAGATCGAAAGCAACTTTTCCAACTTCTCCGCCTGGCACCAACGCTCCCAGCTCCTACCCCACATGTGGACCGTTCAACAGCTCGACCAGACCCACATCGACCTGCGCATAGACGCCGAGCTCGAGCTGATCAAGCAAGCCATGTACACCGATCCGAGCGACCAGAGCGTCTGGTTCTACCATCGCTGGTTGGTCGACCTGCTCCTCGCAAAACCCTCTCCCCACGATGATGCGGAAGGGAGAGGGAGGAGGGAAAGACAGGTGAAAGTGATGCAGGAGGAGATCGGGGTGATCGAGGAGCTGTTCGAATTGGAACCGGACAGCAAGTGGTGTGCGTTGAGCTTGGCCCATTACAACATGCTCCTGGCGGATCTGTATGAGGAGGGGAAAGAGAGGAAACAGGCAAAGGAGAAGGCCGGCAGGCTGTTGCAGCAGCTGATCGAGTTGGATCCGGATCGTGAGCAGAGGTACAGGGATCTGTTGGAGGTGAGAGCTCATTTCTAGGTCTTCGCATCGCACGAATCGCATGGGCAGACATGGGGGAGGACACGAGAACAATGAATGGGATTAGACAGTGAACAATGCGCTACAAATAGTGGATGCCGTAACAGGATGATTGTGGAGGAGCGGAGCGACGATCAAATGCTAGAGGTGGTTGAGATAGAAAAGAAGCTGCCCGTTCAGAAGAGGTGGATGAAGACGCTCTTTCCGCCCAACGGGCCGGTGGCCTCGCACTGCGCCTTGCAGTCCCCGATAAACTTGGCGTTGCACTCGACCGAGTTCTCGGTCTGGTGGCACTGCCCGCACGTCACGCCGTCCCTGCAGAAGGGCTTCTTGCCGATATCACCGACAGTCTTGCCGTCCGCGTTCTTGCACGACACCTTGAGGTCTGGGCAGATATCGTCTTCGTCGCCGGCAAACATGCCGCCGATCTGGGACTTGATCTGGTCGAGCCGGTGTTCGATCTGGGCCTGCTTGCCGCCGAGCGGTCCGCGAGCTTCGCACTTGGTGGCGCACTCCTTGATGTACTTCGTGTTGCAGTCAAGAGACTTCTTCTTGGGGTGGCACATCTTGCAGGTCAGGCCTTGACGGCAGAAGTCCTGGTCGCCAAGGTCGCCGATGATCTCGCCGTCCTTGACGCACTGGACGGGCAGACGAGGGCACGGGTCATCGTCATCGTCGTCCGCCGAAGAGGAGGAGAACCAGTTGGGGAAGGTGAGCACACGAGGAGTGCTGGAGAAAGGCACTTGGATGGGCACCGAAATGGTGTCGTCGTCGGCGTTGAATGCGAGCGGCGAGGCCGACGTGCGCGAGGTGGCGAGCAGAGCTGCCGAGATGAGGAGCAGAGAAGAAGTGCTGAACTTCATTGTTGAGGTGGGCTACAAAGGCTGTTGATGGTATCAATCAAGTGGTGGATGTCGTGATGTAGGTAGACAGCGACGATTTCAGGGTTCAGATGGGGCAAGGGGTATATGTATGATCGTCCGGCCAAAAGGTCGGTTCTGCTCACTCCTCAGGGTGGAGCTGTCTGGCTGAGCCTCGACTGAGCCAGACTCACAGAGAGCACTGCGGATCCTAACAGTATTGGTGCAACGAGCGAGTCAGCATGGCCAGTCAATTGCTGACCTCGGTTGCACTGTTCGACTGAGGTTACTTTTGACATCACTCATCAGCCCACACTCGACTCAGCCGGTGACGCTCCTCGCCAAGCCTACCCTTGCAAAAGCAGCTAACAGAGATCGGCGGCGGAGCCTCAATGCATTCACCGCATTCTGCTGGCTCCAAGACTTGACCGACAGAGCGGATTCAGCTGCGAACAGGCTAATTTTGGCTACATTCGGCGCTACCCCGCCTCCCCGCCACGCGAGGTCGAAACGGGGTTTTGACGTCAGCTCGCATAACGCGCGGAAAAACAAAAAATGAAATTTAAAGCTTTTCATTTTTCATGTTCCGCTTTTGGGGGGAGCGCGACGATGACGACGCGTTCTTGAGGGCTCCCCGCGGGCATAGTCTTAGCCCTGCCACGACTGAGACGCATCCAGACTCTTGTCCCAAGCCCGGGGCCAACGAGAGAACTCCATGGACGAGGATTGCGCGCTCGTTATTGCGCTCTTTGATCGAAACGGTCTGTGAGGGCAGCGCAGCTTGACGCGGTTGGGAGAAGTTTCATTCATCGTGTCAGGTTAGGCTTTGCCGACTCAAAACGCTAAAGATCGTGTGACATTGAGATCAAGTCTCGATGATGGAATGAGCAGGTGTGAATGACAGGAAGGGAGATACTGAATGCGATGGCAGAAAAGCAATGAGAAAAAGGCGAAACGGAGCTACGAGCTGTCATGAGCGACACGGATGGCGATGAAACCATATCCATTGGTCGCGTTTTTCAAGCGGCAGCGGCATCCGCAGGTTTACTGGTCGACGCAGTGACAGGGTTGCCAGAGCCAGCGCCTCCAGCACCAGCAGTATCGCTACCACCACCGTCCTTGGGCGTCGGCACCTCCTCCGGCTGCATCACCGTCGGCGCCTCCCAGCTCAACGTGTACAACCCTGGCACCGTCGTGACGTTCGCCGTCATCCCCCTGAACGCCACCACCGCCGTCGCCTCCTCCCAGACCCCCGTCTCGTAGTGATCGTTCTGGTTCAGCAGGATCAGCGAGAACCTGGTGATGCCTGGTTTGACGCCGTCCTGTCGGAACGCCTGTGCCAGCACACGTCCACCCAGTTCGGTCAACTCGTCCGTGCTGGTGACTCCGATTCGCTTCGAGTACGTCTTGGATGCTCCGACGGGTCGGACTGCGGTGGAGAGGTGCGAGAGGACAGAGAGATCAGAGGTGCGTTTGAAGAGTGGAGAGGAGTAGGTCGTGGCGGAACCGGTTTTTTGAGCGTCGACGATCTTGGATGCGGGTACGGCTTGCGATGCATCTTTGCCGGTGGTGCCCGCGGTGAGTGGGTCGGGTTTGAACGTCACCGTCTCGTCAGCCGCACGTCGGAGCATGCCCCTTTTCCTGCGCGAGTCCTTCTTCTGAGTGCCTGCATCTGCAGCCTTCTTGCCGGAACTCGTATCTGCAGAACTCGCATCGGCACCATCCGTCGACTCTGGCAAGAGCAAGATCGCGGCATTGCAGTTCTCACAGACCCCGGGCAGATGTGGACTGGTAAATCCATCCTCGTCTTTTCTCAACACCAGATTCCAGAAGATGACGCTCTTGCTCGCATACCGGATCGAACCGATCAGCAGATCCCGTGCAGCATTCTTGATGTTCTTGTAGGGTTCGTTGAAGTACTGCGTCACCACGGTTTTTTCGGTGAAATAGGTGTCGAGGTTCGGGAAGGCGTCGGTGATGGTCTTTTGAGCGCTGGGTCGACCAGCATAGCCGTGCCAGGCTATTCCTGACCAGGGGGCGGGGTCGGCATTGAGCACAGTGAGCGGATAGTCGGTGTTGTCCCAGTTGAAGTCCCATGCGAGCAGCCTGACCGATTTGAATCCGGCGCTGTCGAGACCGCTGCGTAGGAGGACGCCGAGCTGAATCGCTTGATCGGCGGAGATCTTCATCGTAGGGTACTTCAACTTGGGGATCTGAGGTTCGTTTCCTGGACTCAAAGCGTATACCTCGATCTGTTCCTTTGTCTTGATCTCGGAGATCGATTTGATCAAGTATTTTGCGTACACTTTCTCCATACCTGCCTTCAAATTCCCCCCGAACAACGGTTGATCCGGGTCAGTGTTCTCCTTCATCCATCCCGGAGCACTCCAAGCAGCAACAAAGATCTTCACTCCCACGTTCACCTTCAAGATGTCTCTCAACGTAGCCCACAGCTTCGGAGCCCTCTTGATCTCGAACAGCTCCAGGTCAGGATCCTCGGAGCCATCTTCTGTGTCGTCGTACGTATACGGACTCTGACCAAAATCACTCGCCCCCAGCGGTACACGTACGCTGTTCATCCCCACTCCACCTTTCTCCAACCACTCTGCATCCTCGGAGAACAGGAGGTGCAAGAGGTCGTCGTAGTCCTTTGGGTGCTTGGTCTTGAAATCCTGCAGAGCGATGGCGACGCTGTCGGTGATACCACCCCCGAACGAGTCGACGGTCTGATGGACCTGGTTGTCCGAGATCGAGATGCCGATCTGGTCGTGATTCGAGGAGGAGGCGGAAACGGAGGCAGTGACGTTGACGGAGGCGGTGAGGGCTGGACCGGGGGAGAATGCGATAGCTGGGTTAGAGAACTCTTGGATTTGCGAGTAGTTGTACGTGGTGCTCCACATGGAGTCGATGACGATGTGCTGGGAGGCGACGAGGTTCACCGTGAGGAACATCAGGGTAGCGGTGATGGGGAGCATCATGATCAAAGGCCCCATCTTGAAGAAAGAGAACCAGGTGAGAACGGGGATAAGCAAGGACGAGACGTGTCGAAAGGGATGACGAGGCAGCCTCTATTAAAGTGGAAAGGCAAGGCAAGGGACGCTCGACACAGGCACAGTCGTGGGACTAGGCCCAGTTCAAGGGCAGGCAGGCCCTTGTGAGGTAGCGTGAGCACATGAAGGGCCCTACCATTTCATCGCCGAACGTCGTCCACGACAATGCAAATCATCACACAGCCCCACTTTGCTTCTCTGTCAACGCAACCTGGCAGCCACGCACTCGCTCGTGACTTTGTATGTGGGTTTCCAAAGGGTGGGCCGTTACCCGTAAGTCAATGTGGGTCGTTGATCCTGATCTAGGGTGCACCATTGACTGTGATGAGGAGTGGGGCAGTTTGCTTCTGACAAGCCGATCGGCAGTCTCCTGTCGCTCATCTGAGTTGTGGATGTTCCCGCTAGTGACACCGTCGGCGACCCACCTTTTGTCCAGTTTTCGAGGCGGACGCATCGGAGATCGGCCTTGTCCACCAAGACTAGGCAGCTGTGTCCCCGTGCAGGTGTAGTTCCGGGACTAGCGTGGTCTGACATTCGAGAATAGGCGACGTCTTCGGTCTTCTGCCTCTGCAAGCGGCAGAGTCATACCTCGGCCAAACAGGATATGGTAGCAGTCGGTGACATGCGACCACCGGAGAGGCCCGAGAATCGAAAACGGCCCCCGCGTGGAACACAACAGAAGCGAATCATAGTGGCTGAG
The DNA here is from genome assembly GCA_003004685.1 of Pseudozyma sp. F8B2. Classification (NCBI taxonomy): domain Eukaryota; kingdom Fungi; phylum Basidiomycota; class Ustilaginomycetes; order Ustilaginales; family Ustilaginaceae; genus Pseudozyma; species Pseudozyma sp. F8B2. The sequence continues at coordinate 69,697 of NXFQ01000019.1, read as the reverse complement.
GCTTGAGCTTGAAGTGGCTCAAGCTACGTTGACACGGAAGAAGTGCGGTCAGGGCGCTACCGAATCTGAAGACTCGAGCGAAATGTAAAGACATCTCTCTCGGTGTGCCCACCCGATCCACCAGTTCATCTTTTCGCCTAACTCAACAACCATGCCGTCCGCTTTCATCATCATGCTTCGAGTCCCGCGTTGTGAAGCAATATCATCACAGTCGTCACAGCTCTTCGAAACTAGATCGGCGACTTGCAGTACGCAAGATGCATAGAAGAAAAAAGCAGTCGATAAAATTACAAGACATGATGCGATGAAATGACGATGCAAGGCGGATGAAATCCAAAAACAATGCGCGAACTTGATGGTTGAAGCTGAACAAAAGTATGAGGGTGGTCAAAAGGCAAACGACAGCGGAAGCGGAACGGGAGGTTGCATCAGATATGTCAAACCACTGACTTGAGCGACTTGAATAAAGTGGAATAAAGTTGAGAGCTGGAACACTCCCATATGACCGCATCCGAGCGAGCCCGGGGAGCATGCCGCAAAGCACCGATCCCAAACACCCTTGGCAACTCAGGCGATAGCCGAAGTGTTCTCGGTCGGATCGTCGCTCTGTGCCGCCTGGATGAGCGAGTCGGCGCCCGCCTTGGAAGTCTGCTGCTTGGTCGCCGATGCAGCCATCATCTGACCGGCCGCAGGTAGAGTGCTAGGCACGGCCTGTCCCGAAGCCGACTCGACCGCATTCTCAGGCGGCAGTGGCGATCTGGACAAACGCTGAGCATGCTGTGCGGCGGCCTCCGTAGGCGTGGGACCGTCTGTAGGCGAGAGGAGCGCTGCCTCGATCGAGTTGGGCGTGTCGTTGTCCCTCTGTGGCGGCGATGGTGGCTTGGGAGGTGCCGCCAATAAGGCTGCCTCGATGGTGGGAGGCGGACCGTCGCTCTTTGCAGTTGGAATTGCGGGTGGCTTTGGATCGGGCTTTTGCTGACTCGCAGTCGAGGTGCGTCTCACCTTGGCAGCAGGAAGGCCGGCACGCGGTGCTGCAGATTTATCGGATGCCGACTTCTCCGCCGTAGTCGTGGTCCGAGGCGGACTGTTGGAATCGACGTCTTGCGACTTTGTAGCGTTTGATGCAACGCTTCCGATCGGATCAGACTTGGAAATATTGGATGCCGAACGCTTGGCAGAGCCAGTCCTACCGAGACCGATCTTCTTGCTGCCACTGGTGCTGCCAACGCCGCTGTCGCCGTCAGCCGGAGTGCTGGAGGCGAGCGCCTTGCGTCCCTTGTGGCTGTTACCGCTCGGCCTTTCAGAGGCAAAAGCGGCTTTGCCTTTTGCAGCGAGTCGACTTTTGACCTTGTCTTGAAGCTTCTGCATGATCTGCGAATGAGAAAGGTCGGTGGCGAGAAAGGAGGTAGAGCGACGATCGGCATGAGAGAAGGAAGACCGCAGAGATTGCGATTTGCTCAACGTCGGCTTTGGGGCGTCTTGTGCCTTGCCGTCGTCAAGATGCATGCTGGCGACCCGCGCACGAGTCGACTCGGATGCTGTGTCTTCTGACGCGGCGCGGACCGAGTTCACAGCATCGCTGTCCGCATCGAGCTCACCTGGGCGCGCTTCACTGCGCGAGCCGGCCAGCACCGCTGAGGCAGCGCCGAGGAGAGGTGAAGGCGAAAACGCTGCGACGGATGCGGTAGAGGACGACGCAACGGATGCCGCAGTCTCTGCAGCGGGCGAACGGAGCGCCGAGAGATACTGAAAGCGATGGTGCTCGGGCGTAGTGGGAGAGAGCTGAGGCGATTCGATGGGCGCGGTTGCTGTTTGGATGGCAGAAGGATGAACCAGCGGCCGAGAAGGTTGGGTGGGGTATGTCTGATAGGACTGCACGAAAGTGGATCTGGTGCTATGGTCCAGCAGGCGATCGTCGTGTTGGTCGAGAGGGCCCGGGGCTGCCTCAGGTTGGCCGATCATGGATCCGCTGCGTTGGCGAGACCGTTGCGGATAGGGCTGGGCTGGATGTTCAGCATAGGCATCTGTGGGCGCAAAGCGGTGCTCGTATGCAGCATCATGGACCAAGCGCGGCGGTCCCACATGCGTTGGATAGGGCTGTCGAGTGCGGCGACTAGCATCAAGGTCCTGGTCGATCGGATGCCTTTGAGCGACTTGGTCGAATGAGCCGATGCTTGCCCTGGATGAGCCGATCGAGTGTGGAGGTGCCAGTTCGGATCTGGACGCGACAGGATGAGACGTCCTGCGATATGCGTCGTATGCGAAAGGTGAAGGCGACGGTGGCCTGTGCAGGGACGACACATCAGCTTTTGATGTCGCGCAAGTGGCAGTGGCTGGACCGTGGTACGGTGTCTGAAGAGTTGATTCGGCAAGTCTAGGCTGAAATGTAGGAAGTCTAGTGGTGGGTCTGGTGCCCCAGGCGACGAGGCTGCTGCGATCCGAATTCGGGCTAAAGGGGGTTGAAGGCGCTGGTGGGGCGGCTCTGTGGGCGGTTGCGGACCAGACCATGCCAGAAGACGCGACTTGCCTGTCAGTGGGATGTACATCGACGCTTGCGTGGGGAGTGTCGGTGGCGCGCAATTGGTAAGAAGCGGATGGCTGCGAAGCTCGTTCAGCCTCAAAACGGTAGGCGTCAAGCACTTGGCGCTCATAGGCCGACTCGTTGCCGGTGTGAGGGCGAGCGGTGCGGTGCACGATGTGTCTCACATCCTCGTAGTCGAGGCGGAGTGCCCACGAGGCGCGACGCAGAGCCGCTTCGTGCACCTGATCCGAAATGGGGCCGGAAGGCAAGCTACGTCTGCCCTGCGGATGCGGTTGTGGAACAGGATGACGTGCGGACGAGGCGCGCAATCTTGGAGACGACTCTGGTGATGCGTTGAGGCTCTGATCCCGGAAGAAGGAAGAGTCGCTGCCTTCTCTGGCCATGGCAACGTGGTCGTCGCGGCCGATACTTCTGCTCCAAGTAGCATGAGGGTCTGCGAGGGAGAGACGAGCCTCGTGGGGGTGAATCGTTTGAAAGGAGGAGCGGCTCGCTGAACCAGAAGCTGGTGGATAGGAAAGCCGCGATGGAGGAGGCAGCGGACGCTCGGAGATGCGAGAAGGGCCCGTATTTGAAGGCGGTGACTCGTCGGACGTTGCGCCAGCGGTGGGCGCTGCAAGAGAACGAAGAGCGGCTCTTGCGATCTCCTCCTTATCCGAGACAGGACGGTGGCCCGAAGAGGGAGCGTTGGAATGGCCGTCTCGTCCGTGTGGATGCATGGTCGAAATTATGCTGGACCATCTAGGATGATGTCGTCTGAGCCGTTCACTTGTTCATCGAGTGCGAAAATATCGGTTGCAGGTCGGTGAGACTGGATGCGTCGGTGGTCGACGAGAAAAGCAGCGGGACAACAGGGTGCCGATCTGTGAGGCTACGCTGATCAGATATATGCTGTGAACCGACGAAGGCAGTCTTGTAGACGGAGACGGAAGTGGAACCGAGTCGTATTGTAGCGTTTGACGCGAGGATGGCAAAGCAGACTGATGAAGGCGGTTCCAATGTTGGTGGTTGCAAGGATGGCTGCAACGGTACTGCGCGATGCGATACTCACGACTGGCTCATGCGGAGTATGGCGGTGTGACACTAGAGAATGACCGATGAAGCAGAGTGACTTTCATGGTGAGCCAAAAATAAAGCGTGTGACGCTGCTTCGCGAGTCGGCATTACCGTCTACAGTAGATGCAGACGCCGAGATTTCACGTTGTGCTGTATCGGCTGTCGATCCTTTGCTTGCGGAATTGCTCTCCGCAAAGTGTACGGTGCAGATGCAGAGACATGATCAAGGTCGAGAAGATTGAATCCAAGACGCCGACTGCGTCACTCGGCTGCTGCATCCACTCCAAATTGCGAGGAAATTCAAAAATAGTACGGAGTGTGTCACGACAATTTTAAACATCACCGACAGAAAGAGAGTCACACTGCAGCTACACCGTACACAGCTGGTGTACACCAGTGTCCTGGATCGGAGCTCTCATACGATCTTCGTCTCGCCGCAGCCGAGGCGAGCTAGCCAAAACAATCACAATCAAGGAGAAAAAGTGGAGCCCGAGATGGACGAGGCTGTGGATCTAGCAGCAAGGTCTCGATGACTCGTCGCCTCAATGCCTAGGCTCTGACGCTTCCGCTGTGACTCTGGTAAGCGGCGGGCGGAGCAAGAGCCGATCGCTAAGGCAAAAGACCAACGCTTGACGTTCCAGGTAAAGATATCACGTCGAAAGAGCTGCAGCCATGGAAGTGAGTCCAACTCGAACAGTGACATCCTTCATCATTGTCAGACGATGCTCCTAGTGTCGCTTATCAGATGGTGGGCTCACTTCCGACCGCTCGATGCGTCGGCTCTCCCCGACCGAAATCGTTTGGTTGCATGACCGCATTGAAAGATAAGCTCGTAGTCTCCCCGTCAAGCCCTCGTCCCGATCGCTCATGCACGCCGATGATCGTCTGCAACGCGGTGCTAGCTGAAGGACGGCAGCATCGTCTTCAGTCAGAATTGTCTGGAACTGGCCATAGTCAGATGAGCGTCCGGAGCATCCGTATTCCGATGAGATTGCGCACCGGTGAATTCTTCTCGTGTGGGGTCGGTCTATGACGTGACCCGCCAGATAGCGAATATTGCGATCGCTATCACCACTATGTATCACGATCTACCCGATTTCACGTCCATTGCCCGGTCAGTCCCCGCAATTTAGGTTCGCGCTTGTGGCATTGTTTTCGGTACCTCGATTCTCTCGCCGAATTGATTTAATCGTTCTTTTCCACGAACTCGGGTTGGACTGAAGGGTCGAGGGCGTCAAGTATATAAACCAGAAAGCACCCAGTGCTGACCTCACCTTTGGTATGGCACTGATGCCAAGCGTTGAGCTGGAGTGAGAGCAGCATAGATTGCGCTTGCTGCCGAGTCAGTAATCAGACTCATTGTGAACCAAAACCAAACAACTACACTGTAAGCATGGTCCCTGACGCCAACAACGGGCGACAGCTGATCTGCATGCAGCAAAAGGACCCTGGCGGCGATATTCTAGGCCGCGCTGCATCGAGCCAACAACGCCTGACACGCGTCGTTTCGTCCTTTTCCGCTCCACACGCTGCTACACGCATCGATTGCAGGGTTGGCACGATGACTTGTGAAGAACAAGCTACATCAACACAGACCCACGAGCAGGGTTGAGTTGAGTTGTGTTGTGTTGAGCACTCCTTGTGTGTCGATGGCGCGAGGGTATCAACGAGAGACAGAGAAGAAGGGATAAAATGTGAACGCAACAAATGCAGGCGTACTGATTCCAAGTTGGCGCCACTGAAGCCGGAAAATTGGCGGCACATCCGTTTCTCCGATCTCGGACCTGGACCGCTTCGAGCTGCAGTCGGCGACGCCGATGCGTGTTGCTCCTGCACCATACGCTCGCACCGACCACCATCTCGTTCGCCACGTCCCTCCTCGACCCGCCCGCCTTGTCGTTCTACGACGCCGCCACCATCACTCCAAGCGGCACTGAGGAGCAGGCACGGGATCCCTCGCCGTCTACACGTCTTTGACCTTCCCTACAGATCACCATCTCTCAGGCAGCTCGCATATCGCACCTTGCATCTTGCTTCGCTTGTCCGTACCTACTCACAACACTGCTCGGGATACCAACATGACGTCTGCTGGTGCGGCGAAAGACACCAGCAATGGTGTAGCTCCGCTGCAGCAGCTGCTCAGCTCGGCCAACGCACCTCTCAGGTACACTATCGCTCAGGCTTCCTCGTGGTCAGGCACCTACCATCCCAGCAACATCCTGCACAATCGCCCGCACGAGATGTACTCCCGTTGGTCCGGCTCCTCCCAGCATGCTGTCAACTCCGCTTCCAATGTCGCAACCTCGTCCACCGGCACAGGCATGGGCGTCAATCCATCCAATTACCTCACCAACTCGTCCAATCCCGCGCTCGCGTCCACAAACAATCTCGTGCCTCCCTCATCCTCCAGCAACGCATCTTCGCCTTCTTCTTCAGCTGCCACCCTCGCCGGAGGCCCATCCGCATCCAGTCGCAGGACGCCCAACGCGCCCGTGGCGAGTGGCGCCCCGAACGGCCAATCGCAGAAGCAGTACATCATCCTCAAGCTCGACAAGCTCAGCATCGTGCGCTCCATCACGTTTGGCAAGTACCACAAGCCTCATCCCTGCAATCTGCGCGACTTCAAGGTCTACGGCGCCACCAGCATCGACAGCCTCTTGCCCTCTTCCTCCGTCAATGGTCGTCCGCCAGCCAGCAAACGTCTACTCCGCGGCGGACTCAAGAACGACGCCGTCCCCGAGACCTTCGAGCTGCGCTGGCTCGAAGATGCGGCCACAGGCTCTGGTTCCGGCTCCTCCATCGAAGCCTCCACCTTCCTTCCGGCAGACGGCGAGCCAGATCGTCGCTCTGCCACCACCGCACTCGTCAACACGGGCAACGCTGTCCCCTTTGCCATTCGCTATGTCAAGATCGTGCCGCTTGCCGCACACACGCCCAACTACAACTTTTCCATCTGGCACGTGGCACTCGCAGGTGTCAGCGACCCCGCTCTAGTCTCTCGCGTCGCACGCAGCTACGAACAGCATCGAGAATCCACCGCCACACGCCTGATCCTCAAACATCTTCGAGAGCACGGTCATCACACGGCGTTCCAAGCATTGCTCCAATCTTCTCGCCTCGCCCCTCCTCCCTCAGCTGAAGCGCCAAAGCAACAGCCCAAGTTGCTCCCTTACAGCCCCTATCGTCCCTTTGAACATCCACTGCTCACCACCCTCTTTGACGCGCTCGTCCGCCGCGGCAGCTGGGACGAGGTCGAGCTCTGTCTAAACCGTGCTGCCTACGGAGGCCTCGTCGATCCCGCCAACAGCGGCTCGACTACGCCCATGTCGCCAGGAGGAGGTGTCGGTGTCGCGTCCGCTTCCATCGCAAGCCTCTCCCGCAGCGGAGTCTGGACGCAACCCTGGCAAAAGTGCATGTTCTCCTCCTACATCTCTCGCCAGATCCCCAAAGCAAGCTGGTCCCAGATCCATCCATCGGTCCTTCCGAGCAATGCCACCAACAGCGCCGCCAGCGCACCTAAAACGGCTGCCACGGCTCCCTCGGGCAGAGGCGGTCATGCCATGGTGTTTGACGCGGACAAAGGTATCGCTTACCTCTTTGGTGGATGGGATGGCCAGCGTGACCTCTCGGATTTGTGGGCGTACCATGTCAGCGACAACCGATGGCGCTTAATCTCCGCAGATACACAACTTCAAGGCGGTCCCAGCCCGCGAAGCTGCCACAAGATGTGCCTGGACGAGAAGAGCGGCTGCATCTACCTCCTCGGCCGCTACATCGACTACGACAGCGCACATCACTCCGAAGCCGTCCCAGCCGACTCGATGGCTCACGTTGCTCGCTCCGCCGGCGCCGCTTCCTCCTTGGCTGCGCTTCCCGTGACGCCCTCCTCATCTACAGCACGCACCACCCGCGCCAATTTCCTTGCACGCTACCCAGAATCCATCGCTCGCGACATTCACATGATCCTGGCCGACAGCTCCTCGCAGACAGACGATGTCGGAATGGAGGGCGCTGGCGTAGGCGGACAGTCCCCGGCAGCGCGCGCGATATCGACCACAGGCGCAACAAGCTCCCGCGGTTCGACGCCGGCGCCAGCTTCCAACTCCGAAGCCTCTCCTCTCCTCATGGGCGGCGCTCTTGCCGACTCCATCGGAAGATCGCCGAGAGCTTCCTCGCGGCTTCAGAGCAGCGTCCGCTCGGATTCGCAGCAGAGACCTCCCTCGCTCTCATCCCCACCTGGTCGCGAAGCCGACTTTTTCCGTTTCTCGACTCGCTCCGAGAGGTGGGAGAGGTTAAGCGCCGACACGTACGCCGATGGAGGCCCCAAGCTCATCTTCGACCACGGCCTCGTCATCGATGCACAGAACCAGATGATGTACGTCTTCGGTGGTCGCGTCACCGATCCGGACCCGGCCAAGTTTGAGTTTAGCGGCATGTGGCGCTACGACATCATCCAACGCAGCTGGACCTTCCTCTTTGACGATCGCACCTCCAATGGCGCCAAAATCCTCAGCAGGTCCGGCCACAGTATGCTGCTCGATAGCGGTCGGCCCGGCGCATCCGGCATCTCGCCGTCGCACACGCGGCAGATTTGGATTCTCGGAGGTCAGCGCGGAGCCTCCGCGACCTTCTTGGCCGACATGTATACGTACAACCTGGCTACGGGAGCGGTTCGCGAAGTGTCGCGCAACACAGCTCAGAACGGTCCCGAGGCTGCTTTCACACAGCGCGCCACGATCGATGTGGCTGCGCGAGAGATCAGTGTCTTCATCGGTCTCATTGGCGGACGCAACGAGCGCAAGAGGAGCGCGTTCTGGATCTACAGCATCCCCCGATCCTCGTGGAGAAAGGTGTATCAGTACGAAGGCGGCAAGCAGTCCGAATTTGCGTCAGAGGCCATCAGTGGTCCCAGTGTTCCTGGACTCGGGCTGCACGGTGGCGATGACAGCTTGCTCGGCACTTCGGACGCGCTGGATGTGGATGGCGAGCTGGAGGGAGAGGAAGTGCCCGAGTCGGGTCCGCTGCAGGCTTTGCCAAGCTACTCGGACGAGATGAACACCGACGACGAGGAGATGCCCATCGAGCCACCCGCGAACAGCTGGACCGCCTATGCAGGAGCCAACACGCCAGAGCCTCCCGGTGGAGCCTCGTCGCACGCCGCCACAGCCGTCCTCAGTGCTTTCAGCCCATCAATGTCTCATGCAAACCGTGCAAGAGTTGGAACCGGACAGGGAGCGGGGAATGCACCGCAGGCGACAGAGCCACAGCCGCGGTACGCTGCACAGCTGGTGTTTGACGATCGAAAGAAAGTCTACTATCTGCACGGCGGCAATCCGGAAGATGCGTCCGATCGGTCATACCGCCTCGACGACTTTTGGCGATTGACCTTGCTGCGACCTACGCCTGGCGAGATTCTGCGCAGGGCCAAGTTCAGGGTCAGACGACAGCGATTCCTCGAGATGACACGCAACCTTGCGCCGGTGATGAACGACTCGGACGAGGACGTGACTGCCGCCGTAGCATCTTCGTCGCCACCGCCTGCTGCAGTGCCGATTACATCAGGGTTTGCTTTGGATGGTGGACCGCGTCTAGGGTTGGAAGCGCTGATGTATCTGCAGACGGAAGTGGGAGCGGTGGTGGATCATTCGGACGAAGCGGAATCGCGACTCTTCCGCCGACTCATGTCGCATCTGCTGAACGCTGAAACGGGTGGTGGCGGCAACAGTACGTCTGCTGGACGTATGGCTGCTTTGACGGGCGATGTCAGCGCAGCGGCAGACGAGACGCTTGTCGCGGCCGATCGTGTCAGCCTGGGCGGTGGCAGCGCCGGTGGGATCGGGTCATCTCCCCTCAACCCGAACGCGGCCATGACAGGTGCGGACAGCTGGAGCGGAGCAGCAGGATCCAAGCGTACACGCGAAGAAGCCGAGACGGACGAAACCGACCTCGCCAGCTCGGTTTCTTCGCTCATGAGCGGAGACGATGCAGGATCCGAAATGATGCTATCCGCTTCTCAGGTGCTGCAGCATCGAACCAGGAAGGTAGCTGCTGCGAGGATGCTACCGACAGTACACGTGAGAGAGGATGAGGGGAGGCCAGGGGCGTTGTATGTGGAGAGGACGAGGCTGTTCAGGGAGCTGATCGAGTATTTCAATCCGGAACTGGTGGAGCCTAGGGCAGAATTGGGAGGATGTATTGAGGTTGCCTTGGGAGGCTAGATGGAGCTGTGGCGGGAGACCAGTGGGTTCGTGTGCTGTTTGTATCGTTCCCAGTGGAAAGGATCCTCGGTTCAAGGAGCATGGGAGAGAGAGTCAGAACATATGAGGATACACTATGTTGAAGAGTTATGCATAGGTCGATCGGGTGCCCGATATGACTCCGCTGATCGACACAGTGAAAACGCGCTATTTGTCCGTGCGTAAAGTGCGGAGGCGGCGGCGCAAGGTCGCGTTGGTTGACGTCTTCGTGTCTTCCTTCCGACTCGTTCCCTTGCATCCACACTCTCGACTACCGACACCTTTTCTTCCGGCGAACGTATTGCCAAACGCTTACCCTCTCCTCGGCAAACGTACAGCATTCTCTTTCCTCGCAGCTATTGCCAGCTTGGTCGAGCCCACACATCCGTCGTTTCGATCGCCCTTACACGAACAGACGAAAAGATGGAGTCGAAACTCCAATCGTTGAAAGTGGCAGAGCTGAAGTCGTTGCTGACTTCGGCCGGATTGGCTGTATCGGGGAACAAGCCGGACCTGATTCAGAGGTTGTTGGAGAATCCGGGTGCCACTGCATCGTTGGATGGAGGAGCTGCGGCTGAGAGTGCACCTGTCGCAGCACCGGCGCCGACAGCAGCAGCACCAGCGCCAGCAGCAGCAGCAGCAGCACCGACGCAAGCAGCAGAACCCACTTCAGCACCCGAGCAACCCAACAAAACGACCTCTTCAAGCGAGAGCGAAGAAACCCGTCGTCAAGCGCTCATTGTCGAACTGGAAAAACGCAAAGCTCGAGCAGCCAAGTTCGGTCAACCTCTGGGTGAAGCAGAGCAGAAACTCGAGAGGGCGATCAAGTTCGGGCTGGATGCAGAGGACGCAGCTGGCGTGGCGAAGCTTGCACAGCCACTCGGTGCGAAACCTTTAAGGGAGAGGAAGCAGCGGAGCGAGAGGACAGAAGTGAAGAAGACTCAGGAGAGCGAGGAGGAGAAGCAGGAGAGGCTGAAGAGGCTGGAGGAGGAGAAGGCGAAGGCGAGGAGGAGGGCCGAGAGGTTTGGGTTGAGTGCGGATGGGGACGGGGAGAAGAAGAGGAAGGCGGAGGGAGGGGCGACGACGAACGGGGAGAAGAAGGTCAAGGCTTAGGAGAGGGCAGGGTTCATGACGACGTTTCGGCCGCAGAGACGTGATGTTGCGATCTTGTTGCTTCAACCTGACGTCTCCGTGTATTTCTAACGCAGCCACAGACAGTCATACGAAAACGTGTCTTGATCAACTAGCATTGCGTGGATACGATCATGGACACAGCTGCGAATGACGCAGAATGATTGGCAATGCAAGTTGAGCTTGCTACGGGCGCTCAAGTCGACTTCTTCCTCTTCTCCTCGGTCGCATACTGGTTCTTGAAGGGGAACCCACTGACGCTCTTATCCTTCGCCGACTGGTCACCCGCCTTCTTCCTGTTCCTCGTCAGATCGTTTCCAAACATCCACACGCCCAACCCCCAAAACGCGAAGGCACCATGAGCCAACCCCACGACTTTACCAAACGTTCCGATGCCGAGCTCTGCCGGGTCGATGGTCTTTCCCTTGGACTGGGAGGCGCCTGCGGCGCTCCAAGCGGTGAAAGCGTTGACGGCAAAATACACGGCTGTGATGACGACGGTGGGGATTCGGAAGGGTGATTTGCCCGCGGAGCTCGAGTCCGGCATGGGAGCGGTGGTGACGGGGATGGCGCCGGAGAGGACGAGGATGAGAGCGGCCATGGCTAGCATCGAGATGGCGTTGGTGTGCGAGCCGTAGCGTTCGAGCGGGGTGAGTTCGGGACCGATGGCCGAGATGGCGTCCTGATCGGTGGACGCGTTGGTGGGTTGACCGACGGCGCCGCGTGGCGTCGAGAGCAGCAGCAAGAGGCGTGGGAACAGGAGCAGAGGCAGCGAGAGCGAGATGAGGAAGGCCGATGAGGCATACGCGTACCAGTGAGCTGGATTGGAGGGCGAGGAGATGGCGTCCACCGCTTCGTCACGCTTCGAGTTCTCCATTTTCGAGTAAGGCCTGTCGATGAATTGTTCGATGGATGTCTGGAAAGGCGTTGCTGTTTGCGTATGACAATGGAAGATGGTGGTGAGGCGGAAGGTGTCGACGTTCTTATTGGGCTCTGTAGAGACGAGATGAGCCGGTCAGAAGCAAAGTGGAGCGCACGGACGTTGGACCATTGCCAACGTCTCGAATGAGGTCACGGTGCCTTTGCACCGGCGGCACGCATGAATCATCTCTGTTGAGAAACACTGTCGACACGGCGTCACGAACATGTGCTTCGTCTCTCATTCGGGAAGCGGGCCGACTCTCTTTCGGCCATTCCGCCTGCTACGAGCTTCTACAAGGCTGTGCAATTTTGCATTTTCGTTCCTGCCAAGTGACGAAGATATCAAACGAATCAGGGTCATGCCACCAAATGTGTGGAGGCTATCTCGTTGCTTAGCACCTCGAGCCTGTTCTCTTCGACGCTTCTAATTGTTTCGTTCTCAAGTTACTGTATCACGGCCGCTGATGCATTAGAACAGATATCCCCTCACGCCTTTCGACTCAGAGCCACGAGGTGCGAGTCGCTACGAGGAAGTAAGAAGATCGAGCCAAGAATTGCGAATGGCCGTGCGGAGAAGCAACAAATGTCGGCGTCTTCCGAGGCTACGTCATGTTGCCCGCGATTCAGCAACCACTTCTTTTTTTCTGCCGACCACGGGATTCAAAGTGTTAGATCGTGCACTGGCACATCGCACTAGCTCATTCACGATGTAACAGTTCTTGATTCGCTTCCAATGCCGTATTGGCGAAGGATCGACGATGCGGGGTGATGGACACGATGCGTGAGAGACGTGAGAAGAGAGAGACAGCGGGCGGCATCACGGCAGCGCTCGGGGTGTCACTCGGAGTTGGATGCATGCTCACGCCGAGTCGGACGTCCAACATCGAACGCGAACGCGGTTGGAATCACTGTGTCGCTACATTGGACCCTGAAGCCAGAGTTGGAATTCCAAAGCTTTTCCGCCGTTTTTTCCACCTCAGGTGCCAGCAGTGATTTGCAGCGCAGCATTCCCGAGCACCTGAACGGTGGAATGCTAGCAACTCGAGCCTCTGTCTAGAGACCACGAGGATTTAGCTTAGACTCGAACCTTGATCGCCGCTGCCGCCGACGTGCATCTCTGTGATGCAGCCTCCACAGCGTCGGAGACGCCGACAGCTCTTCTAGAGCCTCTTGTCGTTGAATGGAACCTTGCTTGCAGCATAGCCAAGTGAGGATGATGACAAGCAATTCCTGACATCGAGCAGAAGGCAAGCGCTTGGTCTGCAAGCATCTCGAGATGCGACCTTCCGAAACGGAAGAAGATGCTTCCAAAGCAGGCAAGTTGCATGCCCTCGACTCGGCTAGCGTGCATTGGACACGCCCTAAGTCATGCACTTCCACGCCACGCAGTATGATCGCCCTGCTCATGACATCTGCGAAAGCCATTCCTCTTGGTTGACAGCATCCGCTGCTATCTCGAAACGTGCAGGCAATGCTGGCTTAGGTGGACCGCTTCGCTGGCGAATAGTATTGGTCTGCGTCTGGAGCAACGCAGCTCGTAGGTTCAACCTGACGTTTCGGCTTCGCTGTCCACGCTGCAGCGTCGAGAAGCCGGCTGGAAAAAGATGGTCGGAGCCTGACTTGCCGCTCTGACAGGCGTCGTCCGCCTCGGCACACACTCGCGTCCGTCCAAGTGTGCGTGTTGCAGTCATGTGCAGATCTGCAATGCAATGACGATCCGGACTGCAGCTTCCCTCCGAGCCTTGAAGCTTTCCAGCCGCTTGCCCTTGCTCTCCGCGCAGTTTGTTCGCAATGCACCGTGTCCGCTCTGTATGCTCCACACTCCCCTCGGCTTGATCGAACGTCTGTGCGTGTGTTTGTTTCTGAGGATTGACGAAGGCGACAGCGACGGCATGTACCGCAGACGCTGCCGCCTGTCAGCCTTGAACAGTCAGTCTCGCCTCCAGGCCTTACCGCTTCAACCTCACTCTGCCCGTCGCTAGCACTTCGCGCATCTATACATATACTCTTTGCATAAGCGGTCTCTTGATCTCTTCTTTTGAACCCTTCCATACTTGACTATCTCTCTCTCTCTCTCTTTCTCTCCATCATCTCGTCCTCTCATCTCCAGTCCCCCTTTTCCCCTTTACCTGTCCCACCAACACTCGAACGGCTTACGCCTCTTACACTCTCTTTTAACTCCAACTAAGAACACTCTCTTCTCTGGCTTGCATTTCCCCCACCAAACTGTGCCCTGCAACAACCTCCTATCCGCTTGCATACGTACCTTGTCGTTCCTTCGAATTTGCACCCCAAGCTCATCACGGAACAATCCACACACACATCCTACACGCACGCGTTACTTCCGGTCACAAGCTTTTCTCGACAACCCGCCGCTTGGCCATTGTGCAGTCTTCATAAAGCTACAGTCTGCGTTGCCCTCATCCGCGCCTCCCCATACACACCTCGATCCGTCTATATAGGATAGCTTCGTTGTTCAAGCTCTCTTCTTTCCTCTCGCAGATACATCCTTTCCGACAAAGCTCTGTTCTAAAATGCGTTTCAGCACAGCTACCACCATCACGGCTCTCGTGGCCATCGGCAGCGCCTCTGCTTCGGTGCTCCCCCGAGTTTTGGACAACTACGATCTCGCCCAACCCGTTGCATTCGAGGAGCGTGAGGTGCCCGTCCTTCAATGTGACGAAAACCCCATCTACATTGGTCAGCTCAGGATGTTTTCCAACACCGGTCGCGAAGTGACCGCCGCCTTTGAAGGCATTCGAAACGAGGACGGTTACCAGCAGCTCGATGTTCAGAAGGCCGGACAGCCTTCGCGTTTCGAGAACTTTGCTTTCACTCCTTGCACGAGTTCGTTCATGGGATACCAGCCCGAAGCCAACAAGGCTGCCGAGGTGACGTACGGTCGTCTGCAACCCGCCCACCTGGTCGGCAAGCGTTGCGTCTCGGCTGACAAGCTCGCCCACAAGGACGGTCGTCTGATCGCTGCCAAGTGCGAGCCTTCGGACGACTCGGGTCAGCTGCTGCAGTTCTGGAGCCTGACCAAGCAGCCTGCTGCTGAGGCGGACAAGTTCATGTACTACATCAACTTCCTCGGTCAGCCTGCCGGCGATTCGCAGGACTTCCCAGGAAGCTACACGCTCAGCCCGGTTACGATCGGCGCCAACAAGCTTGTTCGTTTGCAGCACTCCAAGGAGGAAGGTGCGCGAAGCGCCTACTTCCTCAAGCTCGCTTGAAGGACGTCGCTGCTCCGTCTCCGATCTGGATACTCAACAAGAGTATGCACCGCGAAGTCAAATTGGTCCACGTCGTCTTCTTCCGTCCGTCGGCTGGATCCGCGATCGGTTCGTTCGGATGTCGACCGATGCACGATGTACCATCATCTTCGAAAGGGTGCATCTCGCTGCCCTCCCTTCTTCCTGATGTGGGAGATGCGGACGGGAGACGATCGCTCGGCAGCGCCAGTGACACTTGTCTCCCCCGCCTCCCCCGCTCCTCTGCTTGCGTTCCTATGCTCCGTCTTTCTCAAGCCGCTTCCCATTCGATCATGGTGGTCTCCTTTCCCCCTCAAACTGTATCTTTAGCTTGGCTTTGCCTTTCCTCTCCTTGGCTCTCGTTCTTCTCCCCTTGCTGCAAAGTCAAGCGGCACCGTCTCTCGAGCCTGTCGATTCGGTTGGCGATGCGTCCATGCACTGCTGACCGATCCACTGCTTCCTGGACGTCTGCGCCGCGGGCTTTTTCGAGCAAAACGACCCCCTCTATGTTCGTATGTCTCTATCCCTATGCCTTCTGTCTTCTCTTCCACTCCATGTCCTGCTCCCGATCGTTTCGGCAGCTCGTACGCTTGCCCTTGCGCCATTTCTTCGAACACTGTTGATTCACACACCCACAGTACTTGATCAGCGTCCGTGACTGCTTGAAAACAATCGATTTACGTGCGGTTGCTATTCCCTCCACCGGACGATTCGAGACCTTTGAGAGCCAGCCTTGTCTGATCCGAAAATGAAAGCGTCGGGAACAAAGCGATGTACTGGTCTGATTCGGAAGTGACAGTCATGGTAGCGACGTGATCGGGGTAGATGCGTGTCACACAGTGAAGCCGAAGCTGAGACTCGGCCATTGCTTTCTCTGCCAAGTCACATTTGAAATCTGAGTGGCTCCAAATTTAAATGCTGGCTGTAGCATTGTTTTGAATTGGACTCATGCATGCGTCGGATTTGAAATTGAGCGAGCCAGGAGCCAAGTTGGTTGACGCGTATCTTTTTTCTCACGGCCCAACCTCCACTCTGCTGCTCTGGAAGCCGCTTCAGAAGACATTATTACTGACACACTGTCTGCTTGTTTCAGCTGAGTCGGTTCAAAGCATTGTCAAGAAGCATCATCGTTGCATTTCGCCACCATATTCTACATCGTCGCTTCTGACGCAGTATCATCGCCTTCGAGGAGGCAGATCACACACCAACAATCAGAAGCAACGTCGACAACAACACCCTCACCACAGCCTGCCGATCCGCTGATACCACCCACCATGAAGATCCTCATCAAGTCCCTAGCCGGTGGCAACTTCCACCTCGACGCCGAGCTCACCGACACCATCGGAACCATCAAGTCCAAGATCCAAAAGGAGCAAGGCCATGCACCCGAGCTTCAAAAGATCATCTTTTCGGGCAAGATCTTGACGGATGACAAGACCGTAGCCGACTGCAAGATCAAAGAGAAGGATTTCCTTGTGGTGATGGTGTCCAAGCCAAAGGCGCCCAAGCCGGCTGCTGCTGCACCTGCTACACCTGCTGCGTCCAGCTCATCCGCCGTCGCTGCTGCTGCTGACAAGCCTGCCGAAGCTGCTGCACCTCCCGCTGCTGCTGCGGACGCGGCCAAGTCCGAGGCGCCTGCCGCATCCACCGCGGATCCATCCAGCACCGCCACTGCACCAAACACGACCGAATCTGCTACAGCACCCTCTACCACCGAATCTCAACAACCATCAGGTACCTCGGGCAGCTTCTTGACCGGAGGTGTGCTCGAATCCGCCATGCAGAGCATGATGGAGATGGGCTTCGAGCGCGACCAGGTGCAAAGAGCTATGCGAGCCGCTTTCAACAACCCGGACCGCGCCGTAGAGTACCTCATGACGGGCATTCCTGAACATCTTACGAATCCTCCTCCACAAGCCGCTTCCAGTGAAGGTCAGCAAACCCCTGCCGCCGCTGGCGGAGCGGCAGCACCTGCTACTCCTGCTGCTCCCGCTGCTGGTGCGGGTGCTGCTGCCAGGGTTCCAGCTACACCGGCGACGCCGAGTCCCGCAGGAAGGTCGGGCAACCTGTTCGAGGCTGCGGCCGCTGCGCAGCAGGCCGGGCGCAGTGGTGGAACCATTGGCGGTGGTGCCCGCGGCGGTGCGGCTGGTGCTGGAGCAGGTGCAGGTGGAGCAGCCAGCTTGCTTGGCGAAGACGACGGCAGCGGCGAACAAGTCATCGACCTCGGAAATCCGGCCATGCTGGCGCAGTTGCAACAGCTCGTCCAGCAGAACCCGGCGGCGCTCCAACCTCTGGTGCAGGCCATCGCCCAGTCCAACCCGCAGCTCGCCGAAGCCATGAACAACGATCCGCAGGGCGTGCTCTCGCTGCTCGCCGGTGGAGCTGCTGCCGGCGCTGGAGAGGAGATGGAGCTGCCGACGTTGGCAGAGCTCGACGACGCGGATCGCACCAGCGTCGAGCAGATTGTCGCCATGGGCATCCCCGAGGCAAAGGCGATCGAGAGCTACTTTATGTGCGGCAAGAACGTCGAGATGGCGGTCCAGTATTACTTTGAGAACCCGCAGGATTTTGAGGATTAGAGCAGGCGCAAGGGGGGAACAAGTTGGGTTTTTCGTGTTGTAAAAGAACGATGGTTGAACATGTGATGCTGTGTGTGATGGGTTTGAAAGTGATCGAATATGTGAGGGAAGTATGATGCTGGGGTGAGTTTGAGACGAACAAGGAAGCGAAACGCAATCGCCACTTGACGACGCTCGTTGCGAGCGGTGTTGGAAAGATTGACCGTTAAAGCGCATCGACGGCTAGACCCGGGCTCGCGGCTCAGGGTCGAATCACCGGTGTGCTTCCTCCTTCTTCTCCGGAGCCTTCTGGCACCAATCTTGAGTGCGACAGCAATGCAACACCAACACAATGCCCTCGTTTTGCTCGCGAACGTCTCTGGAGCAAAGTGCGCAGGTGAAATCTGTCTTCCTCAGCCAACTATGTCCTTTAGGCCAAAACCAACAGGCTGGATCTCGGTCTCATACCACACCACCTTTTCTCTTATGCTGCAAAACCTGCTTCTTGCGCAACACCCGGCGGATCATGCGAGTAAAGCGTTGCCATCATCGTCTCTTTTGAGATTGTGTCCCCGCGTGCGGAGAGAGCGGCTCTGATCGCCTTCAGCCAAGCCAGCCAAAGAGACAGATTTGCAGGTCGCACGACACACACTGAGCTTGTTTTGAACGGTCCAGGTGGATGGTGGCCTCCTACAGATGGCGTTCTTGGCGCCAACCCAGCAATGCAGCAGCAATGCTACATCAACACATTGCCCTCGTTTTCCTTGAGATCGTCTCTGGAGCAAGGTGCGCAGGAGAGGGTCGTCTGCTTCAACCACGAGCGTCGTGTGAGCCACAATCGACCGGCCAGACGCGGGTCACCACCCATGAATCTGATCGTTGCGCCCACCGCGTCTCTCCTGCTGCAGATGTCGTCCTTGCGCCAACCCAGCAATGCAGCAGCAGCAGCAATGCAACAGGAAAAGCACGTTGCTGTGATGCCTCTGACATTGTCGCTGGTGCAACGTGCGCAGGAGAGGGTCGTCTTCTTCCGCCAAAACCGTCTTCGAAGCCAAATCAACGAGCTCTACCACGCTCCTCACACCGACCCAGCAAAGCACTTGAGAACCGCATTACAATTGTCTGTTCTGAGATTGTCCTTCATCGTTGTCCAAAAAAAAGGAAGTGTCCTTGTGCACCTGACGACATTGTCTGTTGCAATTGCCACAAAGAGTTCTTGCCCGCTAATCCTCCTTCTCAGCGCGAATCGCCTTCGTCGGCACCTCGATCAAAGATTGTCAAACAGCGACCAAGCGCTGAGCGATTCGAACCATTCCTCTCTGCCCTGCTTTTCGTCGTCGTCCTCCTCCTCGTTGCCGTCCTGCTCCGAGGTGATGGTGGGTCGGATAAACGTCAAGACTTTCGACTCGCCGGGGTTCAGCCAGAACGCATTGCGGGGTCGACAGGCACCACCACCGTCGCTGCTGCTACACTCGGCAAAGTATCCGACGTATTCCGGACCTTGCTCCACAACCACAAAGGGCGCAGTCGCGTTGCCCGTGTTGCGAATCTGTACGTTCCATCCTCCATCTTTGGGCAACGTAAGCTGGAGTTGGGGAAGCATGTGCTTGTCGTGCAAATGGCGCAGAGTGGAGGTCAAGTTGCGGAGAGGCGTCCAATACACGTTTGTCTCCGACACGGAGCCGCTGCACGTGAGGCGCAGGTAGCATCCATCGCCACCCGTGCACTTCGATCGCTCCGGGTCGCGGATCGTAGAGACCGTCTTGGATCCGGGGGACGTGACGTTGTAGGCGACGTCAACCTGTTCGCTATCATGCAAGCGCTTGCCTGTAATGTCGAACCACTCCATACTGACAGTGACCACTTCCTCTTCCAACTCCAGCTGCTGCTGCTCGACTGACTCAGAGGCGCCGGTGTATGCAACGTCCACCTCCAACGTATCGCCCGTCACATTATACACGGCCAGCGCCGCTACTGGAGCCTGCACCTCCGAATATACATAGTTGGCAATCTTCCAGCGTCCCGTGTATTCGATGCTGCTCCAGCTCGTCCCCTCCCAAATATCATTGAGTTGCCACACGACCACACCGCGGTTGCGCTCGCGTCTTCCAGCTTGTCGGCGATACACCGAGATCTGGTTCGACACATAGATCGCCTGGTAGAGCTGACTGGATAGAGTATACTGATGCAACTCCTGGCGAGGAGCCAAGCTTGTCGAGGGTACGGGGAAGTAGGTGCTGATGGCCGACAGCAGTTCGCGCTGGCCAACGTCTGCCGCAAAGGGATATGTCAAATTACCGGCGGGCGGATGCTTGAGGTGCGCACGTAGAACCGAAGAGTTGATCGAGTAAACCTCGTCGTTGACGCCCAGAGGAGCCAGCACGCGATCCAGCGTGTGGATCGAGGGCAGTGAAAACATTCCAAACTCGACCATGAATCGACTGCGGGGATAGGTGTTGATGTCAAAGGCCTTCTGCGCATCGTAGCCATAATGCTCGCCTGTACCGTGCAGCTCAACACCGCGAGTGTAGTTGGCGTATCTGCCAATATACGGGTCCAACTGGAGGTAGCCTGTCGTGGTGGAGGAGGGGAAGTACGACAGGCCTCTGCTGAACTCCTTGACGCGATCTCGAATGACGTGGTTGAACAAGAGCTCGTAGCCGTTGAACCACCCGGGATCCTGCGGTCTTTTGCCGTAAGCGCCCAAGAAGTAAAGCTCGCCCTCATTGTTACCCACGACAGCGACGATGCTGGGATGTGTGACGACGTCGACCATCACCTGAGCGATCTCGCTGCTCACCTCGGTGAGAAAATCTTGGTAGTAAGGATAGAGCGAAGCAGCAAAGATGGCATCCATCCAAACCATCATGCCCATCTCGTCGCACAAATCGAGCAACGCCTGTGAGGGGTAAGAGCCTCCGCCCCAGATGCGGATCAAGTTGACGTGGGAGCTGGCGGCCGACTCGAGCACCCATCGGAGGTAGTCTGGATTGATGCGGGGACTGAGCGTGTCGAAGGGGATCACGTTGGTGCCCATAACATAAATTTCTCGACCGTTGACAAAGAGGCGGAAGTTTGATCCTGGCTGCACTCCTTGTTCGACTTCTTCCTGCGAGATGGTCGTGAGATCGAAAAAGGCGGTGCGGAATCCGACACGCTTTTGCACCTGGATCAGCAGGTCGTCACTTTGAACCACAACGTCGTAGAGCTTCTGGTCGCCGTAGCCTCTGGGCCACCACAGCTCTGGACCATATTTTCCACCGCTTGGAATCTCGAATGCGACATGCACAGGCGCATTGAGTCCAGCCGACACTGTTGGGGAGGAGAGCAACGCGTCGAAAGTATAGAGGCCCAATTCAGGGATCGAGAGACGCAGCGAGGGCGACTTGACGTCGGCACCTGACAGAAGAGTGAGAGTGACGTTGACGATCCAGTTGGCGTCAGGGTCGGGAGGAGGCAGATTGTTGGTCTGACCTTTGCGATAAACGTCGAAAGCAGCCGCGATTACCAGGACTGACGGCTTGTCTTGTGCGTGCGACGCATCCTCATCCGCTGAGATGCGAGCTACTCCAGTGCCAGAATCGGGACCAGAGATGGGCAGCGAGATCAAGTAAGCGCGTCTTTCAGGTCCTCTGGGAACCAACGCCGGGCCCCAATCCCAGCCGAGATCTGCCTGCTGCTTGCGCAGAAAGATTCGGCCGGGGTACTCGTAATCGGAGGTGCGAGGTTGAGTAGGGCTCTCGACCTGGTTGGGATAACCTGGATCATGCTGTGCAGCTTGCTGAGAGGCGTAATCGTCGACGTTCTGAAAGACAAGAGTGATGTTGGTGTTTCTGCTGAAACGCTCCACACGGTCCAAAGGAACGCGGAATGCATGCCATTTGAACTGATTGTGGGTCTCGCCGACCGGCTTGCCGCCGACGAAGACCTGTGCGATGGTATCAAGGCCTTCGAAGTAGAGCCAGTATTCGTGCGGGGACTCGGTGAGGTTGTGAGAGGCTTCGATCTGTGCTATGACGGGCGTGAGATCGGCAGTGTAGAACCAGATTGGCTCTTCGGCCACCCAACGATTGAGACCTTCATTGAAGCCGACGGCTGTGTCCTGGATGATGCCAGCACGGAGCAGATCGAGATGAGCCAGCGACGGGAAGAGAGCGTCGACCTGGATCGAACCGTTGGTATTGGACAGCGACCACTTCAAGCCAGACGGGGCAGCGTTGGTAGCGAAAGGTGCGGAAGCGGGATCATTGATGGGTGTCGAGTCGTCGTTGCCGAAGATGGAATCTGTGCTCGTGTTCAGATTAGATTGCAAGGGAAAGGGACGCCGATGCTGCTCATACGTCGAGAAGGACCAGACCCTAGCTTTGCTGCTTGCAACGCGCCTGTCAAGAAAATCAAGCTCAGAATCGGGATCGACGGGTAACTGCCATCGCTGCTGTTGCTGCCGCTGCTGGCCGTTGACGACATTGGCAATAGCAACGAGGGCGTGTACGACCCAAAAGGTGGTGACGAAAAGACACTTCGTCATGATGCAGGGATAGCGCACCGTGTGCGCGGATCAAGTCCGAGGATTGTTGGTGACGCGATAGATAGGAAAAGAAATGCTGATGGTGATGATGGCAGACCTGAACGCACGACAAAATTGGGTCAGGCTGAGTTTAAATCATGGTGTCTGAAGCGCAGCAATGGTCGAACCGGAGATCATGCTAGCCAAAGCTCATTAGTAACCAGCATGGCCAAAAGTATGAGCTCGAGCTCGATGGAGTATGGTGGAGATAGGGAGCCACACGCTTGAGCTTGACAAGTCGGACATGGACCCTGCACCCAAAACTTCACCAAGCGCACTAGGCGAGTCAAGCGAGGCTAAGTGTGGAGAACAGTGCAAGCCAAGCCGTGATTTCCTGCAAACAAAGCCAAAATAAACTCGCCGAATCCGAATTCGGATCATGTCCGCGCACATCATCAGTGTGTGATTACGAAGATGCACTTTGTGTAACGTTCAAACCATTTCCCCACATTTCACACAGCGTCACGGCAACGCCAAAACTGATATCGTCCCTCCATCAACGAGTCAATTTGGTGGTGACGAGGGCTCTGCCCCACATTTGCTGGTCAGACAAGTCTCGAGCGTCCTTGTAGGATTAAACCTTATAAGATCGTCACCTTGTCGTTTCGCTTACCGCTCCCACCTCTTTGCTGTACATCTCTCCTCGTCACTGAATAATCCCTTGCTCTCTCGTCCATCGCCTCCTATTCTCACCCTCAACCCGCTCAGCCCTCGGCTTCGACAGACAATGACGTCCAGCACCGAGGCTCATCCCACCAAGGACTTTTCGGTCGCCATCGTGGGCGGTGGCATCGGTGGCCTTACTCTCGCTATCGGCCTGCACGATCGAGGCGTCCCCGTACGCATCTTCGAAGGTGCTTCCAAGTTTGCAGAGATCGGCGCGGGCATCTCCATCAACACTGCCGCTATCGAGGCTTTGAAGCGACTGGGCCTGTTCGAAAACTTCCTCGAGTTTGCCGATTTTCCGTCGCGCAACCTGTTCTTCCAGTGGCGACTAGCCGAGTCGCCTGAACAGATGCTCCTCTCCGAGACACTCTGCAAGAAGTACGGTGCTGCCAGCATCCATCGCGCTGAGCTGCTGGATTCGTTCATCAAGAAGATTCCCAGCGATATCTGCAGCTTTGGCAAGAGGCTGAAGAGCTTGGAACAGCCGTCGAGTTCAGACGGAAAAGTCAAGTTGACGTTTGAGGATGGTTCGACTCACGAGGCAGATCTGGTGATCGGATGCGATGGCATCCACAGTCGTGTGCGAGGCGCGCTCAATCCAACCACCGCCGGTCCTTCCGCAGTCGCCGGTTCCGACTCGCTCGTCTGGAGCGGTACTTGGGCCTACCGCGGTCTCATCCCACGCGAACGTTTCGTGGAAGCAGTCGGCAAAGAAAAGGGTGACTTCTACGCCGACACGGCTCAAATGCTGCTGGCCAAGGATTCACACGTCCTCATCTTCCCCATTCACGGTGGCAAGACGGTCAACCTGGTCGCGTTCAAAACCGATCGAAGTCGGTGGCCGGAGCGAACTCCGTTCCCGAAAGGAGAGCCGTGGATTCAAGAGGCTTCCAAACAAGACTTCCTCAAAGACTTTGACACCTACAGCCCGGAGGTGGTCAGGATGCTCGAGTGCATCGACAAGCCTAGCAAGTGGGCTCTCCATCAAGTGGTTCCTTCATTGACGTCGTACACCAATGACCGTGTCATCGTGACAGGCGATGCCGCACATGGTGGAGTACCGCATCAGGGAGCCATGGCAGGACAGGCGATCGAGGACGCTCTCTTCCTCTCCAACCTTTTGGCTCACCCAAAGGTGAACAATGCCAATTTGACAAAGGCGCTCAAGGTGTACGACAAGATTCGAGTGCCAAGAGCGAACAAGGTGGTCGAGACCAGTCTCGAGGCCGGCGACACGTACGAGTTCCGCGGTGTAGCCGCCGACGATCCGCAAAAGCTGGGTCAGCACCTGGTGGAGAGATTCGACCACATCTGGGATTACGACCTCGACGCCGAGAAGGAGCAGATGAACCAGTGGATCCGGGAGAACCTCTAGAAGTTTCCGATTAGCGAGACTGTTGCAGCCAATGTAGATCGTCGTCATGTCACAAATGCCACGGAAAGCCTGCGATGCTGTTCGAAACGAGTGACCAATTTTCTAGCGGATGTGAGCCCGTGGTTGAGGTTCTGTATTTACACAACGTGAGATGGTGGTTGGAACGGCTTCGACACGCCGTGTCTTGATGCGGCGAGAGACGGGTGTGTCGGCCTGAACGGAAGGTGATTCTCGACTTAGACGGTCTAGGTGCGCATTGACGAAAGGAAGCAAAGAAAAGGAGGAAAGTCAGAACGCTTCACTCTCTCGGCAGCATCTGCGCTCCATCCCGACTACTCACCTCGACACCAGTGTACTCGCTGCTGACCGGAGGCTCGATAAACGCCGCATGACCCAAGATCAAAAACGCCGAGCTGCCGACCAACCAGAACATGAACCCGAACGGACTCGCGAACCACAGCAACGGGATGCCGATGACGAACAGACCCGTGTACAGGCTCTTTTGGGTGATGACGTGTTCGCCCACCTGCATGGGTTCCGGTGCGAATCGGTTGATGGCCCAGAAGCCAAAGACGAGGAAGATGATGGCGAAGAGGAGCAGCGTGTCGTTGATCATGCCGTAGATGGTGAGGAGCGCAACGATGACGGCGTAGTTGCCGGAAAAGTGGCGCGTGTTGTAGGTGATTCGTTGGAAGGCTTCGTTGGTATCTTGGGGTCGCGAGATGCGTTGGTGGTCGAAGAACTCGCCGAGCGGACGAAGCGACGAGAGCCGCTCCTGTCGCATGGAGCGGATCCTCTCGGGGACTGTTGAGGTGGAGATGGGTCCAAATGCAAAGAGTCAGTCGATGCCGTCAACGCAGTAACTGAGATCGGCCAAGCTGCGTGGATGTACTCACTCTTCATGGCAATATCGAGTACTTGCGCCATGATTGCCAGCTATCAGAGGTGATGGTCAAGTTAGTCCGAATGACGAAAACGTGGCGTTTGACAATGTCGCGGTGCAGCTTTTGCTCGTTGAACCGATGTTCTTCTCGTTTCGACGCCGTGAGCTGCCGAGTCTTCGTCGTGTTGAGCAAAGATGGTGACGAAGATCGTTGTCTGGAAGGATGAGTCGATAACCCGTGCGTCGGCTGCAGCAAACCGCAGACGTGGCTCGGAATTCGGCTGTGCGGGATCTGCGTGGCGCTGGAGCTGAAATTGCTGTGTTGTTCGTTCCGCTCAGGGTGCAACACACAGCTTTGGCTCGAACGCGCCCTTCCACTGCCAACGCGCTGTTGATTTTTCAGAAGAAACAGCCAAATTCCAGCTCAGCCATGTCGAATCCAATCTCACACTGCCGCCTCGGCGAAGCACATGCAACAGCGATCCCGCGTCCCGATAGCTCAATGCTATATCGTGCGAAAAACCACTGTCGGCTTCATCCATCTCCTGCACAGCTACCGTCGTGAACAGATCCGGTGACAATCGATCTTCAGCATTTGCGAGAAGGCATATAAGTACAACATTTTGCGTGACACTAGTGATTTACCATGACAAAGAAACAAAACAAACAAACCCAAATCCTCACAATGGCAGCTCCAACAGCCTCTTGCGAGGACTCGTCAGCGGACTCGTCGAAGCCAACACCGACGTCGATGCTCGTGGAGACGGCTGCGAAAGTAGACTCGTCAGCAGCTCCAGCACACTGGGATCAGCACCGAGATCCTTGGTGCCGTTGGCCGTCTTCTCGCGCAAGACGTTCAGCGTCAGCGAAGACACGGCGTTCTGGATTCGCGTCGTAAGCTGGTCCAAGATGCCCGCCAACTCTTCGTCGGTGGCATCGTCTCGGATGCTGTAGATGAGCAGCTCGGGACGCATGCTCAGCATCGCTTCGACACCTTTGCGCCTCGCCTGGTGCGAGAGCAACGACGCTGCTGCGCCGTCACCCTCCATTGGGTTCCGTGTGATGTCGTCCAGAGGCGTCGACGGCTGCGATCGTTCTGCTTCCTCTTCGGCAGCAAAGATACCTGGGCACACGGTCGAGTTCGAAAGGTACTCGAGACGCAAGCAGAGCATGCCCACTTGCTTGACGTCCTCGATGTCGAGCAGCTGCACCGTCGGCTCGTAGACTTGTGCCTTAGGCGCACCGGGTGCGTCGTCCGTCTTGGCTTGCTCCAGACGTCCTGCCAGCTGCTTCGGGTACACCAGCCACAGCATCTCCGGAGTCTCGAGGCCCTTGAGTCGGCGTTCGCCCAGCTGCGACAGACCGAAACCCATCCTTCGCAGCAGCACCACATCGCGGCTCACGTTGGGGTTGAGCAGACGGAAGGCGTCTTCGTCCAGCTCCTCCTCCGTCTTCTCCAAATTCTCGCCTTCGCCATCGGCGCCCGCTGCGTTCGACGATTCGTCAAACGTGCCCAACAAACCCTGCAGCTCCTTGATCACATCCTTACTCGCTAGGATCTGGCCACCGTCCGCTGCACCGCTGATACGCGCAGCGCGATTCACCATCGGACCAAAGTAGTCCATTCGACGCGTGATCGGATCAGCCTCGCACACCGGCCGACCCCAGTGGATGCCCATGCGCACCGAGAGACCTCTTGCGATGAGCTCGCCCGACTGGTCGTACACCTCCTTGCCATCTTCGCTGTCCAAAATCTCGCGCGGCCAATCCTCGTGCAGCAGCTGCTGCTGCACCGTGAAACACCACAGAAGCGCCGCACTGACCGAGGGGAAGGAGACCATAAAGGCATCACCTTCCGTTTTGACCTCGTAGCCACCAATGGTTCGCAGCTGGCGTCGCAAAAGGTAGTTGTGCAGTCGCATCGCCGTCTGCATGCCGTTGTTGGTCTCCCACAGCGACGTCGAGTTTTTGATATCCGTAAATACCAACGCGACCTGCCCGATCGGCGGAGCCACTTCGCGGTCCAGCCTCGCCAGCGTTCGGTCTCCCGGCAGCTCCTCGCGGAAACGACGTCCTGCCTTTTGGATGGCCTCGCGGTCTTTGTATGAGGCAAAGTTGAGGCCACCGCCGTTGCGCATATCCGACTTGTAGAACAGGTCGCCCACCGAGATGACCATGACCATGATACTCTCTTCGGCACCGTAGCTGATGGCAAAGTCTCGCAGCTTCTGCGCTGCGATCATTGGATCGTTGCGCTGCGTTCGCGCGATATCGACCGCCGTCTGGTACGACACGTACTGCCAAAGCGTTCGATTGGCGATGATGACAAACTCGTCCGAGTCGGTCAGCTGCACAGTAGTCACAGCAGGCGCCGCGTTGACGATGGGGAACAGATGGAAGTAGCCGAACGAGCGCGAGACGTCGAGCATGTCGTTGACGTAGCCACGAAGCGAGACCCAGCCTTCTGCCGATCGGATCCTTTCGATCTCGGCACGGTCGAACGGCTCGTGCTTGTTGCTGATCAGGTGTGCCGTGCCGCCGTTGCGCGACATGACCGCAAGTGCATCACCGGCGTTGGCAATATACAGCGTGCGTTCGACCACGTATGCCAAGATGGCGGACGCGCCTGCGCGCCAGTCGTGCTTGTTGGAAGCTGCCGCGATGGCTGGCGCAGAGCTGCGCGTCACGTCGGCCGCCGCTTCTGCATGGGCTTCCGAGAGCTTGCGGCTGCCGTCGTTGATGAGCGCATCGGCGTAGTCCTTCTGCAGTCGAAGGAAAGCGCGACGCAGCGCGTCCGGCACCGACACGGGCTCGGTCGACATTTCGTTCTGGTGCTTCTGGAACTCCCACGACAAGCGATGCCCACTCCATTCGGCCAGGTGGTGTGCGATGCGGCTGCCGACGTGCGCTCCGTGGCCCCTGCCATCGAAGATACCAAAGAGACACTCTCCCTCGTCCTTGCGGAAGGTCGGGATGACGAGATCGATGACGCTCAGGTTGTCGTGCTTGCCGAGTGCGTCGGCGATACCGTAGGCCATACCGTTGATCTGCGAGAGCGAGGTTCGTACTCGGCGATTGTCGGACTCGTCCGGCGTTGCGTTCGAGTGCAACGGCATGGTGACGTCCATGAGTCCCAGCATGCGCAGGCTGGTCAAGCGACTGAAATCCGAGATGTTCGACTTGCGCGTGAAGCCCATGTCGCTCAGCTTGGTCTTGATTTCGAGACGCGTGTTGCCAGACAGGTTGAGGTATCGCAGCTCCGGATTCTGGTTCCAATTCCAATCGTAGTGCCAGTTGGCAATGTTGTACTTGAGCACGTTGTTGCCGACGTCGAGATTGGCGAGCTTCTTGAGCTTGCCGAGCTCGGTGGGGAGCGTAGTCAGCTTGTTGCAGTTGAGGTGGAGGATGCGGAGCTCCTGCAAGACCACCAAGTCATCGGAAGGGATGGTGCTCAGCTGATTGCCGCTGACGTACAGCTCTCGCAGCTTGGTGAGCGTCTGAAGGCTGAAATCGGGAATCTCGAAGATTTCGTTGAAGCTGAGATTGAGCACCTCGAGCGAGGTGAGCTCGGACAGCACGGTGAAGACCTCGTCGCCAAGGCGGTTGTCTCCAAGACGCAGCTTCTGCAGGCTGAGCGAGAGGGGCGCCACAAAGACTTCGGATGGCGTGGACAGGTTGTTGGTTCCGTTGGCACCGCCGGCGTTGGATCTGTGCGTCAGCGAGGAGCTCGTCGAGCCCTTTCGCGCAGCGATGATGGTCGAAGTTCCTGCAGCTGCGGCGATGTCGCCAGGCGAGGCATCGTTGCGAACGTCGGGAGCTGTTGGGAACGATTCGAGCAGGTTGGAGCTGAGGTTGATGTGGACAAGGCTCTCGCAGAGCCATAAAGATTGCGGAAGCGTCTTGAGATTGTTGTTGTGGACGAGCAGCTCTTTGAGCGCCTTGAGGGCGCCTATCGACTCGGGAAGCGTGGCGAGCAGGTTATTGCTGCACGAAAGCATCTCGAGGCGTTTGAGGTCTCCGAGCGTGTCAGGCAGGACGACGAGCTGATTGCCATCGAGCGTCAGCTTTACGAGCGCCGGCAGCTGCGGGAAGAGACCTTCTTCGAGTCTCGTCATGTTGGTAGACGACAGGTCGAGCGAAGTCAGATCGCACGTAGTGAGAGCGGCGATACGGACCTTGCTGAGCGGATTGCGGCCGAGCTCGACCTGGGTCAGCTGCGGACCCAGCGTAGCCTCGAATGATTTGATGTTGTTGCTCTCCGCCTGGATGTTCTGAAGGCGTGGAAGGCCGAGGAGCGACGAAACGTCCTGCACCTTGTTACGACGCAGGTCGATGGTGCGCAGGCTGACAAGCTCGCTCATACTGTCCGGAAGCTTCTCGAGCTCGTTACCGGCAAGAATGAAACGCTCCAGGTTGACCAGCTTGGCGATCTCGGCAGGAAGCTCGGTGATCGAATTGAACGACACATCGAGGTCGACAAGGGAAGGCATCTCGCAGATGACGCTTGGGAACTCGTCGAAGCGGTTGTTGGAGATGTTGAGATTCCTGAGCGTCCTGATGCTGTCAAAGTAGGGAGGCAAGTCGAAGAGACGGTTGTTCTGCACTTTGAGCGACATGAGCTCCGGGATGAGATCGAGGGCGATGTGCGAGAGCTCGACGAGCCGGTTGTTGGAGACGTCGAGATGCGTCAGGGTCTCGCTGTGCCTGACACTCTGCGGGATGCGCTTGAGCGCCAGGTTGGAGAGTCGCAGCGTGCGCAGACTGGAACATAGCTGCACAAAGTCGAGCGGAAGATCCGACATCGGGTTGCCCGAGAGGTCGAGGCTGACGATCCAGTCGGCGTGCTTGTAGAGGAAGATGGGCACCATCTCGAGGTTGCGACTGTGCAGATCGAGGTGCTGGAACGTGTGCTCGCTGTGGCCGATGGATTCCGAGTCGAAGGTGGGCACGCTGTCTGGGCGAAAGACGAAGCGAAGCAGATACGAGAGATCGTCCCTCCCCATGTCCTCCAACCCATCGGTTTCGGTGTGACCTGCTTGTAGCAGACGACGGCGCTGGAGCTGCGAGGGCTTGTCGGAAATGCCGAGGGGCCTTTCGGAGCCCTTGTCGCGCACAAAGAGACGGTAGGAGGCCGACTCGGTGGTGAGACTCTTGCGTGCAAGGATGGTCTGCACCTCGGTGGCCGTCGAGGCAAGCGAGCACGAGAGCGTGGCGAAGGTGCCGTCCGTCTTGTAGACGCGGATGAAGTGGTTGCGAAGCGAGCTGCCGGGCGCATTGTTGGCGTTGGCGGTGGTGGATCGCTTGAGAGGATGACCATCGCGTCGCAAAGAGCCATTGACGCTCGAGTCGTCCTCGGCTGAGAGCGACGAGCCTATCGTCGCTGTGGATGGACGAGCGGCACCGACAGAGCCTGCCGTGTTGGGGCGCGCATTCATGCGGTGCTTGGATGGACGATGCAGACCAAGCTTGCCTGCGGCAGCGGCGGCCGCAGAAGCGCCTGCGGAGGCCAGTATGTGAGAACCAGCGCCGCCTCGCGAGGATGGACGAACGTGAGCCGAGCCGAGCTGGTGATTGTGGGTTTGGGATTGCTGCTGGGCGAGGGCGGATTGAGCAAGGTTGTTGGTCTGCTGCAGCACGTCGACCTTGTTGGCAACCGCCTCATCCACCGACTTGGAGCCAGGCGGGGGAGGTAGGACGGTGAGCGGATCGACTGACTCTTCAGTGCCGCGACGCGAGCCAGCAAGAGAGGCGGCCTTCTTAAAGGGATCGTTGGACGAGGTGCGGAACATGCTGGCAGCGTGCGCGGAGCTCACGCCTGAACTCGACCCGCGTCTCTTGCCGTCGGAGGCGATAGCCTGGTGCTGATGGTCGTCCTCGTCCTCCTCTTCGCCGACGTTGTCGTCGCGGAGATAGTCGTGCATCTTATCAGGCTGCACGGCCCAGCTGTCTGGCGCCATCCAGCTCGAACTGGCCTCTTGTCCCGAGCCGGCACTGGATTTGCGCACGCTGAGGAGAGAGCTTGCTGGATGGTCGGCCGCCGGCGGAAATTGATAGGAATGGTTAGCACGTCCGTTGGCAGGTGCATCTTTGGTAGGGGCGGCTGTCCAACCAGCGCCGGCAGGAAGGGCGGCGGCGGGCTTCTGGCCCTGGATGGCGCCAGGCAGGTTCGCGTAGGAGGTCTTTGGCGAGATGCCGCTATGGTTGGATTGCATGCTGTGAGCAGAGGCGACGCTGTCTTTCCGATGATCGTCGAGTGCCGCATCCGCCGTGGAAGCGACACCGAGCTGTGAGGAGGCCTCGGGGGCTGCGCGTGGGACTGCGACAGATCCACGGCGCAAAAGGGCAGCGTTCGAAGGGCCAGAGCCGGGGCCGTTGACAGAGAGCTGAGGCATGTCGATGAGGTTGGTCGAGAGCTTGCGGAGCGACTGATAGTTCTGCATCTCGGCAAGACTGAGTCTAGGAACGCTGTTGCGAGGGAGCATGTTGATCTGCGAAGGACGACGGTCGCTGAGGACGGTGGAAGCTGACGAAGTGGACGTGGCAGCGGTGGTGCGACTCGGAGTGCGAAGAGAGCCAGAAGGCGCAAGCGACGATTCCGAGGCGTGGGAAGGGGACTCGACGGTCGAGGCGACAGAAGCTTGTCGATCGGTGAGGGAGGCCTGAGACGGCGAAGGCGAGCGATAGGTGGCGGCTTCGCTCCCACTGGGTGAGCGATGCTCCGAAGGACTGGCGGACTCGGTCACGGAGCCTTGGAGACGCTGGCGCGCTGCATTGGTGTCGACAAAGTCCTCGAGCTGATCGAAGTTCATGTCCAACGAGAGCTCGACCTCCTGCTCGATAGATTGGCTCTGAGCTGCAAGAGCAGGGTCGCGCGTGGAATCGGCATCCTCGCCTGGTTTGGTGGTCTTTGCAAGGTGGTGACGAACGCCTTTGATGCGCTTGAGGGGGTCCTTCTTTGGCTGATGCTCAGCCTCCAGCTCGTCCTCCAAACTCATCGCGGCGGGCAGCGAGTCCATACGAGAGGCGAGCGAGTTGTGCCAAGCTGTGGAAGCGGATGCGGCAGCAGGCTGGTGGTAGTGGGAGCGCAGCGAAGCCGAAGAGGGAGAAGTGGAGCTAGCGAGCGTGCGATTGTTGTCGAGCCAGGCGGGCGGACGCACGGGGTTCAGATTGGCCGCATTAGAGCCGTAGCGCGACGATAGCGACGAGACTGAGCCGAGGTCATGGCGCGTCGGATGGGCTGCAGAAGCGTTTGAGTGAGCGGAAGGCTTCTTCTTGAGAAAGCCGAAGGGGTTGCGCGACTTTCTGGCGGCGGAAGCATGCGTGTCTTTGGAGCCGTTGAGTGTGCTGGTGGAAGTGGATGCCGAGGGAGGAGTCTGTGGACGCAGCGAGTACTGAGACCGGGAGGAGGAGAGACCGGGCTGGTCGAGACTGCCGAAGCTTGTGTCGAAGGTGTTGGACTGGGGGGTGGCGGTGCCTCTGCGGGTGCGCAATCTGGTTGTAGCGGGTGGTGCAGGACTGCTGGTTGACACGGCGGATGGGTTGGCGGTGGTGCGAGGAGAGCGAGAAGAGGACGAAGCGGAGGGTGTTGCGCTCTCGTTCTGGAAAAGGAATGGACTGATATCCTGGTGATTGGCCGACTTGACGCCTTGACCTACGTGGCCGTCCATAGCAGGTGTGTCGTCGGTGCCCGGACTGCGCGACATGATCTGCCGAAGTTCATCCTCGTCAAAGGAGGGGCTGATGCCATGGACGCTCGGACCTGAAAAGGATTGCGAGTGCACATCAGGAGTGAAGAATGAGCGCGGACTCGACTGCGAATGGACAGACGCGTACGGCTGTGTGTGCGCATGTTCGAGACGAGGACGAGAATAGTTGGCGCTCACGAGACGAGACGACGAGGGCGAAGGAGACGCGGTGATGTCGGGCTGAGACGAGTGAAGCGAGTTGGTGGATTTGCCACGCGGCGCAAAGCCTCTGTGCGTGAAGTTGGAGCTGTCATTGCTTTCGTGAGAGTTGCTGCGCTCCAGGCCAAGATCGGTGTCGCCATACTGGGTGAACTGCTGCTGCTGACGCTGCTCCGGCGAGGACATTGTAGGTCGGACTGCTGATTGCATGGTAGAGGACATCACGACGGCGGTGTCAACAGTATGTGATTGGTCTGGATGGTAGAAGCAGGCGACGAGAAGGTTGTCGTGAGAGTGATTGGGTGCTCGGCGTATCTGCCAGCTACCTCACAAAAGGCGAACCTATGGCTGCGGTTGTGTCGTAAGTACGAGGTGGTTCATTGCGATGTCGGGGTGTGACGACAGAGGTGATAGAGGTAGAGACGTCGCTCTGTTGATGATGATGATGATGATGATGATGATGGTAACGACGAGCTACACAAAGATTCCAGTAGTGAAAGACTGTGTATCGCATCTTGGCTCGACGCCCAAATCGTCGTGATGCGGAGAAGCCGAGGCAGAAGCACAGCAGAAACATAACACAAAAGCAGCTGCAACGCCAACCCTGAACTAGCCCGCTTAACCGCGTTGCATCAAGGCACTTTACCAGTGCCTCGGTCGCCCCGTCGAAACCTCACAAAACACGTCCAAGTTTTTACGCAGAGGTCTGAGACAGGAGAGCTGTATTTTGTCGGCAGATCCGTTAGATCGGCAGCTTCCAACTGCTCCCACTAAATTCATTCATGATGAGACCCTTGACACATTTGGCCCAGTCCAAGCCGATTCGCCCCTACTCCATCCTGCCACCTTTCTCCTTTCTCCTCCATCCTCCCTTCTTTGCGGTCCCTCCACTCAATCAACTCATCTAGACGAAGAAAGGACGATCCACAGTGTCTCCTTTTTGGACTCAGCCCTGTCTGCTTCGGATCTACCGACGCCCGCGCTGGCTGCCCGTCAGACAGCCTGTCGAGCGTCGCCACGCATGGTGCGCCATACGCACCGACCCTATCCGTACGGCGGCGGGCGTGGCCGCGGTGAGAGTCACGGCGGCAATGGCACTGGCAATGCGAGCCACCTAGTTCTATGTCACCACTGTAACACCTCGCACCCGCGCCACCGCTTTCCGAAAAGGGTATTGGTAAAATACGACAAGCGTCTGGCCAGGGGCGATACGCCTTCTTCGATCAAAATGATCTGCTTTGACTGCTGCGAACGTTCTCCCGGAAGCATCGCCGCTACAGTCTCCGGCTCCAGCTCCAGCTCAACAGCTTCTCCCTTCTCTGGCTCTGGCAACCTCAAGCCGCTCGCCCCTACCCGCCACACGACGGCTGCACATGGCCCTGGTCCTAGCCCTGCAGCGGAACGTCGGGGTTGCTGCACCGTGTGCAGGGTCGAATATCCCCTCACGGTCACATATTTCCCTCGGGGAGACACGCGCGTCCAGGCCATGGAGAGCCGAAGACGTGTTTGCTTCCCTTGCAGGGCGAGACAGCATCTGGAACAGGCAATCGACGACAACACCCCGAACAATTTTGTGGAGCGAGCGGAATCCGAAGAGGAGGCGATCTACGTGAGCGAAAGCGACGACAACAGCGAGGAAGAAGCCCCTATAACACGCATCGAAGATACTAGCGTGGAGAAGCAGCTGGAGGCAGCGAGGGCCCGCAAGGAGTACAGTCGCGTGTCCACCGATGTACGCGCTGCTCTCGCCGAAGCAAGGAAGCTCCGTCTGCACCATCGCTTCGTTCCCTTCTCTGTGACACTGAAGCAAGAGAAGCTAAAGCAAGCTCGAGAGCAGCTCGACGCTCTCGCACTGATGAGCTGGACAGAGGTGCGGGCTCGCAACGCGCACTGGGGCGTACGAAGGCCTGCCGTTGAAACCTTCTTCGAGGCGCAGGTCGAGATAAACCTCGGCATCATCAATGAATTCGACCTTGCGATGCAACCCTTCCCGCAAGCCGTGGAATTCGCCGATCCGTTCCTACCTCGGGACTCGCAGCACGGCGCAGAAACGGATGATCAGGACGCTGAAGAGGACGACATTGTTGAGTTTCGACACCTCACCGAGCGGGAGAAACATGACCGTCTTGAGCTCCTCCGCGAGCAACAGCACGCTCAGGAGGCCAGACCTCCTCGAAATTTGGACAGGCAGGAGGTGGAACAGGTCATCGACGACGATCTGATCAACCGATTCGAGATGAACATTGCTATCGCGAACGATGTCGCTGCAAAGAACGAGGCTTCGGTGGACTCGTTCGAGATGATCTGCCTGCTTCGAGCGCTCAACGAACACGCAGAGAAACCGCGCAAAGCGTCGTCCTTGGGCACTAACATGCCCAAACCCTTGAAGAAGCTCAGATTCGCCGACGACGTCTGATTTCAGCTCACCACCTCACCGCACGTTAAAAATTCTCGCGTCGTCAAGAACAATCACAACCTGTCACCCAACCTTCCTGTCTCCGTATCCCAAGAAAGCATCGCATCGCATCGTCGCAAACCAGTCAGTTCATCAAGTCGGTCTTTCTCATATCATGTATCATCGAAGCTGTATTCTGCGTTGTATTACCATCACACAAGCCGTCCGTCCTCCCTTTGCATCGTGTGAGCGTCTACTGCAGCGGCATACCGCTCTCCTCGCACTTGAGCGTGTACACCCTCCTCGCGGCCTCGACGGCGTCATCCAGAGCCTGACCGCCCATCTCTCCGATACCCTGAGCAGAGTCAGCCTTTCCACCGCCCTTGCCGCCGACATGCTGGGCGCTGGTTTCGATCCATTCCTTTGCATTGAGACCTTTGCTCTGATGGTACTTGCTGACGTAGGCTACGTGGACGACTTTGGCCTTGATCGCGTTGCCGTCGGCTACCTTTGTACCGTTGACGTCGAGTTCTTGGGAGAAGAGGTAGGTGGTCTTGTCCATCTTCTTGACGGTGTTCATGGCGGATTGGAGGGCTTTCATGTTGGATCCGACGTCGAACTTGTGGATGAAGCACGTCGAGTTGGGGTTGGCCTTAAAGTGCTCTTCAACAGCGCTCACGACCAGCTTGGTGTCGGCTTTGTCCTTGGCCTTGAGTCCGCTGTCGAGCTTCTTTCGGATGGAAGAGAAGGTCTCGTTCAGCGAGGCCTTGCGTACGACGCTGATGTCGAGCTGCGCGAGTTGCGTTCCAAACGCTTTCAAGGCTGCGTCTTTGGCAGACTGCTCTTCGATGGCGTCGATCTCGGTGAGTCGGGCTTCGGCGTCGTTGGCCACCTTGGTGACAGAGGCAGCTTCATCACCGGTGACGGCGATGATACGTCGGATGCCCTTGGCGATACCCGACTCCTCGGTGATGACAAATTCGCGGATGTCGCCCGTCTTGGCAACATGGGTACCTCCACAGAACTCGACCGACGTTCCACGCCACTTGGTGTTCTCGATGTCACCTGCAATGGTGTCGAGATCGTATTCGAGCGTCACGACACGAACCGGGTTTGGATAAGCTTCGCCAAAAACGGCGCGCAGACCGGGGATCTTTTGGGCAATGTCGAGAGGCATCTCCTTCGAGTAGACGCCCACGTCGCGCTTGATCCAGTCGATCGAGATGTCCTCGATCTTCTTGAGCTCCTGCACGTTAACACCCTGCTTGTGCGAAAAGTCGAAACGCAGCTTGGTGGGTGCGACGAGCGAGCCTTTTTGGTCAATGTGGTCGCCGAGGATCTCGCGAAGGCCAAAGTTGAGGATGTGCGTGGCAGTGTGATTCGACTGCAAAGGTCCACGTCGGCTCTGGTCGTACGACACGACGACTTCGTCGTTGAGCGAAAGCTCACCGCGCTTGAGGTGGCCGATGTGGAGCACGTAGCCCGAAAACACCTGGGCGTCTTCGACGACAAACTCGGTCTTACCGTCGATCACGATGGAACCCGTGTCGGCCTGCTGACCACCGCTCTCGGCGTAGAGGCACGTGCGGTCGAGCAGGATACCAAAGTTCTTGGCGCGGTCGCTGATCTTGGTGGTCTCGGGGAAGAAGGCATGGTCCTGGTAGATGGCCTTGACGCTGGCCTTGACCGTGTTGACGCCATACTTGAAGTCGTCCTGCGTCTTGGGCACGGACGAGTCCTTTTCGAGGTGGCCGAGATCGTGAACGTCAAACTTGACCGCTTCGGCCTCACCCTTCTTGCCGCCGGCCTTGGAGAGCTCCTTGGATTCGGCCTGGGCGGCCTCGAACTCCTTGTCGTTGACACCGAGACCTTGTTCCTCGGCCATGATGAGCGTCAAGTCGACGGGGAAGCCGAAGGTGTCGTAGAGCTTCCAGACGTCGTTACCGCTGAGCTGCTTGCTGCCGGCACCCTTGGCCTTTGCGGCGTACTCTTCAAACAGCTTCTCACCGCGGTCAAGGGTGCGAGCGAAGGAGGCCTCCTCTTCATCGAGGATGGCCTTGACATCTTCGACCTTCTTTGTGATCTCGGGGAAGAAGTGGCCCATCTGGTCGACGAGGGTTGGCACGAGCTGCGAGAAGAAGGAACCGATGGGCACCTGGAAGTACTTGCGCACGTAGCGCGTACCTCGACGCAAGATACGACGCAAGACGTAGCCACGGCCGTCGCGATCCGGCACTCCTCCGTCCGAGATTGCGAAGGTCAAAGTTCGGACGTGGTCAGCAACGACGCGGTAGGCAGTGTCGATGCCGTCCTTGTCCTCTGCGCCGAGCTTGCCCGTGTAGGCGCGGGCACCGGTAAGCTGCTGAATCTTGTTGAAGATGGGAGTGAAGACATCGGTGTCGTAGTTGGATGGCTTGTCTTGCAAGATGGAAACGAGACGCTCGAAGCCCATGCCGGTGTCGATGTGCTTGGCGGGCAAAGGCCGCAAGGAGCCGTCGTCCTCTCTGTTGAACTGCATAAAGACGTTGTTCCAGATCTCGATGACGTTGGGGTCGTCCTTGTTGACCAAATCGGAGGCGTTGCGGCCGCCGATCCTGTCGTAGTGGATCTCGGAACAAGGTCCGCAAGGGCCGGTGGCACCCATCTCCCAGAAATTGTCCTTGGCGTCACCGGTGAGGATGTGATCGGCTTCGACGCCGACGCTGAGCCAAAGGTCGCGCGCCTCGAGATCGGGCTCGAGACCCTGCTTGGCATCGCCTTCAAAATACGTTACGTAGAGACGGTCCTTGGGCAGACCGTACACCTTGGTGAGCAGCTCCCATGCCATTTCGATGGCTTCCTTCTTGAAGTAATCGCCAAACGACCAGTTTCCCAGCATCTCGAAGAAAGTGTGGTGGTAGGTGTCCTTGCCGACATCGTCGAGGTCGTTGTGCTTACCGCCAGCACGGATACATTTTTGCGAGTTGACTGCACGTTTCATGGAGCCGAAGGAAGAGTTTGGGTCTGCAATGCCGAGGAAGATGGGCTTGTACTGGTTCATGCCGGCGTTGGCAAAGAGAAGTGTAGGGTCATCGTAAGGGATGGTGGAGGAGGACGGGACAAAGGTGTGTGCGCGCTCCTTGAAGTAGCCGGTGAAGATGTCTCGCACCTTTGTGGCGGGCCAGTCGCCGAAGCGCGAGCTGGTGCTAGCGTCGAGGCCGCCCGAGGTTGGCAGCGTGTCGGTCATGGTGGACGATGCGTGCAGACGGCGAGGGGCAGAAAGGCAGCGCGAGGGTCGACTCGAAGACTGGACGGAAGAGATGGAAGCGATCGAGCGCTGCGGATGTCTAGTAGACGTGAGGTCAAGCTCGGCCGTGCGGACCAGGGAAGTATAGGCTCTTTGATAGGGAGCCAATCGACGTGGAGAAAGGACCGAAAGCGAGCGTGCGATACCAGGAGCCAGAAGAGTGCAGGCACGAGCCGTTGGCATCAACCGATCGAGATTCAAAGATGGAAACGAGCGCTTGCCGCTGTCGATACGAGAAGCAGCAAGAAGCGACGAGGAGAGGAATGATGGTGAGGACGAGAGAGATAAAGAGCGAGCGAGCGAGGCTGTGAGCGATATGCCAAATTTCTTTTTGTGTGACTTTTGAATGCGCACGACCGCGTAAGTTATGTGACTTGTTTCTTCTGGAATGCAATGCGGCGTTGCCGACCAAAGGGCTTGAGAGGCCCGCATCACGTGTGACTCGTCCTCATAGCAATTACATAATCACCCGTAACGCATCCTCCAACACCCTTATGCACTCTTCTGCAACGCTCACTAATGATTCAGGGTCCAACCAGACCCTTGACCTTCCATGACCCTCCGAATATCGGACATGCTGACAACACTAGCTTTCGACCAACCATCATCTCTCTGTTCGCCGTTGACGCTCGAGACAAGATACAAGCTATCACCTTCAAGAAGAATAACGATGACGCCCGTCTCGCACACCACACAGGCCACGCCGCCACCTCAGCCTCCAACGCCGCAAGGAGCCCACTCGGTGGCACAGCTTCCCGACGCTGCGATCGATCTGGCAAACAGAGTGAGTGCAATGCCGCAGAACGCCGTTTGCATTCTTCCCTAGTCTGACTAATATGATAATGTTCTTTCCACGCCCTGAATCTGACAGATGTTCGACCTCGCTCGACAGGGTGACGCCACGTTGCTTGATTACTGCGCCGCCGGTCTTCCGCCCAACCTCACCAACAACCGGGGCGATACGCTACTCATGCTCGCCTCTTACCACGGCCACGCCGATCTGGTGCGACGGATGCTGACCGAGTCGCAGCAGTCGCAGCAGGCCTCCGACGGAGCTCGCGGATGGCGAGGCACGCCCGATCCGAACCAGCTCAACGGTCGAGGCCAGAGCATTGTCGCAGGAGCCGTGTTCAAGGGGTTTGGCGATGTCGTGCGGTTGCTGATCGAGCACGGCGCTGATCCTTTGGCGGGGCAGCCGAATGCTGAGGAATGCGCCCAGATGTTCAACAAGTGGGACGGCGAGCGTGGCTTCAAGGATCTGTTCCAGCAAGCGCCAGGTCGAGGTGTAGGTGCCAGAGAAGCGGCACCGGCTGTGGAGG
This sequence comes from Pseudozyma sp. F8B2, assembly GCA_003004685.1. Taxonomy (NCBI): domain Eukaryota; kingdom Fungi; phylum Basidiomycota; class Ustilaginomycetes; order Ustilaginales; family Ustilaginaceae; genus Pseudozyma; species Pseudozyma sp. F8B2. Next base: position 29,610 of record NXFQ01000019.1, on the reverse strand, counting down.
ATCGAGAGGATGTGAGGCGCGTACCTGGCGTTGGTCTGGTAGCAACTTCCAAGGAACGCTCCGACGAGCGTGATCAGCATGCTGATACCACTAGACCGCCTCTCGGCGCTGAGAGATGAGCAGCCCACACAATAGAAGCAATTTTTGCGCCAATCGCATCACCCGAAAGTGTCATTGTGGTCGTGTTCGATGGATCACGTCCGCCTATCGCTCTGCCTCGGGTGAGGATCCGATGACAATAGGCTGTTCTCGAGAGTTGCTGAGCGCCGCCGAAGACGTCGTGCCAAGTCTGCTGGGCTCTGGTCGAGGTCGCTTCTGCTCGTGTTCGACCGCTTCATCTGCCCCGCTCAGCAAAGCGTCCGGAAGAGCGGCCAAGAATTCTGCATCATCGTCATCGTCATTTTCATCGCCATCGCTGTCGATCAGCAAGATTGGGTCTTGCTGCGTCGCACTCGCTCTTGGCGGCGCATCCGACCGCTGGCTGTGAGGGTTACTAGCTGAGGCTTGCGTCATACCCTCTGGGACAATCAGTGTTGCGCGCTGATGCCCCGCTGCTACCGCCGCTGCTTGGTTCGCCGAAGCAAGAGCCGCACTAGACGAAGGCTTCTGGACATTATTGCTCGAGGATGCGGGTTCTGTCTCCGTCGATGCCAGGCCTCCTTTCGACGAAGTGGCAGCCGCGACCATCATCTCTTCTTCCGCCTCGAGTGCTGCCAATAACTCGCTTTCGTCGTCGTCGGGACTAAAACCGCGTTCCACTGCGTTGGCGTTCTGATGAGGATTCCCTACACCGTTGGCGATGGGTGTCGGAGTGCTTTGTGCACCGTTTGCCTGCATATGGCTTTGCGGAGCCTTCCCCAGCTGAGCCCTCAACTTGTCGATGAACTCGTCTTCCGCCATTTGGTACTTCTCCGGCGCATATCCACCTTCCACCGACACCGTCTGAGGCGTTATCATCAAGCACCCGTCCATGATAGAGGCGCCCTTGAGAAGCAATTTCGCACCTATCCTGGTCGTGTTCATATCCAGAGCGCTGACGCGCTGCAGCTCTACCGCAGAAACCTTGCCGCTCTTGCTGCCATCCGAAAGCTCGAGCTTGAGCATGCGTCTCGGATAGACGGTGGTAGCCTGGATCTTGTCGTCTTCTTGCGCTTGGAAGTCGGCCATGTGGTCCGAGTCTGCTGCCGCTTTTGCTTCTGCGGGCACGTCGTTCGGATCGACGTTGGCACGGCGGGCTTCCCTACGAGCTTCGGCGATTTCGAGCTGAGACGAAGCAGAGTAGCCGATGTCGATCATGCTCTCGATCTGAACCAGGATCGCGCCACGGCCCGAGTCGCCGATCTTGCCAGAGGAGGATCCGAGAGCTTCGGTGGTCAGTCGGCCGTACGAAGCAGCTACCACGTCGGACAAATTCGATTCGAGCAACTCCTGCCTTACTGATCTCGCAAGCTGATCCGGTGCTGATAGCGCGGCACCTCGTTGACGGATGTCTCTGACGCAATTTGACAGCCAAGAAGGATCGATCTCGAGTGTTGGGTACCTCGCTGCGAGCAGGCGTGTCACTGCAGCTGGCACTTGTTCGCAATCTGTCATGGTGTCAATGCGAGATTGATATCCGCACTACATGGTCGAAGCAAGATGAGCTGATGGAGAAGAGGAGTGGAAGGTTGACCAGAGGATTGAAGCAAGGAGAAACTGAGCTCATTATTCTGCCGATACCCGAGCATTTTGCCGAAAAGTGACACTTTCCGGGACGCGACTCGTTTCTTGCGTTCGCGCGTAAAGCGAGCCTTCGTCCGTCTGGCGACACGCTCTCTAGAAGCTGTTGTACAGTTGCAGTTGTACACAAATACATGATTTGAGAAGCCCGAGAACTGCCTCAAGAAAGGAGCTCTGCTATGGCTTGAGCCTCTTCCTCGGGCATCTTGACGGTCGGCGATTGCGCGTCAGAGTCTGACGGCATTGCTTCCTTCGCCTCGAGATGGTGGGGACGAAAAGCAGGACAGCGATCGATGCAACGATCGGGCAACCACCACTCCAATAGCTTGAGGAAAAACATGTCTACCACCACGATGATCACAAATATCTTGCCTGCGATCACCCCTCCCGCATTGTACTTGGCCAGACGTTGTGCCGGCCGAGGCAAGTCGTTCTCCATCGCTTGGCGGTAAACACCGTCGACCCGCTTTGCAACGTCCGACCACGAATACATGTGCTTCACCGCTTCATGGTATGCCAATGGATCGTGCTTGCCTGCTCGGACGTATGCGATTGCGTCGCCCATCGCTCGGACAATGTCGTCCTCCTCCGGTCTGGCCAGCCGTACCATGGCAGGTGGCAGCACCTCTGGGATGCCGCCGACGCGCGTCGAGACGACAAAAAGACCAGCGCATGCGGCTTCGATGATGCCCGTGCCGAACGCCTCTGTCAACGAGGTGTTGAGGAAGATGGTCCCGCGTGTCAGGTGGTCTCGCACCTCGCCTTGACGTACCGCTCCGCAAAGCTCGACTCGATCTTGCAGCAGGAATCGCTCTCTCATCTGCTCCAGTTCCACTCGTTTCGGTCCGTCTCCGCCTGCGATTTAGCAGAGCGAGTGAGCACAAAGTACAACAAACGTTGCGACAATTTGTCAGCTTGCTACCTCCATATTTCGACCAGAGACGACAACTATTGACTTACCAATGAGGAACTGCAAATCGGAATGAGCAGCACAAAGCCTTGGAATCGCAGCGATGAGCAAATCGATCCCCTTCCGATACATCAGACGGCTCAACACCACCACCGTCAGCTTGTCCGACCTTGCCCGCGTGGCATCCGGCAAGAACTGCTCCGCCACCACCGCATTCGGGATCACCGACACCTTGGCTGGATCCAGATTCGCCCGCAATGTTGTATTCTCCTTGCCCGTATGCGAGACGCACACCACCGCGTCGATGTCGCTCAGCGCAAAACGCAGCAGCTTGTTGGTCAAGATTGACGCCGTGTCCGAAAACCCGAACAGGCTATGGTCGGTGAACACGGCGCGCAGACCCATCGTGCGGGCGTGGAGGATACCTTCGTGCGCCATCGACGATAGCGCTTGGTGTCCGTGCACGATCTGGATCTGTTCGCGGATCAGAATGGAGCGTAGGGCGGGGAAGAGTGCGAAGAAGTTGGGGAGAGTGTCTTGCCGTGCGATGACCTGGTACGGCACGTGGTAGACTTTGAGGCCATTGGAGAGGTAGCGCACGCCAACCCGATCTGGTGCGTAGGAATGGGTGATGACGATGACCTGTACGAGGAGAGAAACGAAGTCAGCAGATGCAAGGAGACTCGCGTTCGCAAGTCGGACTCACCTTGTGACCAAGAGACAAGAGTCGACCTCCGAGAAAGTAGATGTGTCCTTCCACGCCGCCAACGTTTGGATAGAAGAAATCCGAGACCATTCTGTGCAAGCGGACAGCCAGGTCGAGATCACAGAGTCACATCGACGACACACATGCGGAACAGGCAGTACAGAGCGAGGCAAGATGAAGGTTTTGTTCGAGTCAGTTTCATTGTCTAACAACGAATGGATGGTGACATGCTCGTGTAAAGCTGAGTGCGTGATCGCACGAAGGGAGGGCAAGGGTCATTGCTCACGCGATGTTGTAGCGAGGCTGTGCGCTCGCATCCGTATCAGCCTTGTCCTCTTGCACCGTTTCGATCCTTGAGCTCGTGGGAGAGAGCGTCTCGAAGGACGATGGATCGATCCCTAGCCGCGAAGCGATGGACGAAGCCGCCGTATCTGCATCGGATGAGGCGTCTTGATCGAGCAACTGTCGTGTCAGCAGCAATCGCATCGCAAGCGTGTGTGTTGCCACTGCCTCGTGCTTCGTACCGCTTGCAAGCGCTTCCTCGAGACGGACGAGACCTTGCGTCGTCCGTTGTTCGATCGCTGCACGCTCGGCCGCCTCGAGCGATGCAAGGTCCACAAACCTGGCCGCACGTCGCAGAGTTGCCTCGGGATCACGGAAATGGTTCGGCTTCTCGTCAACGAACAGCACCGTATCGGGCGCCAGCGCCTCTTCAAACAGCTCTTCCATCGCCGCCGAAGAGGGAATCAGCTGATCGAGAACGTACCTCTCCCATATGTTTCTCGTGTTCGAAGCCTGCTTCGAAGCATAGAAAGCCGCCATCCAGCTCCAAGCTCGATCGGTGGACAAATCCGGGCTGGCTCCGCCTCGGCGTGCCAAGTGTTGCATTGCTTCGCACCGAGTCACGGCGACACCTGCAGTCGAGCTGCCGGTAACAGCCGAAATCGTCTCGCCAATCATGGCGGCTGCTTCCGCGCGTACCTCTTCATCATCGTCGGTAAGCAGGTCGATGGTGGCGATGCGAGCTTCGAACAGCGAAGGAGCCGTCTCGTCGTCCGACGGTATCTGCTGCAGTGAGGCTGCAGACGAGGCGGAGAAGAGAACCGATCCGAGGACTCCCAAGGCTTCGCAGGCGGCCTCGCGCGACTGCACCGAAGCATAGTCGTCTGCGCACCTTGTCACTGCCCAAGACCACTGCTGGAACACGCTTAGTGCACCGTCGGCAACGGACGGCCTGTCCAAGAGCCCTTTGCACATGTCAGAGAGGTAAGGCAGCAGCGCCTCTCGCAACGGTACGCAGACAGTGCTGCGTACCACGCGTGCGATTGACGCAGCTTCAGACACAAGCGCATCATCGGTGAAGACACGCGTAAGCCAAGAAGCGCCTTCCGCACACTCTCGAATGGCAATCTGATGCAGCACTTCGGCCGAATGGACGCGATGCCAGATGCCTTCCTCTTCGTCGAGTGCAGTCGCATGAAGCTTGCGTACGAAAGGTGCAGCAAGGTGAGGTTGTCGGAGCAACGATCGCTGCAAAGCACCGATGCCGTCGTCACTGATGAGCGCCTCGAGACAAGCAATACGCACGTCCGGTGACGCGCAATTTATGTGACGTCTACACGTCTCCACGAAGGTTTTGGATCCGGAACCTCTCGCCGCCACCTGCAGTTGCAGACGGGAGCAGACGCCGAGCAATGCTGGTCCACCAGGCGAGCGGACCAGCTTTGCCAGCACATCGGGTCTCTCCACGTCTGCGAGCAGCATCGAGGTCCAAATTGCCACAACCCGAACGAGATGGCCGGCAGTATCGAGAAAAGCGGCGTCGCGGATGCCAATTAGGTCTTGCACCACTTCCAAGAAAGCCGCCTGCGTGATAAGACACTGGTTCCTCTCCAGCAGCTTGCTCGCATTCGCTGCTAGCGATTCGGAGAGTACAGCCACATCCTTCACCAGAGCGGATGTTGGCGCTGCCGCATCCGCGACGCTCTTGAGCAACCTCTGAAGCAGCATGAGCTTGCCATGTGCGTCGTTCTGCGACTGCAGACCGATCGTCTCGAGAACGATACATGCGTGCTGTGCTGCCGTCCTGAGTGGGACGAAGGCAGAGTACGCTTTTGCCGCTACCTCTCGCACCTTCCAAACCTTGTTGGCAGAACATTCCGACAGCAAGGTGCGATAAGTTTGCATCCGATCTGCTTCGTCTCGCCTCACCGGTTCATTCTCTGGCGCCTGCATCCTGCTGAAGAGCATGACCACGGCGAACAGGCTGGACTCGGCTCCGTCATCGCAGCCGAGGTCTTCAGCGCTGGTATCGCTGAGCACACGTCGGAGGAAAGCATCGAGGTTGGGATACGCTGCGAAAAATTCGTCGATCGGCATCCGTGCGTCCTTTGTCTCCTTGTTGATGTTGCGGCTTCCGAAAATTTTGATGCTTAACGACGAGAAGAGCATCATGCTGACGTTGCGCAGTCCCCAGAAGCGCGATCGGAACTTGCTGATGGTGAGCTCGAGGAGCGAGCCAAGGTAGGACGACATGTGGTCCGTCAAGCCTCCGTCCATCACGAGGACCCGCAAGATGTTGAGCGCATGGATGGATGCTACGGGCATGACATCGGCCTGCGACGAATCGTGCGTTGCGATGTGCATGAGACGGCTCACCGTGGAGCGGAGCACCGAAGGATCTGCCTTGTTGGGCTGAGCACTGACGAGGGCAAGCACAGCGTACCCAATGCCGGCGCTGCGGCGGGTGATGCTGAGCTGAGAGCCGGGCTGCGCCACCGTGTCGAGGAACGCAGCGATCCACTGCTCAGGCAAGCTGGCGATGTCCGGTGCCTGACTCCGCACGATGGCTGTGGCTGCGTTGCAGTAGGCAGGATAGATTGTGCTGAAAGCGCCTCGATGACGAACTTGAGTGAGCCACATGTTGAAGCGCTGCCCGACGGCCTCGATGTCCTGTACCGTGTAAACGTCGCGCCAGACGTGACTCGTCTGCAAATCTGGTTGAGAGCTCTTCTTGCCACGCGGCGCAGGAGGCGGTGTGAGTGTGATCGCAACAAGGACACCCAAGAGAGCACTTGCCTCCTTCATGCCTCTCCACGAGTAGGACAAGATGACTTGGTGCTTGGGACCTGCATTGGACTCTTCTTGGGGTTGCATGAAGGCGGTCTTTGCATCGACGTCGGCCACCTGCATCGCAAGGGCCGTCTCGTGAGAGGCGGGCTGATCCAGTCCGACGTTGGCGTCTTTGGCATCCTCCGCCTTTGTGCTGCCTTCTGGTGCCGAATTGCATAGCACCGTCTTGGTGACCAGCCACACTCTGTCGATGAGTTCCTGTGCTCTGTGTACGGCATCTCGGAAGGACTGACGGTCAGAGTCGGAGAGCGTGTGGACAGGGATGGTGGCAAAGAGTTCCTGCAGCGTGACGAGGGTGCCGTGCAAGGGGTGAGAGGTGGCAGCTTCGAGGATCCTTCCTTGCTCTGCGACTTGAAGGTGATGGTCAAGGAACCGAAAGAGATCAAAGATGAGCGACAAAGTTGGGTCAGAGCAGGATGACGAAGAAGAGTTTGAAGCGACGCCAATGAAGCAGAGCAGAGAAGCAGGTCGATGGCCGAGCTGCTGCATGTAGATCTGTCGATACAGCTGAATCAGCTTGGATGCAGCGGCAGATTTGAAATCCCTCGTGCTGGTCAGCAGCTCAGCGGCGCGGCCCAAGATGCGTGTAGCCGCTTCGTCGACCGTCTCGAGACCGACGAGCGGGGCAGGGAAGCGCGCGAGCATGCTCAGCGCTCGAGCCTGGATGTCGTCGTACGAGATCTCGGAGCAAGAAAGCAGCAGCTTGACGAGCGAGGGCGAGATGAGGTCGATGCTGAAGGGAAACTCTTGCATGAAGACCTGCTTGGACTTGTTGAGCGAGAGACCTGCATTCTTGCTGAGCGCCGTGCCACCTTCCTTTTGCTGCGCGCCGTTGGAGAATCGTGAGTCGACACCGCTTTCGAGGATGAGGTCCAAGAAAGTGAGCGAGGTGATGCTGGCTTGGTATGATGCGCCTGCATGGAGCGTGGCTCGGATCAGCCGAACCATCCATTCCAAAAAGTCTCGACTTGCGTCGAACGTGGTACCCATGACCGCGAGGTTCTCCTTTTCGTGCGGATATCGCTCCGCCTCGTCGATGCGGATGATCTTGGCCATGTCTCGAGCAAGAGCGTAGGTGCTGGCGCGCAGTCGAGTGAGGAGCTTGACAAAGAATCCACGCAGTTCACCTCTCGCTGCTGGATTGGTGATGGTCAAGCTGTAAGGAAAGAAGGTGCGGAGGATGTCGAACTCGGCCGTGGTGAGCGGGGCGGCTGGCGTCTTGGATTCGATGACCAACGAGAGGGCAGCGATCTGGAGATCGCTTGCCGCAGCCAAGATGCAGTCCTTAAGCAACGAAGCAGGAACGATGACCTGAGAAGGTTTGCCATCGGATCGTTGTTCGGTAGCAAAGTCGAGGGCGGTATCGATGCGACACAGGCCTTGGAACTTTGCGATCCGGAGCACCAAGAAGACGCTTTCCACCTTGAGTTCTTCCTGCGGAACCGAAGTGGAGAGCAGACTGTCGAGAAGGGTAGGAAAGATGCGCTGATCGAGGTCGAAAAGCGCAGCGAGGTGGTAGGATGCGAGACCGGACCTGAGCCGTTCACCTCCGTCCTTCAGCGCCGAATTAAGAGGCTGGATCCAGACGTTGACCCATGTCTGCCAAGATTGCGGTTCGGATGCATCTGTGGTGTCGCTTTTAGATGGGGGAGAGAGCTGACACTGAAGGTCTTGTGCTCTGGCTGCAAGGAAGCTGAGTGCCAGCCGAGACCTCCTATTCGCACCTCCATCGACGGTGCCAAGGCCGCGGATCATTCGCTCGTAGATGTCGGAATCAATAAGGTTGGCGCCGCCAGGTGTTGCGACCAAGAAAGGCTCCGAGCCGTATTTGGCCACGACGACTTCGAGCACGATGGGAGACTGCTTGCGCTCGAGTTGCTCCAAAGAGCGGTCGACGAGAGTTGTGAGACAGACGCTTTCAGATGGGTATGGCAGCTGTGCTTTTGACGGAAGCCTGCTTGCAGTGGCGGGCGACTGGTAAATGGAGTCGAGCAGGGCGATGATGGCCTCGAAGACGGCTTTGGATCTCGAGGACACCTGCGTGCGCTCGGAATGACAGGCGGACCAGATGACATCGGCAATGCTGAGCTGGTGCTCTGCAGGGAAAAGCTGCTGCTTTTTGTCGACCGAGAGGTTAGCGGCGGACGGTCGGGAGAGCAATGCGGCGAGATGTGTGGCCCAAAGATGAAGCGCGTCGAGACCGTATTTGAAGGATGGCGAGAGCTCGTCGGAAGACTCCAAGGCGAGGTCGAGGCCTTGCCGAAGCAAGGAGAGTGGCTTGTCCAGGAACAGCGGTGGAGCATCGCTGCTGGTCGAGGGAGCGTCATTTTGCGGCACCAACTGGACAGCTTCTATGTGCGCCAGTAGCTGGAGTACTGCCTCAGGCGCCGCTAGATCCGTCTTGGCCTTGACCATCGTGATCGGGTTGCGAGGCACACCAGGCGCCAAGGATGAGGCGGGCGGGGTGATGAAGAAGAAGAAGATGGAGGAGGACCAAAAGGACCCTTTTTTGACTTTTTCTGGTTTTCCTTTCAATTTTTCAGTCCTTCTAGCGTTCAAGCTCCCGACGATTTCGCCGAATTCCACCATTTCGTCATGCTTTGATGATGCTCAAGCAGGTCTGCAACTAACGAAGAAGTAGGATGAGACACAGCCAAATCACACACAAGTCCATTTCACGGGCGTCGCCGTTGCTCTGTGGTTGACGGGAAGAGCAGATTGTCTGTGCAAAGAGCGATTGAAAAATGCAATACAGTGCGGCTGAGGATCGCGATTGTGCAAAGAGATGCTTTGATCGACATGGCTTATTGACCGACATCGAACACGCTCAGGAGAGCGAAGCAAGCGTAGAAGAGACCGACAGGATATGCCACGAGTAGACGCTGCTCTGACAACCGGAGGATCGAGACAAAGATGCCCGAGGCCGAAGTCGAACACCAGAGGATGAACAGGGGTGAGACAATGTATCCTATGAACGAGCTGTTGGGTAAGCAAGAGCAGATGGATTTGCAGGGAGTCAGCAATCAAGACTGGAGGTTGTCATTACGCGGCAACGGAAACACTTACTCTAGCCGAACAACGATGCTTGCGGTGCTGAGGATGCAAAGAGGCAAGAGACAATATCCAAGAACTGAGGCGACTCGATACGCGTCAATACCTCCTTCGCTCATGAGGTTGAGCAGCGTGTAGATGCTGACCGCGCCAAGCAGAGCGACACCGTATACGTAACCAAACTGACTCTTGCCAGCCAAGAGGAGTGTCATGCCAAAGATGAAACAGAACAACAGCGGCCCTGCGAGATCGGCGTCGTCCATCATGTGTGCGTCTTTGGCATGCGAGGCCGAGTAGCTGTGTAGAGGATTGAGCACGGTCAGAGTCTTGTCGACGATGTGACCAATGTTGATGCCGAGCTCCTCCATGAGCGGGGGTTCGTCGGGAAAGCCACCGGTGCCGAAGGCGGACCAGAAGCCCATCTGCGAACTGATCATGGCGTGTGCAGCTGATCCTGGCGCATATCCCGCCGACGACGACATGTTGCCTTCCAGAGATGGCCGCGCGTTGCTGCCTGTGGCGTATCCATCGTGCCCGCTCCCCGTTGAGTAGTAGGACGAAAATTGCTGGTTCGAAGAGGGGTTGCTGTAAAAGTCGAGCGGATTGCCTGCCTGACCGGGTGACGTAGCTTGCGAAGCTTTTGATCCGGAAGGCTGAGCACCGTAGCCATAGGGCGACGATGAGTCAAAGATGGCCGACATGTTGTTTCCAAAGGGGGATGCGGATGAGGATGATGAGACGGAACAAGTGTTGGTTGCGGTTCGGGCTGTGTCGAGGTGATCCAAGCGCTCTCGCTCTCGCTCTCGCTCTCTCTGCCTCTTCGCGTCACATTTCACACGGTTGGTCGAAACACACACTCACACACTCACGCCTCTCCGCTTTCTTCTCAACTCGAGATGCGTGGAGGTTTAGTGTATCGCACGAGATAATTCTGCAGAGTGAAATTTCGGAATTTCTGCAGGTGCGCCCTGCCTCTCGCTCAACCTCGCCTCGAAAATTTCCAGCCGAAACGACTCCGCTCAACTTTTTCTGAGTTGTGCATCCAAAGAGAGAGAGAGAGAGAGTTGCTCCCACCGGTATAGCGGCACATCCGACGAGCACCCTTGCTTCACGACCTTCACCCATCCGTCTCTCTAATCACATCGACGGTACAGTCAACATGCCTCAGGTAAGTCCTCATCCACGCCTCGCATCATCCGATGTGTCAACCCAGCTGATGAGAGCATCTCGCTGACTCTCCGATTCGCATTCTTATCGCAACCGCGTATCGCCACCGCATTCGCACATCGCCTAGAACGACTACATCGAAGAGCACATCCGCCGAAATGGTCGTAGACTCGATCATGAGGAGCGTCAGAGGAAGCGCGCCGCGCGTGAGGTGCACAAGGCCTCTGCTGTGGCGCAAAAGGTCACTGGTCTCAAGGCCAAGATGCTCAACAAGAAGCGTCGAAACGAAAAGATCCAGATGAAAAAGACGCTCAAAGCGCACGAAGAACGAGACGTCAAGCAGGCTTCCACCTCTTCCGATCCCAACCAGGCTCTTCCCACCTACCTGCTCGATCGTGAAGGTCAAAAGGATGCCAAAGCGCTCTCATCAGCAGTCAAGGAGAGGAGGAAGGACAAGGCGGCCAGGTACTCGGTCCCGTTGCCCCAGGTGCGCGGTATTGCAGAAGACGAGGCTTTCAAGGTCATCAAGACCGGAAAACGCAAGCAGAAGGGTTGGAAGCGTATGGTCACAAAACCCACCTTTGTCGGAGAGAGCTTCACCCGAAAACCACCCAAGCTCGAACGTTTCATCCGTCCCATGGGCTTGCGATACAACAAGGCGCACGTCACACATCCCGAGCTCAAAGCCTCCTTCAACTTGCCCATCGTTGGCGTCAAGAAGAACCCGCAGAGCCCGCTCTATACCCAGCTCGGCGTCTTGACAAAAGGTACCATCATCGAAGTCAACGTCTCCGAGCTCGGAATGACCACCACCACCGGTAAAGTGGTTTGGGGCAAGTACGCCCAGGTGACCAACAACCCAGAGAACGACGGCTGCGTCAACGCCGTCCTCCTCCTCTCGTCTTGATTTCCGTCGCAGTTGCTCTCACTCAGGTTTGTCGTTTCCGTAACCATGTACACTAGCATCCATCTCTTTCATCTCTCTGGCACTCTAAAGTATTCAATTCGCATCTCATCGTCAGGCTTTTCAGCGTCGTAACTTGTGCAATGTGAACTGGACTTTGCAATAAAACCAAACGGATGAGCTGGTGACAAATGGAAATGCGAATGGCCAAGACGGCAATGATGAACCATGCTACGAGGACTCTGCGTCGCCCCTTCAATCGTCGAGATCCATTCCTTCGGCTGGGCCGAAGCAGCCCGACAGATCAATCGGTTGAGCTCCAGCAGTGTGCGCATGTTGGGCGACGTGGACCGTTCGGCCGTGCGAGTCATGCTCAGTTGCAGCTGGCTGTGGATTCGAGCTGTAATGATGTCCGTAGTGGTGCTGCGGGATGGTGATACCAGTCGAGAAGGCTGTTGAAGCAGGCTGGGCCTGTCCAAATGCGATGTTGTCGTGGTGCGAGCGTGGTGCCATGGCCTGATGCGTCGACGCTCCTCCGAACTGGATCGGCTGTGCCATCTGATTCGAGAAGCGAGCATCGAGCGCAGAGGGCTCAGGAAAGTAGGAGCTCGACAAGGACGACTGCTGCGAATACAACGGGCTCTCGGCAGCCTGCGAAGGTGATGGTAACGAAGTCATGCCTGGAATCTCCGAAAAGCTGGACATATGGCTGCTGCTGAACGGACCCGTATTACTTGTTGAATGTTGAGGGAGGGCCGATCCTGACTGGAACGTGACGGGAGATTGCTTCATGAAACTCGCAGCAGCAGCGCCATTCTCAGGCACTGAAGCCAAGCCGCTTTGCTTGAGTGGAGACGACGTCGATGCAGATGTGCTTTTGAGCACCTCTTCCGGATCCTTCCACAGAATGAGAGCACCTCGTGCGTCTTCGGCATTGATCGGCGATGCGTACCCGGACGAACCAGGGCTCGACTGTGCCGATCTTCGGCGACTGCTAAGCAAAGATCCCAGACTCGGGACTGCCGAGCCCGTCGACCTCCTCCCAGAGCGTCGAGATCGACTCCCGCTTCCGGACGATGCGCCAGATCGGGATGTGGAAGCGGCATTGTCTCGATCGGATGTACCAGTGAGCACGGCTCTGCTGTGTGCTTCGAGCTTCTCCATCAGCTCGTTGTTGATCACAAATTCGTTGGAGCTGTCTTTGCTGTCCGTCGACGTATCTGCCTCGGGCGTCTTTTGACCACCAACCTCGCTGGAGGCATCGCCTTCTGACGATGAGGTATCGTCCAGACTGGTGACCACGATACGATCTGGCTCGACTTCGTAGCTAGACGGTACGCCCCGACGCTGCCTCATGTCGCTGTCCTCCAACTCGGCGGAGCTGGATCTCTCGATTGGAAGAGCCGCTGTGTTTGGGAAGCCGTATGCTTGCAAGGGTGAGCTGGGTAGGGCGATGGCTCTGTCGGCCACGCTCGGCGAGGTGGGAGGAACGGGTGCGACCGCCTGCTGGTATAAACTGGAAGCTGACCCGCCAAAGGAAGAAGGGATTGCGTCGGTCTTCGTTGGACTTGAAGGCGGTACTCTTGGAGCAGATGCAAGGCTGTCGGGATTGGCTCCAAATGCAGAAGCCAAGGAAGCACTCAGCCCGAAAGTGCCGGCGACGCCGCTGTTGGATCGATAATTCTGTGGTCGTCCGAAAGAGGTCTCGCTCGGTACAGATGCTGCCAACGTGTTGGGGTCGATGCGTAGTCCCGCTAATTGGCCATAGGTGTGCTGATCTTCGGGCGTTTCGAGATGAACTCGTTTTGACGGCCTTGCCAGCCTGGCTAGCTCGTCACGATCCAGGTCTGGACTCGTGTTGGGCGGCATGCTGGGATAAGCGGGGGCTGTGGAAGATAGAGATGCCGTTGGCCAGTCGTAGTCGCCATCCGAGTCGGAAAGGTCTTCGATGCCCCAGCTGCTTGCACTGGACGAATGCCTTGGCACGAGCTCGGGCGAGGGCGGGTTGACAATAGCAGGGATCAAGCTTGTTGCGTTGTGCCTGTTCTCTCCAGAGAATCGTCCTCTCTTCTTCTTGATCGGCGTAGGTGCTGGAACCGACACAAAGCTGGAGGAAGTGGGCCGCGATGGGCCAGCAGCAGCCCAGAAGGGCTCGGTCATAGTATGTGAGCTCGATAGCAATGTGTCCCGGGACGAACAACGGGAGTTCGAGGTTCTGAATGGAGGCTAGGAAAGGTTTCAGTCAGGTCATGTGGATGAGCACATGAGGGCGGATGAGTTGCCGCACCGTCGTGGCTAGAGTCGTGTTCTCTTGGCCAGGATGTCTTTGCTGGCGCGTCCGACGCCAAAGCCGAAACAGTCGATTTGAGTCGTGTATGCCGATGGAAGTGATGATGGTGGTGTGGACGCAAGATACGTTGTGCTGGTTATCGATGTGATGTCGAAGACCGAAACGAAGGGAACATGCGTCTTGAAGGTCCGTGTTCGAGTGGGTCGGAATGCGCACCGAAACAGTGGATCGGGTGGCTTGAAGGCGCATTCGAGCAACGCGCTGGTTGGAAAGTTTTGAGCGCTGCTTGAAATTTCTGGAAGATTGGAATTTCGCTGCGAACCCCGCTCGAAAATTTCACCCGATTGGCCTCCACACTGCAAATCCTATCGATGGAAGCTCGACGTGTGTCATTCTGAGCCCGCGATGCAGCTCTGCAGGCTTTCGAGCGGAACTGCAGGAGAAGCCAGGGAAAACGGTGTTGGACTTGACGCACGGCCATTCCGATGTAGGTCACACGATACCTTCACCTCTTCACGACTGAACCACACCGCGACTTCGCACGCTACCACTCTCACGATGGTGGCCATCGGAAAGACCGAAGCTTCTTTGCGGCATCCCGAAAAGCGACAGCCGCAGACCCCACAGCAAGAGTCTCTCTCCGATAAACGTGCCGATTTGATATACCACTCCAGCGTGTTTGTGGCAGGGATACTGCTGCTCGAAAAGGCGGCCGATCAATTCATCCGACACGTCTCTCAGCTCTCGACTCAGCTCGGCGTGAGTCCGACGCTCATCGCCTTGCTGACTGCCGGCGCAGAATGGGAGGAACTCGTCGTCGTAGTAGCCTCGATCGCCCAGGGTTCACATGATCTCGCCGTGGCCAACATCGTCGGCAGTTCCATCAGCAACATCCTCGGAGCCTTCTCGCTCGGTATCCTCTTCGCGCCAGCGGGTGTCGTCTTTGATGACAGCTCGAAGAGGTTTGCCATCATTCAGGCCGCAATCACCACAGTGGTGCTTCTGCTCGTCGTCGCCGTGCAGATCCAGCATGCGGACAAGGACGCCAAACTGGCCAGCAAGCGGCTGTTCGAGAATGTCGTCGGCGTGAGTCTCATCGTACTCTTCGTTCTGTACATGCTCGGTCTGTCGTGGGCTATCGGCCGAGGCATGCTAGCCGCTCCACAGGCGTCCGACAGCGAGTCAAGCAGCGACAGCGACTCCGACAACGAGGCCACGACTCCCGACGATCGGTCCGCAGTCCACAGTGATGCTGCAAGCACAACCACTCTTGGTAACGAAAGCGAAGCTTCCTCCTACGTCCCACCGCGACGAACGCCTGGTGCGGCTGGACGCAGGGGTCAGAACCGCACCGCTACCTCGGCTGCCATAGAGCGAACACCTTTGTTGCTGGGCTCCGCCACTTCATCCAACCTCGCCTCACGTCTTGCACAAAGGCGCAGACGCGCTATTCTCCGAAGCTTGCACAGGCTCTTGGTCACGTTCGCCATCCTCTCCCTTGCGGGTTACCTTCTATCGCATTCCGTCCTTGAGATCGCCTCTGTGACCCATCTGTCGGATACAGTCCTCGGCCTGACTGTCTTGTCGTTTGCCACCACTATTCCCGAGAAGATGCTGAGTCTGATCGCCGGCATTCGAACAGCTCCAGCGTCGACGAGACCTCCAGCACCTGTACGTCGGCCAAGCCTTGCTCGTCGTGCTTCCATCCACGACGAAGCCGAGGACGATGTCAGTCGAGGGGCGAGTAGTATCCTCATGGCTGGCGCTGCTGGTAGCAATATCTTCCTCCTAACCCTATGTCTTGGCATCTCATTGATAAGCGACAAAGCGTCCTCTCTCTCTTCTCCGAGCCGGTCAATATCGGCGTGGCAAGACCAGAGCCGCTTCGCCGCAAGCAGCGTGCGATGGGAAGAGCTGGCTCTGCTCGAAACAGCATCGCTTGCCTTGGTCCTGATTGCATTCACCGGCGGCCAACGCTGGCAAGGCGTTGTCTTGCTTTTGGGATACGTCGCATTTTTGGTAGCCGAATTTACCATCCTCAAGCGTTGATCGCTGATCGTTACTGGACACCTGTACCATAGCAGACACGTGGAATTGCTCCTGCATCGAATATACCTCTCATTCTCTCGCTGCACACAATTTCTTGGTCGCTGTTATGATTCGTCCGTTGCGCAAAGGCTAGCTGCTCACTACTCCGTTTGGCTCGTCGGGCCGAATCGTAACGCCAGAAGAGAGCAATCTCGACAGTACCGTGTCGTTCCTCTCCCTTCCATTCGAGAGCAGCGCAGCGACTCTTGACAGAACCTCTGATGATCCCAGCTCGATCTTGTCTGGTACAATGCCGTCGGCGCGCGTCGGACCTTTGTTGAGGATCATGACTGGTTTCTTCTGCTCCACCGCCTGCTTGACCAACCTGAACGCTGAATACGTTGCCAGGCTGGTGCCTATGAGCAGCAGCGCGCTGCTCTGATCGACCATATGAAACGAGTTGTCTCTGATCTTGTCCGGTACCGTCTCTCCGAAGAAGCATACGGTAGGCTTCACGAGAGCACTGCCGCACCCGGGACACGATGGATAGCGAAAGGTCGAATAGTCGACGCCGGATAGCTCGACGTCGCCGTCGGGGTTCATCTTGGGTGCCTTGCCTGTCTCTTTGATTTCGCGGGCGAGTTCCGCCCAAGCTGGGTTTAGCCTTGTGAGCTCATCTTGGAACCCGGCTCGAGACCCCATGAATCCGCACGAATGAGGGTAATGCTCGCCGGCGATTGTGTTCTCAGGCCGTGGCGCAACGTGACCAGTCCCTTTCTGGTACAATGGTGATCTGAGAGCTTCGTAGAGTTCAGGATTGCTCGGATCAGCGCCTCTCCTGGATTTTCTGTCCGCTTCGCCCACACAAACGACATGCTTGAGCGTGCCGTGTAGCTCGAGGATTGTGCTCGCTGCAAGAGAGGCGGAGGGCGTTGCGGCGCTATGCAGGTTGTCTACGTTTTGCGTGATGAGGCCATTTTGTAAGTAGCCGAGACGTTGTAGCGCTGCAATACTGTAATGCGATACGTTGGGTTCTGCACGCCGTACTGGAGGGAAACCGAGGTACGATCGACTGAAGTAACGCTGCCGTGCTATGTGTCCTTTCTCGGTCGTATCGGTAAACTCGTGGTAGAAGATTGGTCTGAATGTCTGATTCAGATAGCGCCCATTTTCGCCACGATAGGGTGCGATACCAGAGTCGACGGATACCCCCGCACCGGTCATGATGAGCGCCTTGCCACTGGCGGCAGAGAGAAAGTCCGCTACGAGCTTTGCCCCTTGTTCGACGCTGTGCTGGATCGTGCTGCGAGCCGTCTGTTCTGGTACAGAAGGGATGGATATACGCATGTTGAGGGCTATGAGCTGAGATCTCCGGTATAAGGTGAAGCTGGAGTGCTGCTGCTTCGATCTCTGCTATGTAGACGTGAGCATAGATTGTGAAAGGAGGTTGGGTGATGGAATGGAAGATAGGGGTGTTGATCTCGAATAATTACCGAACAAGCTTCGAAAGCTTCGCGGTTACGTACTGCTGCAGCGTGTCGCCTGAAATTCCTCCACTTTGACGGAATTTATCCGTGGGTCGCGATCATGAACACGACCATACCACACTTCTCCTACACAAACATGGCAATAGCGAAGGACGCTCAATTGAATCGTGTCAGACAAGACAGTGCGCAAGGCATCGGTCGTGAGGTATATGGATTGTCAACTGGCTAAAAATACAAACTGAAACGGGTTGACGCTCGATCAAGCGCATCGCAAACTTGGCAGAGAGGAGAGGAGAAGAAAGGAGAAGGGTTTCGAATGAACATTTGAGCTCACCAGCCAAAGCTCAACTGCCCTCTTGTGAAACGGGGTGGCGTCCATCTGATCTGAGAAGGCTCGATGCGACGACTCGCTCGCTTCGCTGCGCGGTCGTGCTGGGCGAGGAGAGCGTCAGACAGGACGAGCATGTGCTTGCCCTGGTATTGCTTGATCATGTTGTTCGTTGTGCACGTAAGGAGGATATCAGCAGGTGTGAAGGAGGTCTTCTGTGCGATCTCTTCGATGCTGATGTCCTCCTCCGTCTTGAGGAGCAGCTCGACAATGACAAAACGCCACCAGAAGAGGTACGTGACAAGACCCATGTCACTAAGCGGCTTTTCTGGACTGCCTAGCTTGCCTTCGATCTTGCTGAGTTCGTAGGAGAACTCGATGAGGAGCTTTCCGTAGCCGTGACGTTGATGTTGGGGCAGTGTCAAGATGCAAGCAAGGTTGTAGCCTTCGTGGCTCTCTTTTTCCTTACTGAAGTACGCGACAAGGTGACCGCCCAGATCGTCGCGCCTGACCATACAGTAGAAGAGGAATGGGTCGACGTCGTAATAGAGCGTTTTGTGGTCGAGGAAGCACTTGCTGAGAAGACATAGGTTGCGACACCACGTCCTCTGGTGTCTTCCATCGATCTCAAAGAACGAGATGTCCTCGTGCCGGTAGATCTCGTTGCCAGGTGGATGCAAAAGCGTGCACTTGCTTCGATGGCGCTTGTGGGCCAAGGAAGATTCGAAGTACGACAGACACATCTCGCAGATGTAGAGGGTGTCGATGTGGGCGTATTCGATCGGGTAGGGACTGAAATACCACGTTTCGACTTCGGACTTTCCCATCTGAATCTTGTTCAAGTTCTTTACCCTAGCAACCTCGGACACTACTTGCTGAGTCATGGACCCTGACGTGCGCAGCTTCTCGATCTCTTGCTTCATGCTGAGGTTGCTTTGTGGACGGTTGGCGTTGATGGAAGCGGTGAGGCCGCCGTTGCTAGCTGAAGCGACGTCATCCTGCTCGTCCTGGTCATTGGCGCCGAGCATCTCCATAGCCACGACAGCGCCGTCTTCATCGTCTTCACCGTCGGCATCTGCATCGACCGAGTCGGCACGGTCAGAGCCTGCCTTGCGCTTCTGCGGTGTTTCGAGGCCAGCTTCGCCCTGGACGTTCTTTGCTGCCTGGGCGGCGGCTTTTTTGAGCAGATTGGTAGAAGGAGCGCCGCGGTTGGTCTTGCCGGTCGGTGTGAGCGGTGTAGAGGGCGTTGTGGTGCCGCTACCCGTCCGAACGACCTTGCGTTTTGTCTTGTCGTTTGCGGACTCCTTCTTTGGCCATTCGAGCTCGCGGGAGGTGACGAGGCGAGTGCCGCTAACCCATTCATCGAGACGCTTGTTGAACTCGCAATAGTGAACATAATACTCGAGCTTCTCCTCCAACGTTGGGACCGGCTTGTCTGCCAGCTCGGCTTGCTGCTTCTTGGTGAGGCGAGGTTTCGGCTTTTCGCGAATCGAAAGAATCTCGGCCTGTCTCTCCTCCATCTCGCCTGTGACAACGTCTGGCTTTTGGACGAAAGCTTTGCATCCTACAATGACATCTTCCAATCCATACGTGCCTCCAGGACTGATTTGAGGGCCCTCGTCGGGAACGGGGGTGCCTGCGCCGCCGGGCGTGCCGCTCGTCGATTTTTGTGGACGGGGAGCCATGATGTTGGAAGCTTTTCAAGGCGTTCCTGGTGTGATGTAATGGCAATGGCGTGTCGTGCGGCGGATGCGTTCGATAGCCAAGAGCCGTATGCGACCCGGCCAACGGGCAGCAGAACAATCCGGACAGAGATCAAGCCGTCAAGCGTATGCTGCGTCGATGAATGCTGTGATGCTGTCGTATGGTGTCAGTACGCCGTTGCGGATGGAGGGCTCTGATGGAGTTGGCGCGCATTTTCAATTCAAAAACTCAGCCACGACTCGAGCTTTCTCGCACGTACGAATTTTCGAGCTCAAAATCCATCGGGGAGATCGGGAGGGTGGAAACTTAGGGTCTTCGATGAATATGGAAAGCTGAGCTTCGAGCTGCACGACCTTCTTGTTCCATCACCCTCATATCTCTTCTCGCCTGTCCGTTTTCTCTCTCACATCGCTTCTCTCAGGCAACGACAAAGTCCGCCTTGCTGCATGACGGCGATCAGCTACACGTCCCGCCCATCTGCATAGGTCGGCGACACACCGTCTTCCTTTCGGCATAGAACCGAGATCTTCCTGACAACAACGACCTTGCAACCACTCTGCACACCTTCGGCCGCCTAGTTGTCAGCATATCAACATGACGGAGGAAGCGGACGAGATCCGTAGGCTGCAACAGGATCGCAATGCTAGTGCAGTCAAGGACAAGGTAGCCGTGGGCAAATTGGGCGGTTACGACCAAGACATCTACGGTGCTGGAAAGCGCAGCGACTATGTCCGAGAATTGCCCTTGGATGCCGACAGCGACGGTAGCGGGTCCGACCATGACGACGGTCCGTCCGACGGAAGGAGGTCAAATCCGCTCGACGCCTATTCCGCGCCTCAACATCTCTTGCACGAGTTCGCAGACGAAGATCACGACCCTCTCAAAGCCCGAGCAGAGTCGAGGCAGATAGCTGCCCGCCAGAGCGACTACCACCTTCGCAGATTCAACCGAGACATCAGCGATGGAAACGCTGTCGATGCGTTTGCTCAAGACGGTCAGGAGAACGGAGAAGATCAAGAGAGCTACAAGGATCGCATGAGGAGGGCTGAACTGGAAAGAGAAGAGGAGCGAGTCCGGCGCTTGATCGAAGCGAAGGAGAAGGAGGCAAAGGATAAGGACGCCGACAATGTACCCAGGACGGACGAGTGGGATATAAAGCCGTCTTCTTCTACAGACAAGCCTGAGGGCGACCGCACGCCCAAGGCCAGACGCAAGAGAAGATGGGATGTTGCAGCGCCTGCAGAGACATCGGAGTCCGTTACGGAAACGAATGGGCACGCCACACAGGAGATCCCCACCGAGCAGGCACCGCGCAAAAGGCGATCTCGCTGGGATGAGGCACCTGCTGAAGCACCCGACACCGCCAACATCGCAGCAGCGGGCGCAACCAAGCCCGTCGCAAAACGCTCCCGATGGGATCAAGCGCCTGCCGACGAGCATGCAGCCAGCACCGTCGATAAGCTTTCATCGCAGACTGCAAATGGTACAAGTCTCGCAGGCTCCATCGCTATCGATCCTCGCAACCGATACATGACCGACGAGGAGCTCGACTCTGTCCTGCCTTCTGAGGGCTACGTCGTTGTTCAGCCACCGGCAGACTATGCTCCTGCCCGCACACCAGCATCACACCTCACGGCTGCTCCGACGCAAGACAACACCGGCTTCATGATGCAGGACGAGGGCGCCACCAGAGCTATCTTGGAAGAGATGATCCCCGACCTTCCCACCGACATTCCTGGAGTTGGGCAGCTCGCTTTCTTCAAGACCGAGGATCAAGCCTTCTTCAAAAAGATCCTCAACGAACAAGACGAGACAGTGCTCAGCGCTGAAGAGCAAAAGGAGCGCAAGATCATGCGCTTGCTGCTCAAGATCAAGAACGGCACGCCAGCCACTCGAAAGACGGCTCTTCGTCAGATCGCCGACCGTGCTCGCGATTTTGGGCCAGGGCCACTCTTTGACAAGATCCTTCCGCTGCTCATGGAACGCACACTGGAGGACCAGGAACGCCACTTGCTCGTCAAGGTCATCGATCGCATCCTTTACAAGCTCGACGACTTGGTGCGTCCGTACGTCGGTCGCATCCTCGTCGTCATCGAACCACTCCTCATCGACGAAGACTATTACGCGCGAGTCGAAGGTCGCGAGATCATCAGCAATCTTTCCAAAGCGGCCGGTCTGGCGCACATGATCAGCACCATGCGTCCCGACATCGATCACGTCGACGAATACGTGCGTAACACCACAGCGCGAGCCTTTTCGGTCGTTGCTTCCGCCCTTGGCATTCCTGCGCTTCTCCCCTTCCTCAAGGCTGTCTGTCGATCCAAGAAGAGTTGGCAAGCTCGACACACGGGCATCCGCATCGTCCAGCAGATCGCCATCATGATGGGTTGCGCCATCTTGCCTCACCTCAAGAGTCTAGTCGACTGCGTCGAGAAGGGTCTCGAGGACGAGCAGCAGAAGGTCAAGACCATGACCGCACTCGCCTTGGCCGCTCTCGCCGAGGCAGCCGCACCCTACGGTATCGAGAGCTTCGAAAACGTGCTCAAGCCGCTCTGGATCGGCATCCGGCAACACCGCGGCAAAGGTCTAGCCGCCTTCCTCAAAGCCATCGGCTTCATCATCCCGCTCATGGACTCGGACAGCACACTCTACTTTGTCAAGGAGGTGACGCCCACCCTCATCAGAGAATTCCAGAGCGCCGACGAGGAGATGAAAAAGATCGTGCTCAAAGTCGTCAAGCAGTGCGCCGCCACCGACGGCGTGACCGGAGCGTTCCTGCGCGACGAGATGCTTCCCGAGTACTTTAAGAACTTTTGGGTCCGCAGAATGGCGCTCGACCGACGCAATTACAAGCAGGTCGTCGAGACCACTGTCGAGCTCGCCAACAAGGTCGGCGTCGCCGAGGTCGTGTCGCGCATCGTCAACGAGCTCAAAGACGAGAGCGAGCCGTTCCGCAAGATGGTCATGGAGACGATCCAAAAGGTGGTCGACAACTTGGGTGCAGCCGACATCGACGAACGCCTCGAAGTTCAGCTCGTCGACGGCCTCATCTACGCACTCCAGGAGCAGACCGTGGAAGACCATGTGATGCTCGAAGGTGTGGGCACCGTGGTCAACGCGCTCGGCATGCGAGTCAAACCGTACCTCACACAGATCGTGTCGACCATCCTGTGGCGTCTCAACAATAAGAGCGCAAAGACACGTCAGCAGGCTGCAGATCTCACCACCAAGCTCGCCCTCGTCATCAAGCAGTGCGGCGAAGATGCTCTCCTCGCAAAACTCGGCGTCGTCCTGTTCGAACAACTCGGTGAAGAGTTCCCAGAGGCTCTCGCTTCCATCATCAGCGCCGAGACAGCCATCGCCAATGTGGTCGGCATGGCTCAGATGAGCCCTCCCATCAAGGACCTGCTTCCGCGCATGACACCCATCTTGCGCAACCGACACGAAAAGGTGCAGGAGGCCAGCATCAACCTCATTGGTAGGATCGCAGACAAGGGCGCCGAATCTGTCAGTCCACGCGAGTGGATGCGTATCTGCTTCGAGCTACTCGACTTGCTCAAAGCGCACAAGAAGGCCATTCGAAGAGCCGCAGTCAACAGCTTTGGCTACATTGCGAGAGCCATCGGTCCTTCCGATGTGCTACAGGTGCTCTTAACCAATCTCCGCGTTCAAGAACGACAATCGCGGGTATGCTCGACTGTCGCGATCGCCATCGTCGCCGAGACCTGTGGGCCATTTACGACGATTCCTGCCATCCTCAACGAGTACCGCACGCCAGAGCTCAATGTCCGCAACGGCTGCCTCAAAGCGCTTAGCTGGGTCTTTGAGTACATTGGCGAGATGAGCAAGGACTACGTCTACTCGGTGATCAGCTGTCTCGAAGACGCTCTTACGGATCGAGACCACGTCCATCGACAGACTGCAGCGAGCATCGTCCATCACCTGGCGCTCGGCACCTTTGGCCTGGGTCACGAAGAAAGCATGCAGCATCTGCTCAACCTCATCTGGCCCAACATCTTTGAGACCAGTCCACACGTCCTCGGTTCCGTCATGGCAGCCATCGAGAGTCTCGAAGTCGCACTAGGACCGGGAGTGCTTCTCAACCACACGTTGCAGGGTTTGTTCCATCCAGCGCGAAAGGTCAGAGAGGTCTACGTGCGCCTGTACAATTCGACCTACCTTCGATCGCAGGACGCCATGGTTGCTTATTATCCGGATTTCTCAGAGTTCTCAGACGAGCGAAACGACTACCGAAGGCACGAGCTCTACACGTTCTTGTAATCGCATCACTCACGTTACTCTCATTCAGATCGTCGGGCGCACATCTGGACGCAATGTATTAGTACGACATCATTTGCAAAGCTTGGCTCCAGTCTCCGACAATGTTGCGATCTGAGCGCGCATTTGCATGCTTAAGGTTGAATCACGGAGAGCTGATCGAGAGCATGAATTTCCATAAGCAGGAGGTAGAAGTCCGTTCACATAATCACAGATTACGACCCGAGTGGACGTCCCTGACTTCAGGGCGCGACACCATCGACTTCGCTTGCCTGTTAACATATTTTGATCAGATGCGTTTCAGAGTGAGGTTCATGGTCAGTACTTGCAGAGGATGGGATGCGATCTTGTCGATCGGGCACTTACTTTCTTCAGAGCACCGGATCCGCTCGACTTTGCCTCGAGGACGACAACTGGGTCTTCGGAATCGCCCTCCTTGGTGATTTCTTTGCCGGATTTGGTCGTCGTCTTGGCCTCGCCTTCCACGACGTCCTTGACCTTTCCCTCAGGGTGTTGCGATCCCCACTTCCAGGAGACGGAATCACCGGCTTTCAAATCTTGCGGTTCGGTCTTGCCTCCAGTCATTTTGAATATCAGAGATGAAGTAGAGAGTGGTGGGGGACTCAGATGGCTGATGTGTCGAAGGAAGGTGGGATGTTGTTGGTCGTAGAACGGACAAGGCGATAGTTCGGATGTTGAGATCTTATATGTGCCCAACCGACCTCGCGCCTGCTCAACTAGAGAGCCCGGGAATTGGGACTGCTAGACGGAGGATCAGCCTCGTGCAGATGGGCATTCCGACGCTCTACCGGTGAAACAGCTGGTTGGATCTCTGAGGAAGTGCCGAATTAATACCGTAGACCACGTCATTCCGGCTTCGCTGTGACGAGGCACGCTGACAAACACGTCGGAAAATTGGGGCGTCAAAAAAGCCGGATGTGGAGGCGAAGCGGAGATTTTTGTGCAAGGTATGCAGGGTCCAAACACAATCGACCCCACCCGCAAGCCGCGTGGTCAAGATTCCAATCCGCCAGACCCAGCAGCGCTGACATCACTCGAGGCACAACCAAGACGCGCATTTCAAGTGAAGCATGTGGTAAAAGGTATTGTCTGTGTGGGTGTGGTGCACTCTCGCGCTATTATCTACAAATCTATACATTGAAAAAGGAAGCTTAATCAGCACCGAATGCGGTCATGTCTGAATCATGCTTTGCAGTATGCCGCATACGAGCCAGAGGTATGATGGTACGGTTGTTGCTGATGCGACATGTCTTTCCAACCGGCTGGTGGCTGCGTTGTATGCAGAAGATTAGCCCCGCTCTCGTCGACCTCGCGGGTTTCAGTCGGGTGGTAGCCAGAGCTTTTGCCGATGTTGCCAAACACACGGGAGCGGTCGCCGCGGCCTGCATACGCGTGACCGCCATACGTCGCGTCCCTCTCTCGAAGCTGGTGCTTGTACTGAGAAACGATGTTGATAAGCCATGCAAGAACCAAGACCAGAATGCCGAAAAGAACGGTGATCACAATAGCGTTGATATCGGCGAGCTTCTTGCATACTTCGTCTGTCGGTCCTTGCAAGGAAGAGCCAAAGAGAGATTGAAGCTCCTTTGTGTTGCTGTTCGTCCGAGCTTCACACTGGCTAGCGAAGGAATCCTTATTGTGGAAGAGTTGCCAAATTTCGATGCCGCCCAGAACGGCAAAGATCAACAGACCCAACCAGAGCGTGTTCGAATAGAAGGCTACAAGTGAGCGTCGTGCCAGAACCGCACCGAGCAGTCCGAAGAGGGATGCGAGTGCGATCAGGATCGTGATACCGGCAAGTGCGCCGTGAATCGCCTTTTCGAAAGTGCCATACTGATTCTGGTAGCTGATGAGCAGAGAAAGTTGTG
The DNA here is from genome assembly GCA_003004685.1 of Pseudozyma sp. F8B2. Lineage (NCBI taxonomy): Eukaryota > Fungi > Basidiomycota > Ustilaginomycetes > Ustilaginales > Ustilaginaceae > Pseudozyma > Pseudozyma sp. F8B2. The sequence continues at coordinate 4,017 of NXFQ01000019.1, read as the reverse complement.
TGTAGGCGAGGAGAGAGGCCAAGACCGTCGTTGCTGGCGCAAGTATAAGAACCCCCAGACGAACGGGTATACAACAGCAGAAGGTCTTCATTGGTGCTGTGAAGGGGGTTGCGGGACCAGAGTGACTGACTGATCTTCAAGTGGCAGAGGGGGAGTTGCTTGAACGTCGTTGATCGCTGTTGTGCCTACGTCTATATATCTGTGCGGAGCAAGCTGCTACAGAGCGGTATCACCATGAAACATAACACTAAGGACGTCGTCGGAGCTCCCAGCGATGATGTGCACCCTTCGTGCAGGTAGCATCGGGCATCGATGCTCTTTCTCATAACTTGTTAGAAGCGGTGCAAGTGGCGCTGCTGCTGGCCGCGTGGACCAAGGGTCTCGCAGCACCGCCAGAGCGGCCAACACGCGGCAGAAAGAGCACCGCCACACGCGTTAAAATTCTGCCAAGATCTTCAACGGCACAGCTGGACAGTTTGATTTTATTTATTTTCATTTTGAATTTTGGTTTTTCCTTCTGCCAAGACGGCTGCCGAATTGCATCGGCGAAGTGTGGGCTAAAGCGGTGTGCTGCACAGCTTTGTGGAGGTATCGTGCCTCGTTAGCATTAATTGATCCGCACCTGGTGAGGCTTCCCACATGGTTGCTCTCCCGGCTGATTCGACGAATGACGCTTCCTCCGCATTCGCCTTCACCGCACATAGTGTTGATTAGATGGAACGTCAGTGCGCCTTCGACAACTTCAATTCATCAGATTAGTGTGTGATTTGCATCCATTCAGCTTCCGTACTTGACATTCGTGCCGCACGAGTTCTGGTGGTCACAAGATTCGACAACTTCATTCTTGTGCTTGATCAAGCTTAGTGTGCTCCTTGTGAGCGAGGACGAGAATTCCCTCATCTTAAAGTGTTTGGCACGCGTAAGCGCAAGCCGACTTCAATGTGGTGCGCCGTCTTGTGCAGCAACGTCGATGAAACTGACCGAACAACTTGCATATGAAACAAACCTCCGCACCACCAATGTACGTTCCGACGAAATGCTTGTATTTCTTCGCAGCAACATAGTCCATGAGAATCTTGTTGGTGCCATTGCAAAAGTAGCGCTAAATCGAAAGAACTCGAGCTTTTCACATATTCACCGCCAACTTGAGGTGATTGTTCTGGAACACAGGTTTGCTAGGGGTTGTTGAGTCAGTGAACTAGTAGACGATTCACGAAGAGTCTCATGATTGAGGGAACATTCAGAGGCTCCCACCGAAATTTGATGGACAGTCAGCTTCGCCTCCTGAACGGAGGACAGCCAGTTGTCGTCTCGGAATGAGAGGCTTTTGACGTCAGAAGACAACATGAGAAATAACGAGCGTCGAGATGGGGTACGGATAGATTCATCAGAGGCGCCGCTGAAGAAAGCGCCCAATGTGGGCACGTATGATGAAGGCTCGGCAGGAAATTCAACGATTCAGTTACGATCGTCCGCTCAACTCGTCTGTGTGATGTAATTTCTGACAACGATGCCGATTCATGAGAGCATCAAGACTACGAAAGGCAATATGGTAGGAAGCAAAGCGTCAAAGAATCGGACAATTATTCTACGACGATCATGTGCCGACCAATAAAAAATATCACGCTCGCTTCCACACTTGGATAGACGAGCCAAGAAGGTAGAGAAAGCACCACTTGCTTGTGTATTGCGAAGAGAAACGGAGTCGAGAAAAGACCCATATATATACATCTAAGCGAGTGGACGATCTCGCTCGTCTCTCGGAGCATTTGTGTGGTCTGATTCGAGAACAATAGAATGGTTGTTCCCAACTCGTGACAACTTGAGTGGGTGATGGTGTTCATCATCGTTGCTATGGCAACAATGGGCTGATTCTCTTCCATGTCCAAAGAACCATGGTTCCACCATATCGACTGTTGGCGGGTGCTCCGAACAATTGTTTGCATCGGATGTGGGCGTTTCCGACGTATCTTCAACTCGACCTGAGGCCCCACGTGCGCAATTGTGGTGCATTGTCCTGATGCTTTGAGGATCTCAAACCAACCGGAAACAATCTGCCTTCACTCGTTTTCGAAACTCTGCCGTTCGTTAAATACATGCGTTATCTTCATAAACAAGCAACTTGAGCTTGGACCTCGAGTGTGCACACGCAGGCAACTCAGCTTCCTCGGTCTGAACACGCATGCTCAGCACTTGTTGGTAGCTTGTATCGAATCCTCGCACTTTGTACGTAGCTTCACTCCTTCGCCATCGTGAGTCAATTCGGATCACCGCCTGGGTGTCGACACATCAAGAAACGGAAAACGCACGCCTCCACAATGCCACCCAAGGTAACAACCACACCAAAAGTCGGCTCGACTGTCGGCCAGCAATCCGCCGCCTTTAGTAGCCACCGTATCCGAGAATCAGCCGTCAAAACCGTCCAAGTATCGTGCTCCGACTCCTCTGATTCCGACTCCTCTGATTCCGACTCTTCTGATGATGAAGTTGGCGATCAGAGCCCATATAAGGCTCAGCTCGATGCCATCCATGTCGTCAAGGGGACGAAAGTTGCCGCCATCGAAGAGGCGAAGGCCGCGAGAAAGGAGAAAGCTGCAGCCATTCAAAAGGGAGAAGCCGCAAAAAAAGAGAAAGCCGCAGCGATCGAAAAGCAGAAAGTCGCTTTGATAGGGAAGGAGGCCGCCATTCTCAAAGAAGAAGCCGCAAAGACAAAGATGGTTGCCGCCATTAACAGGAGAGAAGCCGCGAAGAGAGAGACAGCCGCCGCCATAGAAAAGGAGAATGCTGCAAAGAAAAAGGCAGCCGCCGCAATCGCAAAGGAGCTGGCGGCTGTGAAAGAGACACTCAGCGCCGTCGAAAAGGAGCTCGATGCTAAGGAAGAGGCAGCCGCCGCCATCAAAAGGGGGAAAGCTGCGAAGAGAGAAATAGCTGCTGCCATCGAAAAAGAGACCCGTGCCATCGAAAAGGAAAACGCTGCTGTCGTCATTGTAAAGGCATTAGCTGCCTCTATCAAATAACAAGGACCTCGCCGCGGCTGCTGCTACTGCATCGAAAAAACACACCACCTGGGACGACCTCAGACCCAACCTCGATTCCTGGATCCGGCTCTTACTCCTCTGACAAAGGTGCAAAGAGCTCTACATTCATCCACTTTGCTGAAGCTCTACTCGCTTGAACATCCCGGACTCCTTTTTCACTTTATCTTACCGTCCACGCTCGCTTTCACACTTGAAAAGACAAGTCAGATAAGTACAAATAGCATAACTTGCTTTATATTGCGAAACGAAAATGGTGCTGAGAAATGACTCGTGTATGTATATACAGTGTACATGTGTCTGAAATCGCTGCTCGTCCTTCAAGGCGTTTGTGTGGCTTGTTCCAAATACAATAGCTTGGGTGGTACCGAATCAGGACAAATTAAGTGAGAGGTGGTGTTGATCATCGTTGCCATGGCAACGCTGGGCTATTTCTGCCACATGTCCGCAGCATAATGGTTCTACTAGATTCACACTTGGTGGGTAATTCGAACGCGGACCTGCAACGGAAGTAAGCATTTTCGCCTATTCTCCAGGCCATTCGGTCTAACACGCCTGAACACACATTGTTGAACTGGCTCGTCTGACTGACTTGACTGTGAGATTGGCAGAGAGACGAGCACCGGAGAGCAGGGCGCGAGCGAGCGACTTTTCGACTTTTTGGCTGGGACGCGACTTTTTGGCTGGGCGAGCGACTTTTCGACTTTTTGGCTGGCTGGGCGACTTTTGGCTGAGCGAGCGACTTTTGACTTTTCGACTTTTCGCTGAGCGAGCGACTTTTGGCTGGGTGGAGCACTTTGGACTTTTTCTTCTTTGCGCACTCACTCGCTCGCTCCCTCGAAAAGTCCTGGCTGGCTCGCTCGCTCGCTTCCTCGACTTGACCGACTTCTGGACCGCTCGCTCAATTGGAAAAAAGTCCGCCCGCCTGTGCAGCGCAGTCTCCGTCTCAGTCTCCGTGTGCGTATGAGAAAAGTGCCATTTC